>VXAA01003918.1:164337-252264 GCA_013399115.1 Anseranas semipalmata
ATATATATATATATATATATATATATTTAGGCACTATTTTTTCAGAAATAACTCTGTTCTGAGTAAAGTAAATGAGCCTGCATTTCTGCATATATCAAGTGAAATTCACCCACTTAATATATTAATGCTTTATGTTGAACTGCCCAACAACAACCAACATGAACATCTTACAATTAGATGTTTGCCCTACAGAGATGTCATCTGCAGCATCAGAAGTGTACAGAACTGAATTTGTAATTCTTATTTAGGAAGAATGTCATTCAGTAGCTGAAAATCCTGGAATTAGCAATAGTAGCTACTAACCTGCTAAGTTTCAGTAAGACTAAATCTGACCCTGCAGGACCATACACCAGCTGGGAGATATTCAGAACTTGTCTATGCTTCTCCTCTCCTTTTCCTTTGATATTATGGACTCCAAGCCAGGCTTTGTAGTCTTTCAAATCTTTGTACCTAAATTAGGCAAAGTTGGTTAGGATTTTGCTGAATGTATAGTAAAATAACTCAAAAAAAACTCTGCTTAATATGATTATACTAGAAGATCTTAACTAACAGTCTTCACTAGAAGTGGGTTTGCATGCCAATTGTTATTTCAAAATCAACATGCTCAAATGTAAGCTTTTGGTCTAAAGTTACTACATAATTTTATCGTTAACCGTGACAAAAATGTAATGTTTGTTTCCTACTAGTACCCAAACATTTAGATCCTCGGAAAGTACAAACCTTCAAACTTTTCAAGATTTGCCTAAGAATTCTGTTTTATTCTGTACAGTTCAGCAGAAGCATAAGATTATTTTCATAAAGAGGCAATTGTGTAACTATTGTACTTGGAAAACATATTCATACCTCTATGTAAAATAGAGTTTTAGTTTAACAATAATAATAACAGAAAATGCCAAGGTCCCACAGGAATTTTTACATCAGATGAGCCATGTTAAAACCAAACAGGAGGGAAAACTGTTGCATTTAAGTTGAAGAAGTGTTGTGCTGCTAAATTACAGAAAATACATGTATTTCAATATTGTAAATCTGCAGACTACTGTACCGAGAAGGGAAACATTGCCTTGCTGTTAGAACCCACTCTTCCTTTATCAAAGTGCCTCCACAGATATGCTTATTCCTGGGGAAAAAAAAAAAAAAAAAAAAAAGAAATGTAATAATGTTTGTTTCTACCCAGACAAAATCTCTAAAGAGTGTTGCTGTCAGCTTTCATTTAGGTACTCCCCAGGTGTAGGGAAAGGTAGCTGAATGACAGCTGGTGAAAACATTTCACTGTCCTTTTGTTCTACAGTTTGAATACATGTGGTAGCATGGCTTTGCAAATTTGCTTCAATTTGTATAAGCCAAGAGGAAAGAGAAACCCTGTTACTCTATCCATTTAGTGGTTTCACAGATGGATTTATAATAAGAGAGCTATCTTAAAAAATAAAATAAAATAAAAAATAAAAAGGCACTTCTTTGTAATAGGAACTGGACTGAAACATTCAAGCAAGTCCCCAAACTGCCACCAGATGTAAACAACATTTTTCAAGTAGGTATTATTCAAAGCATTGACCTCAAGGTAGAGAGTTACTATTTGATTACCAGTCCTATGAGATTTCCATCCCCACATACTTCAGTTGGAAACAATCTGCAATGTATGACATCCTACACATGATTATAGAAAACCTGCAGCATAATATATCAAGTAAAATTAAAACAATTAAACATGACAGTTCTTTCAAAAATAAAGATGACTGTGGAATGCAGATTAATTAGTTTCCTTCTTTGTGCCTCCAAAATCACATTTATTTTCTACAGCTCTTTGGAAAGTGAATCAGAATTGTCAGCAATTTGGGAGAAGCTTAAAATCTCACAAATTATAAATTCAAATCACACAAATGTTCAAAGCTTTGCAAGAACTGCTGGAAGAAGCCCAGACTCTATACAGAGCTTAAAGAAAGCAGAGAAACACAGATGCTTGCCTGTATTTTTTTGTTGTTGTTTGGTTTGGTTTGTTGGGTTGGGGGGGCATTTTTGGTTGCATTTTTGGTTGTATTTTGGTTGAGGAAAAAACTCTCTGTCCAAAAGGCTCAGGTCTTTATAAAATCTTGATTCTGCCCAGTTTTATTATAAAAATGTCACAAAAAGGAGTATAAATGTGTGTTCTTGCATGTTTGCATCATTATTTACCAATGCAAGATTGCATCATCTGCTTTACAAGACTGACTAGTACACAGAGGAAGGTTAAACTTGTTATTTAAATGTAGCACAAAATCCATTTTGTGATTTCCTGAAATGGATGAAATTCTTCCAAATATATTTAAATATACCATTTATATTACCAAATATATTTAAATATATGTGATAACAGAATCTGGATCAGATATATAAGGAAGCATGTCATTGATTAATTTAACATTTATAAGTGGGCATTGATTGCCAAATAAGAACGCAAGTTTTTAGGCATCACTAAGGCTTTACCATTCACACATGGCAGTTCCATTTTGAGATGTATAGTTAGGGTTTTTTTCTGAATAAAAGTTAGGATACAATATCACTTAGATACAACAACACTTATGCAACTCTATGAAAAGTCCTGGAGTCATTAAGATTTTGTTTCAGACAAAAGTCTATCTGCTTCCCTGGTAACAATACAAAATAAAAATACATTTTTATGCCTACGTGTAATACTTAAAAATATATTTTGTTGCTGGAGTATTTTGGGAATCCCTTTTTCATAAAAAAAAAAAAAAATCTTTAGTAATTTATGCACTCACCTGCTTAATGGAATTCTGTAGCATAGCACAAAATCCAGGTTCAATTAACTTAACTTTAGCTATTTAAATTTGAGGCACTCAGGAGTAATTCACGTTTCCTGTCTAAAAGTTTCTCAGCCATCAAGACAGTGGCAAGATAAACTTTTCCAGAGTGATTCAGCATTTCAGTCCACCTATTTGTTTATTTAGTCCAGGAATAGAATGATATTCCTCTGAAATTTATTTCTGGAGCATTTGCTAAGCTTTTGGAAAGATCTAGTTATGATCTGAGCCCATGAGATGGAAACGTTACCAAGGATGGGAAGGACTCCCAGCATTTCTCTAGCAATGAAGCAATGTAGAAAATAGGGTTTTTGTCTTTTCTTTTGCCCTGCAGTATTAGTTAAGACCTACTTTACAACATGGTTTTAAAAGGGTTGACTTAAGCTAATAGTAATAAGCTGTACTGTAGTCTGTACTACAAGACCAAAAAAAGATGCTTGAGATCTATTTCCTGCTATCCATTAGTGATTCACATTTCTAGTTGATGAGTTCTGAACCAAAGAGTAATGAACACAGGAGGCAGTAATTCTATGTTTTGGCTTTTACACAGTAGCAAACTAAGATCTGCCATAATGTAATACACATTTCCAGATGTACATGTTAGGGTCTTGTTTTACAGAGTGAAAGAGATTTCCTTATAGCTCCTACTTATTTTTTAATACAGACTACATTTCAATTGCATGCAATTATATAAGCAGAAAGCTAAATTAGGCACAGGTATATATCCTGAATCCAACACTTTGTATCTAAATGCACTGTTGTTAAAATGCAAATATTGACATGAACCTCAATTTTCTTATAACAATCTATAAAATAAACAGTTTAAGGCAGGGTGTTAAGCCAGTGATGTGAAAAGGTCTGCAGTAACCAATCTAAAGACCAGAAAGCTTTGAATACTTTAGAAGCTTATATCTGTAAGGTAGCAATAATGAACATATAACTGTTTCACTGATGGATTGAACACTATGGAAACACCAGATGTTCCAGGAATGCTGATTTCCTGCTTTAACAGGATTTAACTGCAAACTACAAGTATCCTTATTATGGTCAACTTTTTCTATAGCTCCAAAACAAATATCCTATTAGATGCATTGTCCCTCTTATCAAAGTGATAATTACCTGTATGTCAAACTAACCACCCATCCTTCGTTAGTTTGTGTTGGGATTCCATTTACAACTCTCAAATGTTTTGTTGAGGCACAAGGAATGACAGTATCTGAAAGCAGGTCCAGAGATCACATTTTACTAAAAACAGCGGTAGGAAACCTGTACAGTTACACATAAGGACCACAAGAAGATCAATATTTATCATGGATAGCGTGTTCTTTCCCAAGCTAATGAAATATATTTCTAAAGCATCAAAACTACTTCAGTGAGCTGGCTTCACTCTATATAGACATTTGTAGGGAATATAAAATACGTATTTTTAAGTTTATTATAAACATTTCCATATTTATAATGCAAACATTGAAAATCATTACCATATCTCACTACTTGCAAGACAGGAAGATAAGAAAAAAAAGTATGATAAAGCTATTCTACATTTGCCTTTTGTAATAGCATTTTTTCCCAAGCTGTGTATTTTGTATCTTTAACTGATCTTTTTCTTTCTTCCCAATCAGAAAGTAATGGCTAGTCTTGTAGGATATAATATATGCAGTGCACAGAACACCTGCAAACTTACCATCCACACTGGTTGTAGTAGGAGTTGTATCACCTTCACCTAGACAGACACATAAGATATCCACAATACAAAATTAAAACACATCTAAAGCTTGAACATAGTCATAATAAACACCAAATGATATATTGTTAATTTTAATATTTCATAAAGTTTAAAATTTCAATGATTTCATTAATACTCTGTAAAAGCACAATTTGGTAAGGTTTAACAGCATGGAAGAATTACATTCCAATATAATGGAATAAGAATTAAACATTTTGCAACAGGAGTTTCAAGCATTTTTCTTCTTGGTTGAATCCTGAATACATCAGATTATCTGCCAGGTTCAATTTCCACATTTCATTCAAGCAAGACAAGGCAGAAAAAATGAAATTGTGATTTTTCTGTAAGTTTTCAGGAACTGTAAAAGTCATGTGATTAAATCCAGATCAGTTTTAAAGAACTTTTCTAATTTCCTTTTAAGAAAAACTCTTGAAACTTCAAAAGTCCCACTATATGTTCCTATCAGCAAGAACTTTATTGAATTTTATCCCCCAAAATCTGGTTCGGTTCTTCCATCTAGTCTAAGTCACAATGCAGTTACAATAACGTTGCTTAATTTTTTTCAAAATTTTTGCCTTCCATAAAGTCTGCAGTGTGGTCCTGTGGTATGAGCTAGAAATACGGGTGTAGCTACTGAAAATTTACATGGGCAAAATTTAAACTCTCTTGTCTAACTAGATTTCTGTCATTACCCAAATATACGTGTGTGTGTAAAGCTATATATATATAGTTAAATTTCTCTATATCTATAGTTCAATTTCTGTGTGTATGTATATGCATATGAATATGTGTATATGTATGTGTATGTATATGTAAGTATACATATAGATATACATAATGCAGTTTGAACAGACCAGTAAAAGACACCAAGTACAATTGGCATCTGCCAGCATTTTGTTCATAGTGATTAAACGGGTTACCAGTATACATGAGTAAGCTATTAGTAGTTTAAAACTAGTCCACACAAATTATAATTCTAAAAGAGACATATTCCAGCTCCAGCATTTGAATCCAGATATGATAATACTCACCACTACAATACAAACACTACTCTACAAATGTTTTTTGTGAATATTTCCTTAGGAATTGACAGATCTGGATAATGAACTCAGGATGAGTGAATAAAGTTATATTTTGTCAGTTATTGTTCTTTATCTACATTGACACAAATAACCTTTTGCACAGTTTGTTTACACTTCACATACATGCCAAAAAAATCACCTGAGACTTCTAATATCACCTCGTAGAGATGCTGCAGTGCAGACTATGAGGAAATGCAGCAAATTGCTGCTAGGAATGAATTTAACATTATCCTCAACCTCTAGAGATCACAGACATACATTCAAAAGCTTGATTTGCCATTTAAATGTTCTCCCAGGATATACACCACTGTGATTTAGAAATAGGAATTAGAGAAAAATCTTGAACCTAAATGTGAATTGCACATTTTTCAGCTTAAATCTGTTTTTTTCCACCTAGCTTCAGTTTATTACTGAATTCTTTGTGACTTTTAATTCTGTTTAGTTAAGCTATTTAGCTTTATAACATGCGACTTTAGAGGAGCGATTTTCCGAATTCTTGCCAGGAGTTAAATCATCCCACAAACATCCAAAAGCAGGATCTAATCTATATAGCACACATACACATCAGCATACATATAATGACTTATCCTCACTTTATAAATACAGAGCACACAAACAGACCATGAAGCTCGTAGCACAGAAGATAGTTGTCCCTGGGTTTGTTAAGACCACAGCCAGCATTCTGACCACTAGACAATTCTTTGTTTCTGTCCAACCCTCATCCAATAGCTAGATCTGCTGGAAAATGTTTGACCATCTGTAATAGCCCTTTTATGCTCCTGCTGCATAAATAAGCCCTGAATCTCCAAGCTGGTCAACGAAAAAGACCCCTTGTTCATCCATTACACAAGCAGCTTCTCTCCATTCCTCACTCATGCACAATTGATTCTTGATAGAATTACACATTTTCTGCTGTCACCAGTGACAACAGAAAGGTATACATATGTTTGTGACACCATGGCTTCACTGAGTCTTCACAGTTGAGAATGCCTGAGGCATACTAAGTACTCACATCGAGAAATAGGGCAGTAATCCCAGGGAATGAGAGGATCATCTGTGTAACACCAGGGACCATGAGAATCATCATCTGGATTGCGGCAATAGTTTTTCTTCAGTTTACTAACATCTGGTTCTCTGAATATTTGTATATGCCTACAGGGGAAAAAAAATCAAAGTGCTGAAAAGCTTTATACTATAGCCCAAATTTCCAAAGGTTAAATATTGCTTTGCTCCACAATGTAATATTAACTGATTGAGAAGCCTACAGGTCGGTGTTCAGGGCTGGTTAAAATCAAAGGGAAGCTGAGACCCAAATATTCACTGGATCTGGGTCCAACTTTCCTCCAGTTGGTGTTTTAAGCACTGAGTCCAGTGGACAGCTGGGAGGTTTCTAGATCTCTCACTCAAGCTGAAATCCCTGGATACCCTCAGGAGGAATCTTTAAACTGATTTGAAGAGTGGCTATGTTGCATTCAGCAAATCTTCAGGCCTGTTCTGGGAACGCAGCTATCTTCTCTCTGCAGGTTAACAGTTAGCAGAGGGGAACATTGAATCTGCATAGAAGAAAGCTGAATTTTAGGTAAACAAAGGACAAATGCAAAAAAGTTAACCAGACTAAGCAGCAGGAAAGGAGAAAGCTGAATGGCTCAAACTCCAATGATAGGTGACCTAAGCTGCAAACCCACATGAAGCACTTAACTAAAGGTGAAAGTCTGGGGCAACAATCTGAAGTGGAGAAAGCTGTTTATTTCTGGCCTGTCAGACAGGAGCATAGAGGCTTCTTAAGTTACAGCTGTGCTTCCCTCTTAGCTCATAACCAACCATGCATGTTGCTTCTAGCACACCCAAAACCAGAGTAACTGCTGGGGTGAGACAGATAACTCCCCAAGGAAGTTTCCAGATGGAAAATTTGTGGGAGTAAGAGAAGAAAGGCTGATCTGTGCTCAAGATGACATGACTGCAATTGCATCAAGCATCCAGTTGGTACAAGGTTCAAGCTGTCTCATTTACAGCTAACTGAAGGCTTATCTGAGCTCTTAGAAGTCCTGACCTTAAACCTCTGCCTCCCTTAGATGGACAGTAGACTGGAATACATATGCTATCTCTGACCCTGTGTAGGGGAAACCACACATAGTCCAGCTGGTTATTCCAGACAGTGCCACTGAAATCTGCCTTTTGTAATACAGCTTCTCTGAAGGCTGACTTACATTGTTCCTGTTACTCCAGAAATTTATTAATCTACACTTCTGAACAGAGACACTCAGGATCCCATGATTGGAAAAGTCTTGGAAATTCACAGCTCCTTTTGTACTTTCTGCTGATTCACTTTTACCTCAACAAGTAAATTAAACAAACTTGATATTTCCACTACTTAAAAAAGAAAGCAGAGCAATGAAACACAATATAAACTGTAATATACTTTAATGGCATTTGATGTCAATGTCATTAGATCATAGACCCGTGATTCAGTTTCAGTTTGCAAGGGACCTCAGGAGGTTTCAAGTCCAACATCCTGCTTGAAGCAGGATGAGCTACAAGACCAGATCAACTTGTTCAGGAATTTATGTTGTTCAGAATTTTGAAAAAGGCAAATATAAATATTGAGCAAATGTAACATAACCATTTCCTGCTTTATTCCCGCTATCCTCTCATGGAAAAAAAAGTTTCAAGGACAAAGATGGGGCAAACCAGACTAGTAAACTAAACACTAAGAAACATCCCAAAGCCTGCAATTAGTGGTTAGCCTGAACAAAGACATGTTGTGTAATATATTTAAACACCAAAAGATAAAAAACAAAACAAAACAAAAGAAAGAAAGAAAGAAAGAAAGAAAGAAAGAAAGAAAGAAAGAAAGAAAGAAAGAAAGAAAGAGGGAAGGAAGGAACAAACGAAGATACTAAGAGCTCCAGGGCATAAGGGGCTATTTTAGAATCACTGCAGAAGAAACAAAGATACCATTTGGAGGCAGTATTTATTCAGGACTCACTGAACCATTTCTTTCTGTTTCATATGCACACACCTACGTAAGTCTTCAATATTCTTGTCCCATGTGGCGCAAGTTAACCCAAATCTTGTCTTGGATAGATTCCCCATGTAACTCTTGCCATTGCCACGATAACAATCTGAATAAGACATGTTGAGACAAAAAAAGTTGAAGGATGATTGCGCAACACTGAAAATAAAACTCTTCCTTTCCATCAGTAATCCAAATAATTAAAAACAAGTTTTGTATTTTGTAAACACTCTGTGATATAAATCAGACATCAATATAAAACAAATCATAAAGAAAATTGAAAAAAGTTTTCAAATTTAGATACATAATCCCCTGCTTGAGGCCTTCATTCTCAGTGCAGTAGCATTTTAAATTTTGTCTTACTGAGGTAAATTGGGACACTTTATTTCATAAATAGTTAGTTTACGGTTAATTTGGAATAGTCACAGCAAATATTCTAAATGTTGTCAGGAGTTGTTTTATGCAAAACAAAGCCAACATCATTCTCAATCTTCCCTCCCCCAAAACAGGCTCTCAGCCTGCCTACCTTCAACAGCATACCTTCATGTAGACTCTAGACTACTGGCTACAGTATAACATTCTTGATTTAAATTCTATTTTGGCAAAATCAAAAAATCAACACGACTTTAATGTAATTCAAAAACTTGCCTGTTCAATCCAGTAGAAGTCATGTTTAATTCATAAGCTTTTATCACAAGCCTTTTTGAGACTTTTCAAGAGGATTATTTAAAAAGATCATTACTCTAACAACTTTTTGTATAAAGCATTTCATTTCATATCCATCAGTATTTTTACTTTTTGATAACTGATACTTTTAAAAAAACACAGAATGAAAGTCAATATGTAATCCTCTTGCAACTTCAATTCTTTAAATCCTAAAAGATAAATTGGCTAAAATTTATAGATGAAGATCTTAATATACAGTGAAGTAGGGAAAGAGGTTGCAGGTCTGATCCTCAGTTTATACTATGATTGACATGAGTTCTCAGGAGGCAATAATACTCCTTAGAGTAATATCAAGACTAAGATCAAGACTTAGGGTGGACTATACAGACAGAGGTAATAACTTGAAGAGGAAAGGGAAGCCCCATGTGTTTTTTTTTTTTTTTTTTCAGTTTAATTCCTTTTACTCGAGAGGATATAAGAAAAAAAATAGACCACATTTGGTAGCCTCATAAGCAGTTATAGAAAGACTGTAAACCAAGAAATCATGGGAAATCATCTCAGCTTTGGAAAAGGCCTTTCAGATTAAGGAAACAGAGTGCAGATTCACCTTGTCTAAAAATCAGATCTAATAGCAAAACTTTGTTGCAGCTTTCCCTGCTGGAATTGAAACATGAACTGAGAAATGAATTTCATTCACACCATGATGAATCCCAAGTATGCAAATAACACCAAAGCAGAACTGCACAGGTGTAATGCAGATGTACTAAGATCAGCTTCTCCAGTTTTCATGCCTGCCTATCAGCCATTTGGAACAGTACAGCATTCACTTAAAATCACGTTATCACCTTTCCCTCTGTTACCTTGTTCATTTGATACATCACACTTAGGAATCTGGGAGCAATAACCAATCCGGATGTTTGGGTCAGTAGTAAAACACCAGGGTGATTCAGATCCATCTGGATTTCGGCAGTAGTTCTCCCTCAAATCCCTATAAAAATAAATATGTTAGCTCACAGCAGGGATCACCTAAAACCACTGATGCATTCTATTGCTTTTTATTATGAATTAGTAATAATATAGGCTCCTTAAGGTCTATGCATTACTGACCAGTGTCAAGTGAAGGGAGGTGGGGAGCCAGTAAGAATTCAGTGTCCAGAAAATATTGTAATTGTAATGAGAATATGGTTATGGGAATTCATTTTCAGTGGACCTATGTTTTGACTGGCTATAAGATTTCATTTGAAGATTAATAATATTGTCAATATAGCTTATTTTTATTTGGGATTCTCCATCAAAATTTGCATGCAAGCTGACATTGGATACACCTGCAATCCATTACAGTGCTTTTAAATACAAACATTACCAGAGTGCTTAAAATTCCCTGTACTTGAATGGTTCTGCTGAGCTTAGAGAAACAAAGTCCTGAAGATTGTCAGTGATTCATTTAAGAAACTGAATCTTGGAATATGAAAAAATGTATGTTGAAATTCTATACAGCTGTTACATTTAAAGTAAAAGTTGGCCACAAGGGAACATCTTTAAATGTCTCTCCCAGCTTGAATTAAACAGTCAAACTTCTTAAATGTAATTTTTATTTTCCCCTCTCCTGACAGTTGTTGCCTTTTTCTGTGCAATGCTGTATTTCACTGCATTTTTCCATCTGCAACACTTACTGATAATAGACTATGGAAAGAATTGGCCTAACACTGTAATTCTTCCTCTGCGTGCACACAAGTGGTTCTGTTGATTTAACTCAACCTATTGGCCTAAATAGCCACTATGGTCTCAAGCATTAGCTGAATAAAAAGTCTTAATATTGTTAGCCACTCTACACTGCTAGGGAAATTGTTAAAAGCACAAAAGGGCCTAAACCTGCAGCAGTGTTACATAGGTACAGGACAAATTGATTTAAATGATAGTTTGTCTGAGAAACACCTGTGGGCTCAGGCTCAAGCACTAACTTACGGGTGAATTCGGGATGGTCCTGAGGCGGACAGGGGAAGTTCAGGGTCAGTCCCATTTTCTATTACAATGATTATTGCCACATTTTCAGTCGATGTGTTACTATGCACAATATTTGATCAATAAACCAAACAACAATAGTGAAGGGATTAAGGTAACAAATCTAATTGTTTTGCTCAAACAAACTATTGTTAGAGAGAGAATCTGAACTGAAATTGGAATCTTTTCTTTACCTTGAAAGATTCACACCATTAAATCTCAGCACAAATCCAGAGTGATATTTAGCCATCAATAAAGTTATTTAGTGTAAACTGAGCTTTGAGCACATGCTGGTTGGCTAGGTTTCCTCTATGCTCAGTGAAAAAAGGGACTGAAAGAGTGTGATTAAGGTTGCTGCCTAAAATATGTAGATGATTCACATGCTGGGAATGTGTCTCTCTTTTTATGAACTGTACAGAAAGTTTAGATGAACAGTGGTCCTTCAGGTAAAATAAGTCCTACTCATGTAAATACATTTAGTTAGGAGATAGAAAAAGGATTAAAAATGTGGAAAATAATAGAAGTGTTGTCAAATATTACAAATGCCAACTATTGCGAATGAGATTACCTTTAGGTAACATTTAAGACACATTAAGTTAAATTCAGTAACAAGCTGCAAACAAGTACTTATCTCCATGAAAGAAAAACAATAGTAATGTACCAGCACTACTGTGATTCAGGTCCTGGTCTGGAAAACATCCATACACTTCACAATCAATTAAACACAAGTTTGGAGGTAATGTTTATTAAAAGCAAACAAACAAACAATACTACAGTTTCACACAAATTCATTTAGAACTAATATTTTGAGATATGAAAAATTGATTTTCCCATATTCAAATGTTTTCCAGCAAGCAGAGTAAATGCATCACACTGCAGAGTGAGGGACAGGGATCCCACAGCCCACTTTGGTGGCATGGATTTTAAAAAACAACTGGAATTGCTCTTTGCTCACTGCAATACCAGCTGCCTCTCTCTACTTACTTGCACTTGAAGTTCTCAGGAGTGATGTTGTGCTGGTGAGGAAACTGGGAGTCCCATCGTTGGCATTGGATCCCACTCCATATGGCGTTGACCGTGCCACGGTAGCCCTCACCCTGTCCCTGGATGCATGTTGTTGTCTCAGCCACCGCCTCCGTGCTGTTCACAATGCCTGCATCTGCAGAAGAGATGCTGTTTTGTTTTCTTAAGATTGAGCCTGGTTCAAGGTATAAGGTTTGTACTCTACATCACAGGTCAATTTGTGGGAATTGGAGTCCTTTAGTAATATTGCCAATCTAATGTCTTTTACAGAATAATTATCTCCTCTTCCTATTGACAACATCCATGAGATCAAAATGGGTATCGGGCCTTATGCTAGTTTATCCACTTGCAGGCCAAGACTCTAAAAGCTGTGTAACATTTAAGAACTTTTGTTAGATACCTGGCCCACTCTATAACATTGAAAGTCAGGCAATATTCTTAGTTCTGGTTTCCAGTTCAGCAAATATTTTCTCATTTGCTTAGCTTTGCACAACTGACCACCCATGTGCACACAGTTTAATGTGTTAAAACATGTTTGCAGGATGAGAAGAACCTAACTGGTTTTCTCCAAAGAATTTCCAGAATATCAAGTCACAGAAAAAAGAAGCAGATTAAAAAAAAAAAAAAAAGATAAATCTTATTATAAAGTAATGTGCTAAATCCTCCTTGAAGCTTCTTTTTTTTATGTCTCATATAGTTAGAGAAATAAAAAATAGCCTTGTTTTTGGAAATCAAAGATCATTATTCTCTAAAGAGAGACAAATGGTAAAGACTAAGAAATTCATCAGACTCAAGATCTTTTACAGATGTTGATATACTCTGCATTCATCCTAGTATGGACTCTCTTGAATTAAATTCAGAAAAAGAGTGGTTTCTGAAATGACTCATTCACCTAACTTGAAAGTCTCTTTTTATTTCTTTTGCAATTTTCATAATTGGAAATTAATAGCATGGATATTGCATCAGATATATACAAAGTAGTACAACACTAAATATACAACAGTAAAAACAATGCTTCTACAATGTCCCAAAAACCTCCCAACATATTTTTTTAAGTAACTGTCCATCTGTAGGTAATTGCTTTTGTTCACAAGACTAAACTTATTAATTATCCTAAAAGTATTGTTGTCAGCAATAAGTATATTAATAAAGTTTTCAAATTACTTTTCTGCAAATGGTCCAGTGATTAGAACAATATTCATGTGTTTTACTCATAATATATTTCATGCCTGGTACTTCATGGCTGGAACTTCAGCCAGTTCTGTGAACTTGTGGAGAATATGGTTCTCAAGGAAACCAAATGTCGTAACAGATGGGTTTGGTTGATTTGCTGTCTAATCTTCTGTGTTAAAGATCACTTCCCTGTCAGATGATAACGTCAAGTTCTGAAGTTGAATTATACATTTCTCCATGCTGGAGAAAATTTCCCTTTTTCTCTTCATCTGCTTGATGTTTTTACATCAGAGTTTCATGGTCAAATTAATTTCCTGTCCTTCCATCCCAAGGCAATTTGTCTGTAAAGGTTTGTCCTGTTTCAATGGGATTGTGAATTCTAAACTCATTCCAAATGAAAAGGACATTGCTCTGCAAGCATCACAAGCAGGTTTCTGCAAGCTGATAAATGCACTCTTTCTGGTGGGGTCATCAAAAAGTCTTGTAGCTAGTAACCAAATTTTTAATATTTTGGACAACAAAAAAGGTCAAATTTGTACATTTAATAAAAATACACAGCTGCATATTTCAGCTTTCCACCATCACTAACATATGAAAACAAATTAATTGGAATTATATTCTAAGAGAGCTCTTAAGCTGATAAGATTGAACATCACATGCAAATACATATTTGTCTTTTTAAAAATATATGAAAATATATATAAAATATATGAAAATGTATGAAAATACATGAAATATATGAAAATATATATTTAAAAAAATGAAAGAAACATGGTGTACAATTTGGAATAAGAAAGAATCAGCCACCATGATAAATTTCAGCATACAGATGGCATCCTGGCTGCATAAAGTAAATTAATAAATTGCAACTATATAACTCTAGCAGAAAGTCTTATTAATAGTAATTATGCATAAATATTCAACTTAAATATTCAATCACCTTATTATAAGACTGCTATTTGTGATTTATTGATTGTCACTTCTTAGTCCTGTAGAAAACTTCATTATGAACAGAAGAATTTGTTAATTTTCAACAGCATTTTCCTACCTTTGAACTTTGATGCAATTATTTTTAATTTCTGCAAGACTCAAATTAACCATGTAATTCAGACAGCTGCTTAAGGATTTCCTGTTAGTAGAATTTTTACTTTCACATGTTCGTGTTGAGGTCTCCAACCAAAATGCAATAATGCAAAGGTATCCTTTTTCCATAAAGCCTGCCTTGTTTTGATACCTCAAATCCAATAACTTTATTAATAGTGGACAGCTCACATACTCATAGATGCTTGAGTAAAGAGATGAAACATTATCTAGATCTTCATGTGTAAAGCCACAGACAGTCTTCTCAGTACTGGTTCTCACAGTAATGCCAGCATGAAGGAATCAGCAGGGGCTCTGAGTCATTCTACAGCTGAAGCAACCAGCCAGGGTACTATTTTTGTCTTTAACCCCAATAACCCAGAAGTAAATCCTGCACAAATTAGGTCAATAGATAAACTCCTACGAACTTAAAAGAAGGCAGGGATATTTCTGGACTATTAGTGTTCTTTCATGGTAATGCTATCTAAGTATTTTTGGAAAAGATATGGTTGGAAAAGAAACACAGTTCTACACGATTTAATTTAGAAAAAATCTACAATTGCTTATTTTGTTGCAGTATTTTTCCTAGTGCATCACTCAACAAAAGAAAAAAGGGCCTGATTTATAAAGAAAGATCTTAAAAGATACCTTTCAAAAGAGGTGCTTAAACCAATGAAAAAACTGTTCTGAATACAACAAAGTCCTCATTAAACACAATCAATGCAGTTCTGCAGTGAGAAATTCCAGTAACTTTCAGGGGATGAGCTGCTCGTGGTTAGTAACACTGCCTCCAGGCACCCTTACCTCAAACAATTCAATATACAGTGTGGGCAGTACTAGTGTAGCAGTTCCTTTCTTTCCATGTTTCTTTCAGTGTACTATCTCACAGTATATGAAACATGAAAAACAATAGCAACAACAACAAAAACAAAACTCTGATCTTGTAGCATTAAAGAGAAAGGGGTTTGTTTTTGTTTTGTATTGTTTCAGTGAGAACATAGGAGAAAGTGAAGAAATAAATTAGACCCAAGCTCCAGAATCACAGTACTGAAGTATACATTGTCACCTAACACCTGCACACCTACAAGTCATTTGTCCTTGAACACAGGAAGACCTTTCTGGGTTGTTCCAATATCTATAAGCTTTAAATAAAATAAAAATAAAAATAAAAAAAAAATGGTTTTAATCCATTGAAATCTTGATCTGGGTTCAGATTTTCACAGTTAAGACTTCTCTGCAGGTTCAGAGGAGCTTTTAAATCTCACTTTGAAAACTTTCATAGAAATGGCTAAAAGGATCTGAGAAAGACCATCTTTGAAGACTCTCTCACTACAGGAAGGACATGGGGGTGCTGGAGCGTGTCCAAAGAAGGGCAAGGAAGCTGGTGAGGGGTCTGGAGAACAAGTCTTATGAGGATCGGCTGAGGGAGCTGGGGTTGTTTAGCCTGGAGAAGAGGAGGCTCAGGGGTGACCTTATCGCTTTCTACAGGTACGTGAAAGGAGGTTGTAGCAAGGTGGGGATTGGTCTCTTCTCCCATGTGCCAGGTGACAGGACGAGGGGGAATGGGCTTACGTTGTGCCAGGGGAGGTTTAGGCTAGGTATTAGGAAAAACAACTTCACTGAAAGGGTTGTGAGGCATTGGAATGAGTCATTGCCCAGGGAATGGGTATGAGTTGAGGATGGTTGAGTCACCATCCCTGGAAGTATTCAAAAGACGTGTAGATGTAGAGCTTAGTGGCATGGTTTTGTGGAGGACTTGGTAGTGTTAGGTTATAGGTTGGACTGGATGATCCTGGAGGTCTTTTCCAACCTAAATGGTTCTGTGATTCTGTGAAGAAACATAGAATAAAGCAACTAAATACCCAATGAATGCTACAGCTCTGCTATGTTTCCATGTAAAGCAAGGTGGAAGGTAACACTTTATTTACTACCAAACACCAGTCTCTTCTCACTCACTCCATTCCATAAACATCTTTATCTTACATAAATATTATGCTTAAACTGAATGGCACGTTTATCTGTTTACACACTGTGATTCAACAAATAACTTTTTAATCAGAACTTCACATTCAAACGGGCAGTTTTAATCTCTGTTTTTAAAAGATGAGTAAGCTAACATTGGTGATTCTTTGCCTTCCCAAAAGTTGTAGGCACACTGCAATGTTTCATTTTACACCCAGATTCTCACTTTGCTGTTTCATTACTTGCTCTCCATCAAACCCAGACCATTATTGAATTACCTCAGAGCATTTAGGTCTCCAGTCACCCATGCTTATTGCCTACGAACAGTGACAACAAAGGCTAATTCCATAGTAAAATAAGCTGGGTTGGATGGAAATCAGGTGGGCAGCAACTAAATACTGTCCTTAACATAATAATTACATGTAGCTCTGCAGCGCTCAAATGACTGACATATGTAGCTTCCTCCTTTCTGAGCAGCACCTCTCTGTCTTATAGTTCACCAATAGAAGTGCAGCTTTTTTTTTTTTTTTTTAAAGCAGTACTAGCTCCCCACTCCTTTCTTCCCTGTAGTCCATATCCTCATTCATGGTGAAGTAATAGCCATTTTCTTTTTCCATATTTCCTGTCATTGGTTCCATTTCTTCATTTCATCCTACACTTCTTATTCCTGTTATAGTTGTCCTTTTATCCTCTCTTCTAACTAAAAATTGTCTCAAGCCAAAACCACAGACACATATGTGAGCAACTTCAAACCAATCCTGGGGTCCCTGAAGGCTTAATCCAGATCCAATTTTTGCAGCTTGAGCCATCTCTAATCCCTAATTGATCCTGTCATCTCTTTCTCACAGCCCTGGCTGTAAGCCACCATGTTTTATGCTGCCTTCTGTGCTTGGAAATAAAGTTACAATGCCCTCCTGTCTCCTCAGTCTTAAAAACATATTTATTTTCTGAATGCTTCCTTCCACTGACTTTTTTTGCCTAAAATTTTGTATATGAGCTGTTGTCAGCATTTTGGCTATAGAGCATACTAGCACTCATGGCATGTAGCTAAAGCCACAAGCAGCATGCTGCCTTGTGGTCACTCCCCCGAAGAGAGGACACCTACGTTTTTGTATGTCATCCAAGGGCTTGGATTTGCAGAGCACTTTTTCTAATTAGTTTTTCTTGTAAAATATATAAACAGTCCTCAGCATAGGAATTAAAAACCTGTGTGAGAATCCAAACCACAAAGCTATAAAGACATATAACTCATGATGTTCTCTTTTAAGTGTACTGAAATTGCACACAGCCACAGCTTCAGAAAATGGAGCAGCCACTGAAACCCAGAATGGTCTAGTGTTTTGGGCTCCCTGCTAGGAGGTGAGAAAACAGTTTTTCTATGTGCCTCAAGAAAGACGGAAAACTCAAAATGGGGCACTGATATTTTGCATTGACATTCTGGTCACTGAGATGGTAATATAACTGTAATATCTGCAATAAATTCCCTCTATAGTTTATAAAAGAAAGCAGTGGGCAGTCCTGCATCTTGTATACAGGGCAAGGCCATAAGCCTATGCTAAACATCCTTTGAAAATATCAGCACTTTCAAGTTCATTACTTTTGTATTCTTCCTCATATAGATTTCTTCAGTAATTTCCAAAGATCTTTCTTTTTCCAAAGAAAGTTTTCTGCAGTGAAAATGTAGTTTTGCTTGTGAAATTTCCACTGATCTTAATATACTTTCTTACTGAAGATCAAGGAAAGAATTTACATTTAATGCTGTCAACTTCTGCCTAGAAATGAGACAAAAAGTTTTCATCACAACATTAGAATCATTACATTGTTGATTTATATTTTTTATTTCTTTTTGATGATGCTGGTATTTGGATTACTTTTTCTTCAGAACTATGATATAATTGTGGTTTATGTAGAAAAAGGTAACATTCCAGTAGTTTGCAAGAGCTCTCCCACCCAATGATTTTATAAAACTTAGGCCAGACTGTAGATACTGAGAGTTATATGGACTGTACGCTTGCGTGACCAGCAAAGCCAGATGTGAATCCTCAGAACACTGACACATCAGCTCAGGAAATGCCAAAGGATAAAGGTTTATAAAAGTTGCATTTGTGAAACAGTCAGCTGTAACTTTGGAATATTTTTATTTTTGTAATAAAATCACTTCTACCACAGGAAAAGGATAGATCTATTATACTACATATGATTCATATATTATCTAATATTTAGAGAAATGTAGGAAGCTCAGCTTAGTTAAAAGAAAAACAACTGCTTAATGAAAGATAATCCATTTACAGAGTTAAACAAGATTGTGTTCATAATGCAGAAACTGAACTTAAATGTTCAGATTATCAAAAACTCTAGATATGATTGCATGAATTAGTATTGTAGTTCACAAGATTTTCAACATGGGTGTGACTTAATGGGTGCCTGATAGAAAACAAGCAGTAGTGTCCTGTTAAGTTTCTTCTGTCTCTGTAGAGTCTGATTACAGACATTATCCAAATTGGCAAATTATTCTCACGTTTTCACAATGGAATAATTTTGCTAATTTTAACTAACTTATACTGGATTTGCAGTGACTTATGATAGTGCAGAATAAATTCACTTACTCCCTGCCAGGGAGTACATTAAGAGTATTCATACTCAACCTTTTCATTTCAAGCAGTTGTCTACCTGATAAGAAGTGACTGACACCCCAAGACATTGCACTGGCTCTAACCAAGTGCTGGCAAGGAGACAATATTGTGAACTATGGATGGTGGAAACACAAGACCAGGTATAATTTGGTTTGCTAAGAATTCCAAAGTGAAGACAGAGAACCCCATGCTTCCACCTTTAAGTAGCCACTGCTCACATATAATGGTTCATGCCAGAGCCATTCCCTTAACTCTCTCTCTCTCCCCAGTATAAACATGTAGGCTGAGGTACTGAATGCCTTCTTTGCCTCAGCCTTTATCAGCAAGAGTGGCCTTCCAGAGTCCCAGGTCCCAGAGGCCAGGCTGAATGGCTGGACCAAGGAAGATGTACCCTTGGTGGAAAAGGATCAGCTCAGGGAATACTTGAGCAAACTGGATATTTGCAAGTCCATGTGCCTTGATGGGATGCATCCACAAGTGCTGAGGGAGCTCGTAGATGCGATTGTGAGGTCATCCTCTATAATCTTTGGTCAATCACGGCAACTGGGAGAAGTGACCAAAGACTGGAGAAAAGCAAATGTCACTCCTGACTTTAAAAAGGGCAAGAATGAGGACCCAGGGAACTACATGCTTGTCAGACTCACCTCGATCCCTGGGAAGGTGATAGAACAGCTAATCCTGGAAACCTTTTCCAGGCACATGAAGGAGAAGAAAATCATCAGTAGTCAGCATGGATTCACCAAGGGGAAGTCATGCCTGGCCAAACTGATAAGCTTCGATTGAAATCACCAGCCTGATGGATGAGGGGGCAGCAGTGAATCTTGTCTTCCTGGACTTCAGTAAGGCTTTTGACACTGTCCCCCATAAGATCCTCATAAACAAGCTGTTGAAGTATGGGCTGGATGAATAGACAGTGAGGTGGATTGAAAACTGGCTGAATGGCAGGACCCAGAGGGTAGTGGTCAGTGGTGCAAAGTCTAGTTGGAGGCCAGTAACAAGTGGAGTACCCCAGGGGTCAATACTGGGTTCAGTCCTGTTTAACATCTTCATTAACAATCTGGACGATGGGGTAGAGTGCACCCCCAGTAAATCTGAGGATGACATGAAACTGGGGCAGTGGCTGTCTCACCAGAGGGCTTTGCAGCCATCCAAAAAGACCATGACATGCTACAGGGGTGGGCTGACAAAAATCTAATGAAGTTCAACAAGGAGAAGTGCAGAGCCCTGCACCTGGTAAGGAACAATTCCAGGCACCAGGATATGCTGTGGACCACCCAGCTGGAAAGCAGCTCTGCAGAAAAGGACCTTGGAATCCTGGTGGACACCAAGTTGAACATGAACTTGGTGCTAAGAAGGCTAATGGTATCCTTGCTGCATTAGGCAAAGTATCACCAGCAGGTCAAGAGAGGCAATCCTTCCCCTCTACTCAGAATTGGTGAGGCCACACTTGGAGTACTGTGTCCATTTCTGTGCCCCCAGTACAAGAGAGACCTGGACATACTGGAAAAGGGCAACCAAGATGATCAAGAGACTGGAGCACCTCTCCTATGAGGAGAGTCTGAGAGAGCTGGGACTGTTCAGCCTGGAGAAGAGGAGGCTCAGGGGAATCTTATCAATGTCTATAAATACCTGATGGGAGAATGCAATGAAGACATAGCCAGGCTCTTTTTGGTGATGCCCATGCCAGGACAAGAGTAATGTGTACAAACCAGAACACAAGAGGTTCCATCTAAACATCAGGAAGCGCTTCATTACTGTGATGGAGCAGTGGAACAGGTTGCCCAGGGGGACAGAGAGACTGGGGAGTCCCCCATCTTGGAGATCTTAAAAAGCTGTCTAGATATGGTCCTGGGCAACCTGCTCTGGGTGTCCCTGCTTGAGCATGGGAGTGGACCAGATGACACCCAGAGGTCCCTTCCAACCTCAACCATTCTGTGATTCTGTGATACATGTATACGTATCCAACATTAAAGGAAAAAAGAAAAAGAAAAAAAAAGGATTACATTGTGAAAACATACTTTTTGTAAGGTCCACCACTGTCTCCATTCTGTCTAGATTTGAGACACCCCAATAGCTGGTTATCTTGATTTAAGCAATAATAATATTAATAACAACAACAACAACAACAAAAATAATAATTGAGAACTCTGAAAATTAATGAAAACAGTCAATAAAAATCATTCCTGTTATTTTTTTTTTCCCCTTTTTTGAATTCTCAAGTAAATTCAGTTCCAGGTGAGCTTAAAATGTTCTTTTTAATAGAATCTAGTCTCTTCTTCTATCCTTCTCCTAAGAGAGTGAAATGAATTTTGCAATGACATAAGCCTACTGAAGTGACACTTAGAGCTAGATGAAAAACAGAATGTCTGGTTTTGAGGATTTTTTTTAACACTTAATTTTGGTCAAAATTGGAGCAGAACAATAAAGGAATTTATAGTTTCCCAAACTCTGCAGATCTAAGAGAAACTGACTTTCTCATGAGCTAACAGGACACTGTGTTTTTCACTGAGAAGCTTTCCCTTGCCTCTACTTTACAGAAAATCCAGAAACACTGTTTTCCCTTTCCTGCCAGTATTCCTGGCAGCTCTGCCACAGGGCTGGGATATATGAAGCTGACAGGCTTCTGTAGTAGGGATTCTGTCAGAGTCATGTCTTGTTTTCAGAAATTGCCTCTACTCCCAAGAATTTTTCAACACCATATTTTGAGTAAAGTGAATGAGAAAAACTCCTTGGGTATATTAATTATATATTTACTACTATGTTAACATATTGATTATGTCACAGGATGGCAGTTCATTAAGGGCAAAAATTGTATCCCACATCTGGCAATGAGAAGTACAGGAGACTAACTGTACTAAGAGAGGAGATTACCACATGTAGATTCCACATCTCATTTGCTAGACAAGTGCCAATCTGCGAATGAGGCAAGGAATTTCAGGAATATAAATCTTGGTTTCCTGGCAAAAACTTGTCCATTCAAAACAATTCTAGCAGCTGCCTCAGTGCCAGCATTCTCATAAAACTCTAGAAAAATTACTTTATTGCAGTTTTTAAGAGGGGTCCAGTAATTTTATCTTCCTCATTGTCCCTGTATTGCTCAATGAAGACACTGAATTATCAGTAGAACAGAGCTGGCAGAGATACCACAAAAGTCAGCAGGATCTGGACTTTGAACATAGCATGTGCCCCACAATGGTAAAATCTCTAAAAATACTGATCTAGAACATCTCAAAGTGGGCATCCAATATTTGAATATCTTAATATCACTTTGATTCAATCCCCTGTCTGTAAAGTGAAGATGACAAAAGTTACCATCTCATAGGTGCAGTACGAAACTAAATTAATTGCCTGTGGAGTGCTTTGGTACTAGAGAGATGGATATCAAAAAGAAACCCATGGGAAATTAACAATTCTGTCTTTAGCACAAGGCTGAATAGTGTGCAGGAACCAAGGCCTAGAACCACACAATGTGCAAGAGGAAAACAAAGCAAAGAAGATTTGTTGATAGAGCACTGAGCAGGGAAGGAGACCTACTCACAAGTATTATGCATGCATCTACTCCCAAATTGTAATACAGAAACCCAGCATGGCCAAACTACTATTGCACATGAGATCTTCATGCTGACTTTGCCTGACTTTTTTAGTTCTTGATTTTACTACATTTTTATAGAGCTTCCTGTATACAAGATATGCATATACCCATATTCCAGTGCTAAGTAACACACAACTCTTTTATTTCCTATCCAAATTAAATACAATGTCAGGAACTCGTCTTTGAAGGCTAAGTTTTAAGTCAGCGAAGTGCCATGAATGAACTGTCTATGGTCCTATATTGCTTGAACTATCTGTGTCCAGATTTTGAAAAGGAAAAGGAAGTAATAAATTTTGCTTGAACTCACCACACGTTTTAATTGCACAGAACTCCCAGGGGGTGTTAGGGTCAAGAGTGTAACACCATGGTCTCAGCTTGCCATCAGGATTGCGGCAGTAATTATCATCAAAGCCCTTGTCAGGATATCTGTAAACCACAACGAGAAATGTGTCAGGCAAGTCTTCCTGGCAATACTACACAGGCTTGTACAAGGTACATAAAGGATTGGCTTTAGCAGAGGCAAACAAGAACCAGTTCCTATTAACCTCTGGTCTGATCCTGTGAGATGTATGCAGATACTCTTTAACACTATTAGCAAGTTAATAACACAAAATCACTTTGCAAGTGTGCAACAGAATCAGGCCTCCACAGAGGGGATTCCCTGCTGTGCTAATGCACAGGCCACCGGATGGGGTAACTGCTAATTGCTAAACTCTTGCTCTTGTGTCTGTCAACTGATGACCAGACTCTAAAGCCACTCATTTTTTTGAAATAGCCCAATTAAGTGTGGATTATATAAACATTGCCTGGCAGGCCGGACTCATTAAGAAAACAGGTTCTTCAGTGCAACAGCCCTGGGTTCAAACTGGAAGCTATTTTCAATAGCTCTGTTACTAATGATAGCTCCATTTTCGTAACAGAGCTCGTTTTAGGTCATGCCCTCATTTCAAGCATTGGGAGAAAAAAAGGAGGAAAATAAGGAATTAACTTCCGTCTCACTTTATCTCATTAAGATTTGAAACTATTGTGCCATTTAATTATTTCCACGTTCCTACTACCATCATTGAGCTGTCAGGCAGAGATTCAAGATAAGGAGGTTCTTTTTGTATAAAAGTGCCATACAAACATCTGTGAACTTAAAGAAAAGGAGATAAATGCATTTTTTTTTTCTCCAGTGCATACAAATTGTCTTGGTTTTCCAGTTTTATGGAAACATGTTTGTAAAAGAAACAAAAGTAGATTTGCCCCTGAGGGAAACATGAAATGTATGTAAGAGAACAAAGAACTTAACTACCTAGGAACCTGAATCCATTTACAACTACAAGCAGATGTGTTTCACACAAGCATAGGAAAATATGATTTACAAGCATGTGTTTTTCCTAGGATGTTTTTTCTATCAAACAATTATCCTAATGTTGACTCATACATTTGCAACATGCTCTCCCATTCCTTTGGATAAATCAGGCTCCTTCATCTATGCAAGGGACAGGAACAGGATTCAAGTAGAATGCAAAAGAAACCCAAGGAGAAATGTCACAAAAATTAAAATTCAAAGGAAGCTGAGAATGTGGTAGTTTCAGATATAGCAGCAGCACCCCATTTTCTGCTAGGTAAAAGAGAAACTGTAAAGGAACATATTGTGTACAAGGATTTCAGAAGCAAACAGCTAATGGACTAACAGTATAGCTGAAAACACGATGGCTTTGGGCACCTGTTAAGTGCAGTAATGAAGTTTGATATCAGCAGTCTATGTTCCATGTAATGTAGACAGGGTGGCCAGACCATGTAACCAAGGTGAGTCCAGGAATGGCAAGGTCCCTGCAGTCATAGCTCCCTAAAGCCATTCAGGACAGCAGGGTATGTAAAGGATCCACTTTCTAGAAGGCAAATGTCTTGCATAGCACTGACCACTCTATCCTCCCTAGTAATGTATGGTATGTCAAAATGGTACCATTTAGTAGCTGAAACTTAAGTATAGATGTAATAGTTCTTCAGGGATCAAGATTTGACCATCTTTGTCAGACAGAGTGGTGTCCATGAGCTATGTCTTTCCACCTACTGTATCTATGTACCCTTCTCTAGAGCATCAACCTTCCCAGTCACTGGTTCTTCCCACAACATTCTCAGGCCCATTTCTGCCTTCCTTCATATCCAGCAAGCAACAGTTCCTCTGTTCCTATAGAAAAGGCAAACTAACACCTTTAAGACACATATATAAGGGATAAGATAACCAATGAGGCTTCAAACTATTCCACACAGCTTCACAGTGGAGGATTCCCTGAGAGCTTGTCCCTTTGCTCTGCAGATTCCTCCTCTCCACAATACACTTGGGCACAGATCTCTTTCTCAGACCCAACAAAGACCCTAAGGTTTCCAAGATCTTTCAGAACTCTTGAAGCAGCAGTAGCTGTACTTTACTGCTGAAACTGAAATGAAACATAAAGCTATACATCTGGTGTCAAAATCAAGACTTTTTCTCACTTTCTAAGAAAAAAAAAAAGAGGATGTTAGATGAAGAGATATTTATTCTCTTTAAAGAGACAGATGCTGATGTCTAGCTCTGCTGTGACTCAACTGAAACTTAGTGTCTGAAACTCTTCCTTCACCAATATTTCTTTTCCCCTCTTTTTCATTTTAAAAAACATGCATGACTGAAAAATTAACTTTGTATAACGCAAATTTTCATACCAGAGGTATGAATCAGACTATTTTAATAAAAGGAGATATACAGATATTAAACTCTAATATTACACTTGAACCCTACTTTCCTTCATGCAATAAGCACCTATTTCCACAGCACATTTGTTTCTGAGCAGAAAATGTGTATGTAAGAGGAGAGAACTGCTGCTTCTAAATGCTTTTCAATGTCTCTCTAAGCCATTATCCTCAATGGTCTTCCTTCCACATTGAGGCATAATCATGCCTTCCACGAGGGAGTTGGAGATTCAGAACACAATTCTGCATCCACAAAAGGCTAAAAATGGGTCATCCAGGAATTGTCGGGGGGGATTCCTACTGCTAACTTCAATCACGTATTAACAATTCTCTTCAGTAATTAACCTCTGAAGGGAATAAATCTGGAACAATTCACTGAGGTAACAAAAAGGAAAAGTGACATGTATTCACCCTGAGCTGAAAGCAGGTAGATTATGGAGCACTTGAAAAGATTATTAGTCTTACCTCTCTTTCTTCATCATTGCAATTGATGCATCCATAAATGCAAATAAGTTAAAATCTTTCCAGCTATACTAGTCCTTCTTGGTTTCCAGGTTATTCACATTTATCCTAGATAATATAGAATAAGCCCCTCAAGAGACTGCTGTATTTTTATAAATCATTTGTTCCAGACCTCCTCCCTTATTTACAACTTAAATGATCATTAAAAAAAAATAAAAAATAAAATTAAGAGCTAGGATAATCAAAGTGCAATTGTCACTACCTTTACTTATCATTTCATGAAGTTAATTAACATCAGTGTATTAGAAATGTCCTGGACACTGGTTACAGTTGTGAAAGTACACATAGATTGATTCAATCTATATGGATTGCTTTTTAATTGCTTTTTAAGCAAACAAACAAAAAAAAATAGTTTGAAAACAACCAAGATGTTTTTGGTAGGAAATCTTTGAGGAGGAAGGTGATCACTAGTGAGACTGCAGCTAGTCTGAAAAGTTATTTGGTGAACAAAACAAAATTAATGGAAAAAAATGTTTCCTTCTGACAGTAAAATTATTATTGTTTGTACCCAGAAGTTCTATAAATGTTTCATTCCCAAGGAACAAAATTATTTCTGTGACTTATTCTAAAATGCACAGCAAGTGCATGGCAAAACTCAGAAACAGATTATCTTCAGTCCCAGACTGCTAATACAAAATATTTATTGTAGCAGAACTATGGGAGACCTTGCTATTATTCATGAAGCAGATCATCTGAGCCAAGAGAAAAAAGAGATTATATCACAGACACTCCAAAACTACAGATACTTAATGTTTTACTGAAAAATCAGACTTTCTAAAATCTACTAATACTGTATTTCTGAGTATAAAAATTAGGCGATATTTAGTGGAACACTTTAAAATATATGAAGATACTTTCAGTGGAAGATCTCAAACAGTCTTGCAGTCTTTCTCCAGCAGTTGAAGGCTATATATAAAAGTGGAGTTAATCCAAAATCCAGAGTAAAAATTAAATGAAACCTTAGTCCAATTTAAAAGAGACACAAATGTCCTCCTGTGTGGCCTAAACCTCCCCACAAAATCCTTCCAGAATGGTGTGTTACAGATGACCCTTTGCAGCTGGGTGAATTTTACCCTCTAGGAAATACCCTAGAGGAGATGCAATTTGTCTTGCTATTACTGACTCATCTTCTGGCATTATATATATATACCTATATACATATACATATATATATATATAAGTCTAAACATAAATCCATGTCCATAAAGTGCTAAACAGAATGACGAACTGCTTTTCCAGGTAGAACATAAGCAGTGGGCAAATATTTAGGTCAAACAAATTGGACACTTAAACCTCATTAGAACAGAAGACCAGCTACAACTTTAAAGCTGTTCAGTAGTTCAAAAAAGGAGCATGCTCTGGATAATGTTGCAAATTTATATTCACTAAAGCGTGTTAAGAACTCTAACATAAAAAAGTATTACTTTTAATTGTTATTTACTCTGTGATTATTTTAAGGTATTTTAAGCAGAGTGAAGCTGTATAACAATATATACAGAAACATTCGGAGGTGATTTTTTTACTGACAATTAAGCTAGGGAGAAAATTTTGACCAGTTAATGCAGTGCATGTAAATCACTGCATTACATAGCATTAGGATGTAGCCACAGCTGCACAAAATAGTCACTAGTCTCCATCCTGCATCTCCATCATGACTATAACCAGCCTGCACATACTGTGACGCAGATCCCCAGACAGCTAAAACTGGCAAACTCCATTAGTTTCAGCTCAGCTAGTGCTGATTTTGCCCAGCTGGTTCCAGAACATGTATAATTTTCAAATTAAAACCACACTGATTTGCTTGGGAGTGAGGAGGGGTTTACCTCTCTGGACGAAATTTGTGTTTGTGTGGTCTCTGAAGATCCCAGCGCTGACACTCCTTGCCTGACTCAGTATGATCCATTGGCCCTCTGTAACTCTCTCCATTGCAGGTCATGCATTCAACTAGAAACAAACAAACAAAAAATAGCATACTAGTCATTTATTATGCTGGTGAATTATAACATACACACACACATACACAAAAAAAAAAAAAAAAATCACATCCCTGCTGTTAGAAAATGAAACTAACCTAGAGAAGTATAAAAAACTGATATATTTTAAGTCGGAGCTCCTTGATATGGGAAATGTCCTTTGGAATAGAATTGCATCTCTTTCTTAGATCTAATCCAGATGCTTAAATTTGGTATCACTTTATAGGACCCTTATGGTTTGGAAGCAGGTAGGTGTGAGCTGCTAGAGGCATTCATGTTCCTTGCTGCTTTTTAATCTTACCTATTACAGAGATTTATTTGAGTTTTGCTTCTAATCTCTAATGCACTGCATACCAAGTAGAAAGTGTTATGGTTACTGACAGGGAGAGAAACACACCTGAGGAAAGAGTATTATTTAGAGGTGATATTTTCTAATTAACTAGCATTCATAATTCTAAATCTCTCTAAGTCATACAGAGCTGTATAATAACAGCACCAGTTTAAGTGCAGAATAAAAGCTGAATCATAAATTTCAGCAAGTACTGTCTGTCTCTTTAAATTCCCAGCACTTTTAGCTATATATGAGACTGATGCTTTTTGATACTAATTCTTTTTGGCAGCTTAAATGATGATACATTTTCAGTCTTGGTTTAAGAAAGCGGGGGGGGATGGAGGGAGAGTGGGCAAAAGCTACTAAAGGGATTTGAAATTGCAGTTGAACAAGATATGCTACATAATATAGAATGAGAAGTTTTAAAATATAGCACAAAATCACCATAATTAACTATAGACATATTTTTCAAGTGTCCCCTAATTACAGTAGTTGTAATGAAGGAGCACTTAGTAAATATTAATTTATGCAACTACAAATTTCATTCCTCAGTCAACACATCCGCTACCAAAGTCCTGATCCTGCAGTGAGCTCCAGGTCTTATCCCATTTGAAGCTCACTTAAACTGATCTTTAAATGTTAGCTTTTAATAGATTTTCAAGCTCCTTGTAAATCATTCTCTTCTTCCCTCCCTCCNTTCTCTTGCGTAGCAATTGCACATAGCATATCAGCTGGAAAATTGAAGGCATCCTATCTTGAGAATTTAAATGGATCAATTAACTGGAACTGAATTGGCTCATTAGCAAGATACAAACCTTGGTTTGGAAGTTAACAACACATGAAAGTCAACAAATGTGATGGTGCACGTCAATTTGCTTTCAGATTCTGAGACTTGAAAGTGGAATGGGATTGGTTTTCTAAAAAGTTTTTCTTATTTACAACATTCATTAGAAAAACAAAATGTGTATTTACTTTGAGCATTTGTCCCATAATTCACTACCCCTATATTTTCATCAAAAATAAGAAGAAAAGCTGATTTTACCAAGGAATGGCACTAAACAACTTTATCACACAGTTGTACTGAAATTGTTAATGGATTCACTATAGACTAGACAATGAAATAAGGGACACATTTGTGCAATCAGCACAACTTCATTGTTTCAACTTCTCTGTGACCTGAACAAGAGCTGCTGAGCCTGAAAGCCCGTTCAAATTTTCCAGACTACTGGAATGTAAAAATATCTTTTTTCTCTAACAATTGCTTTTCTTGCTACAGCATTCATTCTTGCTAAGAAATCACCTTTCCTTACTGCAAAGTCCATAGGTGAGTGTTACTGAAGCTAATGGAAGTTCTCTGTACCTGCTCTCTATGCAAAAAAAAAAAAAAAGCAACTTTTTACATGAGCCCTGCCACGTTACCTTCTGAGCAGAGGGGGATGTCACAGACTTCGTGACGCGTCTCTGGGCTGGTGGTGAAACACCATGGCCCTCCCTCTTCCCCTCGGGGGTTTCGGCAGTAGTTTTCCCGCAGGTCTTTACCCCGATAGCTCGAAGGCAAAAAGCTAGTTTTAAAATGACAATCATTACAGTATAAGAGCATGCAAACTTCAGTGTTAATCATATTACTTTTATAAACAGCGAGAAACAATCACATTTCAGCTTCCTTCTCCCTCCACCCTGCCTACACAAATGCACACACCCAAATATCTGTCCATACACAAATACACATCTTCAGTCAGGATTACTCAATCAATGGCCCAAGTCTGGGACAATTTGTCTAGCCTGTAGCTTGCTCTAGCAAGTTTTACTCCCATCCCTCAGGCACCCAGAGCCAGCTATCTGCTGCAGAGCCAGAGGCAGCAGCACGCTGCCTGCCAACCCTTGCTTCTCTCTCCTTCACCACCTTGTAACTACTGACACAGCAGTAGAAGGCCCCTGGACAAGGGGGGGTGGAATTTATCATGAGCATAGGGGTAAAATTCATTGGGTCCATTGACAAGTCAGACCTGCTCTTCATACACACCTTGTGCCCCAACAGGGCTTGGTGTGCACCTGCTCCAAGTAGCCTACAAACAGAGAGGTCTCTTCCCACACCTGGTCAGTCAGCAGCTAGAGCTGAGCACCACTCTGTGTGAACATGGTTGAGTGATATGACACACCACACCAACAGGTTTTCACTACCTGAAGCCATGACTGCTTTGAATTCAGGCATCAGAAATTGCCCCAGATACTGCTTTAGCTGTCTTTGCTGCATGTTCTACCGGAAGCCCAGCTGTTGTCACCATAGGGTCTGCTACACAGACATCCACTCATCAGTGCTTTTGTACAAATTAGGTCATTTAACAGCAACCTCGCTGACTAAAACTTTGCTTACCCTTTCACTATATTTTCTTCTTTTGGTGTAAGGGCGTATTAAATAACAATACCACTTAGCATTTTTCCTTTATATTAGAGGTTTTCAGGGCAATGTTAAGCACTTTGTTTGTCTTTTGGGATTGAATGGAAATGTGTGCTGATACTATATTTTTGCCCTAACACACATTTTCAATATGAGACTTCCCTACTGATGCCCAGTCCATCAAATATAAACTCTCCAGGGTCAAGGTTTTTGTCTTCTTATCCGTCTGTAAAGTGATGTGCTTACCTTTAGAGAGACCCCCACATTCACCCAGACATATATATATACATATGTATATATTTACAAGTAAAAGTAATAATAGTTGTTTTTCCCCACTAATTAGGTTTGGATTTAGCTAACCCCGTAGTAAGGAGCCCGACCTAGGAGCTCATCACCACACAGGTTGTACATTGCAGACAAAGCCAGTGTCCCTTCACCAGCAGTTTCATTGCAGTGTTGCTTAAACATCAGCTAAATATACAAAAGCAAAAGAGAAATGGTCCCTGCTGTCCTTGGCAAATTCCATGTTATGAATGAATGAATAAATAAATAAATAGAGACAAAAAGAAAATTCTAACAATTCTGACATGACATTTTAATCATGTTTTATTCCAGTTAATGAAATCTTTGAATTAACTGAAGTGTAAAATACCTCTGTTAATCCCATTGTGGTTCTAGTCCAGGCAACATGGAAGCACTACTTACACGTGCTTTTCTTATTTTTGGTGCTTGAAGAGAATAATTTCTATGTCATCACTGCTGCTTATGAAATTGTTACTTCTGTGTTTCCTCTGTAATCTTGTAAAATAAATCTCTAAAATTTTAAACTAAAGAAAGTCCTGGACAAACTTTTCTGATGGGGCATTACAGCCTGTGTTTGTGTTAATGTGGTATGTCATTGCAGGTTAGAAAAAAAATATTTAATTTTCCTGCTGGAAAATCTTTCTGCTCAGAAATGATAGACATTAGAAAATATAGGTAAAAAGCATCTCAAATTATGTCAGATATACTGTCAGAACATCAAAAAAAAAGCATAAATGGATAGCATTCAAAACTCAAGATGGGTCAGATACACAAATGGCTTCAACAGGTGTTGAAGCAACATTCTTGAGGGAGGAAAAGATGAGACACAGTAAAGACTCACCCAAAATTATACAATAGAGCCACTCCTAAATCTGTGTACTGATTTAGCTCAACTATATTAGCTAAGGAAAAAAAGAGAAGTGAGCCAGAAACTGAAGCCAGTAAGAGTAATGGTAAAAGCAGATTCAACAACAGCTAAAGTTGCTGGAAACCAACAAAAAGCCTGTGATGCACTGGTCTACTCTTAGACCATCTCTTTCGACATTTTTTATATTAGCTTTAGCCATTTAGGTAATAAACTCTTAAGAAACAAAAATAGAGTTTTGTAAGCTGTGCTAGGATAGCAACTAAAACAATGGAATCTGATTTCTGTTGGGAGTCTCCATGTTCTACCAGAATATAAATTAATTGAGCATATCATTAGTTAAATCCAAACACAAGTTTAAAGTCTGAAAATATTTTACATTTCACTGGAAAAATCAAGAAAAATCAATAAGGTACATTTCTCCCTTGAATATGAAAAAAGGGATTTATTTTCTAAATGGCATTTTGTGATAATCAGATGTTGAGAAAAACTGACCTAAAAATCTAAGCCTTTCATCCTAATAAGTTCCAAACACACCACTACTGTCTGCTTCTTCCCATCTCCCTCATGTCTCTGATGATGAAATCGTATTTTCTGATGTTGAAAAACAAAATTAGCATGCAGCCACCTCATTTATCCAGTGACCTTTTAAAAATTAAACTTGTTGCACAAGACAGGAGAAAAGTCATTCTCATAAAATTCATCACAGAAGAGTGGCTGTCCAAATGTACTAGATAGAGCTGTGTTTGCTACATACTGAAATGCAATTTAGTGATAAATAACACATACCCTCCATACACTTTTCCTTCTTTTATTATATAGTCATTATCTATATTATATAAAATTAATGCTCATTCCTGCTTTTGCTGTGATTATTGAGAATTGTTTCACCCCTAAAAGATGAAGATTGTGTACCTCAACGTATTGATTCTCAAGAGGACATTGCCATGTAAGGTGATGGCATTTATGCGTTCACAAAGCCTGGGTCTGGTCCAACACTGAAAATCAGATACACTACCATCTATATTGTAAAGCAGTCAAGTCCAGTCAAGTCTAAGCCTGAGGCTCAGCTCTGTAACACATCATAAGAGGAGAGAACCCAAGTATCTTTCACCTTTTAATGTTGTTCCAAGCTGTCATCTTGCACTCTGGATAGATTTAGTCAGGACAGGACTGAGCAGTGCACAGCCCAGTTCTCACTAGCAGTCTCCAGCTTGGCTCTTCCTAAGCAAAGTGCTGATGCTGGGAGAACAGACCAAAAGTCAGCAATGTGAATGGGAAACTATTGGGTGAGAGGATCTTAAGATCCTGGATCTTGGATCTTAAGAGTTTATTACCTAAATGGCTGAAGCCAATATGAAAAGGGTTAAAGAGAAATGGCCAAAGAGTGGGAAAGTACCTCACAGTTTTTTTGCTAGTTTCCAGCAACTTTTGCTGTGGTTGAATCTACTTTTATCATTACTCTTCCTGGCTTCAGCTTTTGGTTTTCTTCTCTTTTTCTTAGCTAGTGTAGTTGAAATGAGGCTGCTCTCAGGGTGTAGATACATTCTCAGTTCCCAGTATATCAGGTCTTAAACTCAAAAGTCAAGTCCCATGGCTGCTGCATCAGTTTTTAGTTATTGCTCGTATGATCTGAAGGAAAGGATTTAAATCATCCTATCAGTACTTTCAGTGTATTTATTGTCTGGTCTAAGTGCTTTATAGAGTTTAACATATTCTATAAATAATACAGAATGAATAGTAACTATGCAAAATGTAGTAATAATAATTATATACTTATCAAATAAATGGGTTAATATTCCTAATAGCCTTCGCTTCTCATACTGTATTTTTTAAAATGACCCATTTCCTAGGAGCCCATTAGAAAACAGTGATAAACTTCCAGACTCCCAGCTGAAGTAATGCAGCTGTTTTGCTACTGCCAGGAGCTAAGAGATCAAAAGGATATAAACAGCTAAAAAATCCAACACAGGAGACGAAAGGATCCAGACACACAGGCTCGCTCTGTGAGAGAACTCTTTGGACAAAGCCTGAGAAGGTAAGGATTTTCAGGGACCTAGGGAATGAGACCTCTTGGGGAAAGGCAAGAATAGACCTAAGAGATTTTGTTGTTTAAGGTCAGCGTTCTCATAAATTCTTTGTCTGCTAATAAGTAAAACTGTGCTTTGTGGAAGCTGTCTGAGCACTATTCCCACTGTCTCTGCTCCTGAACTCTTACCTGTGCTCATGGGGGATCATTGAATTCCAGGCCTGACACTGAATACCACTTTTGGTAACAGATATTGTTCCTTTGTAGTCTGCTCCTTTTCCAATGATACAATTCCTGACGTAGTCTATCAAAAGAAAAGGGAAGAAAATGAGGAGTTTGGTTAAACATTTTCTCTATGTATTTAAAAATAAAGCTCATTGTCACTTTTCACATTAGAGATAATAAATTTTTCATAGTCTTTAAACATATAATTATTCAAAACACTCTTTCATTGTCCACATACATTACATTCTTGTTCTTCTTTTTTTTTTTTTCAAATGAGTGATCACTAACTTGAAAAAGAAAGCTACTAAACATATTACCAAAGTGTCTGACTGACCAAAAGCACAACTCAGGACTTAATACCTCCACTCATTAAGGAGGTAAATAAAAGCAATATTAAGTCAAAAACAGTAAGTAATACAACTGAGATTTTAAGTTTTGCAAAACTGAAGTAGCAATTCAGACTACTACACATGATGGCAGGCAAATATGTAGGTTGGAAAACTGAGCAAGAGCAAGTATACAAACAAACATTTTACTTGCATGACAGAGAAAAATAAAAAAGGTATTTGTAAATAAAGCTGTAAGTTGCAGCTTTCAGAATGTATAAAACCATGTTACAACCAGGATGCATCTACAACCAAAAAGTCACTGACTGACCTCAGCTTTTATCCCCCCCTCCATAGCTGGAAAAACAAAATCAGTAAATAAATCAGTTACCCTTCTTTTCAAACAGATCAAACGCATGGTCTTGCTTCTTTCTCACACCATTTGTCAAGCTGTTGAAGGATAACCAATGGCACCGTTTTGTAACTCTGTCATAAGCAAAGGCCCTGCAAAGAAAATCTGGATGAGAAAAAAATCTCTGTGTGGTTTATAATAATGACACATGGCTTGCCAAGGAGCATGCAATGACATCAGATTTATTTTTACTGGGAAAGTCAGAGAAACAGCCCAAATTGCTATTTAAACCCACAACTGTGCTGACAAGAACAAAGAAACAAAGAGATTAAATTGATGTAGCCATTACATTAAATACTAGCTTGGTTGTTCACGCTAATCTAAGAGTTCCCTTGTCATTAAAGATCTTTATTTTAAAAATGAGATAAATGTGACTGAGACAGCATTTGTGTCCCCAGTTATGTTGCTTTCTGGGGGGGAAACAAACAAACAAACAGATTCTAAAACATTTTTTCTGCTGTCCTTACAATATGCCTGTGAAATAGTTAAGTATCTCACTCTGATGGCATGAGGAAAAATCAAGCACAAGGAGTTCTGTTTCTTGCCTAGAACAACAGAGCTATTTGAAAACAAGATTATTTTTATTTTTATGAATAATCTAAACTGTGATAGTGTACCTACAGTTTGTCCTTGTTTTGCTTCAGTTTTCCTTTTTCTCTTATTTTTAACTACTTTCAAGAGTAGAGTACTTCAATAGTATTTCAAGAATAATGTTGAACTGAGTGGAATTTTGGGGGGCAAGAAAGACAAACAGAAATCAGAAAAGTAAGAACACTTCCTGTCAATATTTTTGAAGAAATATAAAGAGCTTTTTCTCCCAACAGCATTTTGAAAGAAATTTCCTTAAGTGTAGATAAAATATTTTAAAGGGTTTTAAAAACAATTAACTGTCCGGATGGGGACAACAATTATTCCAATTAACAAACAAACAAACAACAACAACAAAAAAGAAGTAAAAAATAAACAATTTTTTTTTCCCTTAATTTTTCAGTAGAAAAGAATAACAAATCACTCACGTGACACTATTGTCTTTAGCCCACAACAGTCTATATTTTTAACTGCCAGCCTTTGGTCATCTCAAATCTTCTCAGTTATTTTTTCCTGACTAGAGAAGACATTTTAACACTACCTGATAATATGCAAAAGACACACAGATTTCTTACACTTCATCTTTACTTTGGGTGTGCACTGCATCCCCATCTCACAGTTCTTGATTTCCATTTAATTCCCCTCTTGCCACACAAGTTTTTCTGTGTGAGACCTTGCTGGCTTCAGTTAAAAATATTACAAGATCTTATCCAACCTCCCCACTCTTCCCTCTTTCAAACATCCTCTTCATTATCTTTTCCATCACCAAACAGATTTTTCATCCAACTGCTCTCTACTCTGTTGACTCCAAATGTTTCCAACCTGCTAACCTTCATCCTTCTGCCTTTGTTCAGCCTTCTGTTCTCCCCTGGCTAGTTCTCAAATATGAGCGTATCCAAGTGCTTCCAACTCCATCTTCACAAAAATATCCTTGACCTTTTCTGCCTTTCCAATTACATTCTCCCTTCCCCTCCTCCCTCCTAAAGTGGGAATGCAGAATGCACTGTTTACAAACATTTCCTTCGGTTGCCTTTCAGTTGCCTTTTGGTTTCCTTGCAACTTCTGTACATAAAAGTTTCTACAAATCTTTTCTTGGACCCAAATCCAGAGGAGTTTTACACTTCCAAAGTCAACATATTTAAGCAAATTCTTGGACGTCCTTCTACTGATACTACTGATCACAACAATTTTTGTTGTTGCTATTTGTACTGAGATAGTCAATAGAGTTTCTGATCAGGCACTGAAATCTTGTGGTCTACACTGGTGGTCTTACCGTTTAAATATGAAATTAAAAGACACACCGGAAAGTAAGAAGATAACAAAGGATAAGACAGCTACAGCTTTGTAGGTAAGTGTCATGCCTGCAACAATCATCTGCACAGCCAATATAATAGTAGCTATATTGTCTTTTTCTCATCCTTAAGAAATGTGGGAAAAGCTGCAATGATGACTGAAGGAAAACAGAGGGAGTAATGGACTGCAACTAGTAGTGAAACAAAGGAATAAGAACAGCTTAGCAGCAGGTAAATAAAGCTGATAAGGAAGCCAGAAAATGTTGAACAGAATTATGAAGTCAAAAAGACAAGGTAAGTAAATATACTTTGGAGGGGGGGGGATTTTAGAGAAGTGTTATGAAGGAAAAATGGGTCTATAGAAGGCTCTTGTAACTCAATTAAAGATGATCAAGATTTCTGCAACCATGACAGCAAAGGAAAAGAAGAAAGGTCAGCTCTGAGAAGTGGTATATTCTAACTCCAACAAAAAGGTGTCAGACTTAAAAACAGCAAGGATTAATGATTATAAAATACCATCCTCACTCACAATTTACTTTCAAATGATACTAAAATTTATCATAAATAAATCAAAAGCTGCTCTATTTTTTTTTTCCCAGAAAACTAGGAGTGGCTGATCCTTTGTAAGTCTGTAGTGCCTGGAATCCACTACCTTGCCACTTTCTGGTGGAAAAGAAACAGAGCAAGGCTAAAGCCTCATCTTGGTTGGGCACCTCGCAGGAAAGAGACCCATGGGGTGCTGTTTCAAGTGCTATTGTCATAATTATGTTACAAAGTATTTCTATTTTATGCTATCATAATACTTAAACAAACTGAGTTTTCATCCAGAAAATAAAGATTAACATCAGTGTTGTTACCCAAGTGATGGAGAACTACTGCTTGGATCAGTACTACCATTTGAATCAAGTCATGAAAATGTCAATAAACAAAGGAAAATCCAAGTCTTATGTTTCAAGTATATAAAATGTCATTTTATGCCACTTCTATTTTTTGTATGTTCACACAGCAACCAGTAAACTATTTTGTTTTAATTTTAGTTGGCAAAAAATTTCACCCTGTAGTAACCATACGCTGGCATGAAGACTGGTGACCCTAAGAAAAAAAGGGAAACATTAGTAATCACTGCTTCCTTTAAAAGGGAACACATGTCAAATACGTGTTTACAGTAGCATCAAAGAACTATGCACAGTATAACAGGACTCATCTGGGACCAAATGAAACCACAAGAATGTTCCCAGATACAGAGGATCTCTCTTGCTGCACAGGCAAGACCTAACCACCTACACCTCTGCCGCTAGCCTTCCTTGATAAACAAGTGTAGGGAAAATTGTCTGACTGACTGTCCCAATAGAAAAAAATCCTTCACAAGGGAAAAAAGACAGCGAAAATGCAGAGAGGTTCTAGACTATTAATCATGTAAAGTAGAATCAATGAATATATTAACCTACTTATTATTTTCAGAACATAAAATGTACCAGCCAGAGAAACTACAACTAGAAGAGGCTTGAAACGATTTTCCTGAGCAGAAATTGGAATACAGAATTGTTGTTTGTTTGGCATCAGAGTTTTTTTTTTTTTAATACTGTAAAACCTAATTTTATACTACTTCTTTCTGCATCAAAACTGAAGGATTTCTTGTTGCATGTAGTACAACCTGATCCACTTGGCAATGATGTCAATGGAAGCTCTGCCAATAGGAAAAGGAGTTGCTTGTGAAAAATATTAGTGCCTGGAAAATATTTTCTAACAAAAATATGTAAACTCTGCTTATTGTTTACACATGTACATAGTCAAAGTACAAAAGAATACAAAATGGATCTCCAGTGATAGAATTAAAGGCTTAAATAAGGATTAAATTTCAATGGAGGACTTTTTCTGCCAAGGAAGAGCACATTATCACACGTTATCACATTTGATCTAACTTTTATTTGTAGTGAGAGTCAATTTTTTTTTAATATTTCAAGATCAAGCTGACATTTAGTCCAGGGCTCACTAGTACAGAAGCCTTTCATTCTCTCCAAGATTTTCCCGTGTTCATGTCGTTCATTTATTGCTAATGGTCTAAACTAAGAGAGGCCAGGGGAACAATTCAAGTCTAATAAATAGGAAAAATAACAGTGATTTGTTCCAAAACATAGTGGAGAATATGTACTAGGCAGACAAGCAATCAGCTGCATGATGTGTTTGTAAGAGACAGCAGATGCTGTAGAATAGCTGTCGTATATTTGTAATGATTGTACAGCTGAGAAGGTTTGATTCCATTGTATCAGATTCATAGTACTTGCCAGTGAACTTCAGCAGTGCATGTATCTGTGCTCCATGTGTGAAGTTCCCATTGACTTCAGTGGGAGTAATGTGCAAAGAATGAAGACAGAATACGGTCTGAAGTGGTGCTGAAATACTGCAGCTGTGATGTGTGACAATAACCATTTTATAAGAGATATAAAAATCCCAGAAATGTACACTGAACACCACAGTGCAGCACAAGTCATCCACATCTTAACATGAGTACATTTTTCAGCTTTATTATGGAAAAGACTACAGATTGGACAAGCTAAGAAGACAGAACAACTCAGACAAAGCTTCAGAAAGACTGAGACTCTGGACAGGTAGAACAATACCATAGACATCAAAAAAAAAAGTGCAATCTTTAGGTTGTCCTTATTACAAGCTACAGCGGGTAACAATAACAGAGAGACCTTTGGCCAAAGAGTATTGTATAAAGAGCCATTAGGAAAAATGTAATAATAATAGAGATACATAACTTACTTGCAAGTGAATGAAAGACCTTTGTTCCTGCTGCATCTCTTGGCACACTGCTCAGTGGTATTTAATAGCTTGGTTTTAACTTCCAGTGTTTTGTTTACTTTGATGAGCATCAACTCTCCTGTTTTTTTGTAGTCATGAAGAGGATTTCTCCTTTTTCCTTTACCCTCTAAGAAAGAAGCAAAGAAGAAGAAGAAAAAAAACTGTAAAGAAGAGTACTGAGATTAAAGAGGGCGTTAGAAACGGATATCATTTATTAAGGAATTATAGGAACACTGGTACCAAAAGCATAGAGAAATTCACAAAACCAAGGTACAAGCAGATACATGAGAAGAATTGATTATTTTAGATGGTGATCTGCATTCTTAAAAACTGGAATGGTAGGAAACACAGCAAAACTCATTTCAAGTAAAGAATTACATAATACTAGAAAAAGGTCGGAGGAAAGTTTTTCATCCTGTGCATTTTTTTTTCAGAACCCCAAAATATGCTTGCTATATATCATAAAAACTCTGATATCTTACAAATATTTCTATGAAAAACTGAAGTGACAAAGTTAAACAAAGGTCTTCTTTTGATGGACAGATTGGAGTTAAAATCAGAAAGAGAAGAATATAAATGTTATAATAGAGAACGCAATCTGAATACGATAAACTGTTCTTAAAACAGCAAACATTTTAACACAAATTGAGAACAGATTTGGAGCTTAGAAGTAACACGAAATATTCACTTGTCCCATCCGTTGCTCTACTGAAGACTCAGTGTGAGTGTTGTGTTCAGTTCAGAAGTGAATGAATGAGTTGTGAGCTTACAGAAAAGAAGAGGAGGGGAGACAGAGGCCATAGCATGGAAACAGTCTGCACTGTTACAAAGATTTCTGCAGAAAGATCTGGTTTCCCTGTCTCTGTTGAAAGGCCCAGGGGAAGAGGTATAAAATGGAGCAGGGAAGATTGGCTAGAGAATTTTGGCTAAAGTACAAGAGGAAAAGTCTTTGATTTTTTGCATGAAAAACCCATGATTTTCCCAATATGTATGCATATATTTGTTTGTTTTTCCCATAGAAACCGGTCTGCCACTATAAGCTTCTCCATCAACAATGAAGGCAGATGAGTACCTCTGGAGAGTGATTCTCACTATTCTAAGATGCATGAGTAACACAGGGAGGATAAATTGCCCTTTGGATCTATTTATCCTACTTCACTCAAGGATCCCATATGATCTTTTTGGATTAGATGGCTACTGCAGGAGAAGTTAGGTGAATGAATCCCTCCTTAATTTATGAACTACGTAATAGTATTTTTCATAACATCTTTCCATATAACTGTTTTCATAGTTGTCCTTTCATTTTTTCTCCAAAGGATCAGCCATAGTGATAGAACACAAATGCTAGGACCAATTTACTAAATTTTGCCAGAGCTTGCAAATATATGAATCCTCACCCTAGTGCTCCATTATCCTGAATAAGTAATTTCTTATGCAGGTGCAAAGTGCACATAGGTCAGTAAATTTTTGTTTGGTACACTCTGCACAGAAGTTCAGAATAACTCTGTAAGTTGTAAAGGTACAATAGCTGAGCTCCCTGTGACTCTGAATGAATTACTGACAACTGCACACACTATAAAGCCAAAGATGGCTTAAGGGTGTTCCTTTGGCAGAACTTCCATCCTGATCATTAAGGGAGCTCACATTTTCACTAGATTCAGCTAAATCATACCTCTTGGTGGTGAGTTATCCCTAAGACACCTAAAAATAGACCAAAGACATTTAAAGTAGATTTCATCAAGCTTCAGTTACTAAAAGAGAGGGGAAGATGGGGAGAGAGAGAAAGGGAGAGGGAGAGAGGGAGGGAGAAGGAGAGAGAGAGAAGGTAAAAGGAATAGAATCTCTCTGCTGCAATATACCTACACAAAATCTTCACCCCATTCTACTCTTCTTTTCAAACTGCTGAAGTGTGAGCAATGCTATTCCCCTGTTCCTAACAGCTCATAATTTCAATTCCAACTACAAATATTTTCAGAAAATATAAAGAAATTATTAATTTCCCTCCTAATCCCTATTACTGTTATAGGAAGAAGCTTTTGCTGAAAAGATCAAATGTTAATAATTTTGGTGCTGTGGCTGGGACTCATATCAGCTATTGTAAGCATTTTCAGTCTTGCATTTGCACGAAGCATATGTACCCAAAATGACTCATAATGTTTAGGGAAATGTTATGACTAGAGTCTGGCTTTAAGTATTAGCATCGTTACTGGAAACTATTGTCTCTACACTGAAGCTGCTTTTTTTCTTTTTTTTCTTTTTTTTCTTTTTTGTGTGTGTGTACCTGTGAAAGAGCCAAAGTGCTGCAATAAGGATTGCATCTGCTCTTTAAGACAACCACAGAAAAACAAGTTTTCCATTAAGCTTTTGTGGTAAATGTCTCAATCTATTATCTTATAAGATGTCGTTGTTATTTCTATGTTGTCTTAGCCAAGATTTTTATGTCAAGTGGAGGTAAGAATCTGTACAGAAATATCAAAGTATTTTCTTTCAGTTCCTGATGCTAACATTTCCCATCTACTGATAAGTGTCATTATCTTAATTCCATATGATAACAGCTTCTTAAACTCACCAGCTAGCATGCAAGAACATCATCAAAAAAAATCAAGAAATTCTGTTCTCCTTGACAAATATGGTTCACAGTTGTGCTCTTTTTCTTCTTCTTCTTCTTTTTTTTTTCCCTGAGCAGTTATCCAAAGAGGATTAGGGGTTTAATCCTGCATTTAGCAATTCGTAACAGCCTGATGTACTTTAGCTTTCAAACAACATTCTATGACTTTGCCTATAATCCAAAAGGCAAAGGGCCAAATGCATGGTGTGACTTTGTTAGAATCATCTGAATAATGTAAAGCATTACTTTTACACCTCTAACAACAACAACAACAACAACAACAACATAATAATAATAATAATAAGTGCTTTTATTATTAAAAACTTAAATAAAATAATGCCCTAGAGATATTCTACCTTAAATGCAATATTCTATAACTAATGCTCCTAATTTGTGACTGTCATTCATTTCAGTTTCCTAAACTTTGATTAATAAGGACTTTTGCTTATTTTGTGGACTATGTCCTCTGGTGCTTCTTGTATTTCAATATCATATTACCAAGGAACCTTTCCATTCCACTTAAATTTGAAAATAGTAACAATTGACTCAAACACAAAAGAATCCACTCAAATACAAATCAACTTTTTTTCTTCAACAGAAACAACCCTTAACTTATATTTAGTTAAATATATTTCTTTGGCTGACTCAAAGTATTCCTCAAAAAGGTGAGGGTGGTGCCTCGTTCTGTCTCTTAACATGATAGCAACCTTGGTCAGACAGAAGAAAGCAGAGCTCAGCCAGCGCCCAGGGAAATGGGAACTACCATGTTTGCTCTAGTTGGATGCTGCAGTGGGCAAGTATTGCATTATCTCATCTACGATCTCCACAGTCTTCCCTCTGGAGCTCTACCACTTTCATAAAAGTTGTTAAGTATTCAGTTAAGAAAACGTATTCACTTAAGAAAAAAAGTTCCTCAAAGTGAAAGACACTTTCATGGGAGTTACAAGAAACCAGGTTTGGGTTCCCTTACTACATTTTCCATATGAAATTTCTGTATAGTCTGCTCAGATATGAAGTGTTAATTGAGATTACTCAAACTATAGAGCATCTGGGGGAAAATATTTCCAAAAATACTTTTTCTTGGAGTAGTTTCAGTCTATGTCATACATGCAAGCAGAGATAAAGAAAATAATTCTGCAGCCTTATTGTGAGAAGACTCACTAGAAAGTTGTATTACCTGTATTCTATGCCCTATTTAAATGCAATTATTTTAATAATTTTTTAAAAAATATAACAGGTATAACAGCAACGAATGAGAGCAGTGGACACCATAATATTCAATATCATAGACATTAAGAATTTGTTCCTCAGTTAACAAAATAAATGAGTTTCACACAGCAAAGGCATTTGTATTTTGATGTCTCCAGTCTCCAGGCAGTTTCCAACCATTGGGCTAATGGGAAAATGGCAGCAACAACATTTCCTTTTTCTCTTTTGGCCCTGTTTACCACACCAAAAAGGGCTTTGTACTCACCCCATCATCACACCACTCAGTTCTGAAACTATCTGAGTATGTTCCATCCCTCAGTTCAAAAATTCACACCTAGTAGAAAACAGCAAGTCTGATACTATGCTATAAGAGAGTCAAGAAATTCAGTATAACTGTAGTTTCAGGCCATTTAGAGCTCAAATACCTTACCAAGTCAAATATCAGACTCTCAGATTTTAGTCTGACCACTAAAAGGATTTGTTTTTCTATTAGCTGTTTTGTAGTAAAAAAACCTAATATCAGCCAAATTATACCATTGTTGTGGCAACCAAGAGAATACAGGACACCAACAGGCCTAAAGATTACCTTTGCACATTATAATGAGATCAAAATGTTACTTATATTGTCTACAGCAAAAATGTACAATGAATTTGTCTGACATTATCTACATAATTGGTAATTCCTTTCTCCTTCCTCCACCAATTCAGCTTTTTCTAATATAGTTGTTATTTAGGCTTAGGAGTTGTAGTCTTACAGAGTACAACTGGAACATACTGCTGTTTCCCTTGAAAAATCTCCACTTTTATGGATTTGCCATAGACTATACAAAGCTTTTATTAATCAAGATTTGTGATGCATTCAGCATGTCAGCCCTCAGGGTTTCCAAGTCTCACTCTAATCTATGCAATAGCTAGTGCTTTCTTAAATAACCACATCATAGAGACTTGTGATAATGTGAGAAGCCTCATTCTGTGATAATGCGAGAAGACTCATTCCTTTCTTTTCTTTCTAATTTTGCATCCCACTTTATTAAACAGAACAAGCGCATAATGACTCAATATCAAATTTTCCAAATGACAAGATAAATAAATTTAAATTCAAGGTTTATGTTTGAATCAAGATCCTTAATGAAATCTTGTTGTTTTGGTATGGAGTTTTATTTCCTGATTTTGCTTGTTTACACTTTCAGAGCTGGATTACATCTTTTAGAACTTCAGGAGTTTCCCAAGTAGTTATTTGCTCTGTTGTGTTAAACTTCCAACTGACTGGGGTAATGAAAGATTTTTCTTTTATTATGGTAGCTACTGATCTAAGTAAGTTGGATGCAGATCTTCATATGGTGGATGGAAAAAGACATTTTATAATTTTTAGTTTTGAAAAAAAAAATAATATAGACAGCCTCATAACAGCACCACTGTTCATTATGTTTGTTGGTTGTCAAGGATAAATTAAATCTTTGGGGGGAAAAAGAAAAATTAAGAGAAAGAAGATACCTAAATTCCTCTAGGCTGGAAGACGCTGGCAGAAAATTTCAGGAATCAAATGCAGTCCTTTCAAATAGTGCAACAAAATCCACAGTGTAAAGATGGCACTGGGAAGAAAAATTGAAAAGAGGGAAATTGTCCACACACTGTACAGGAAGCTCAGAGAGACTGAAGGTTTAAAATATACTCAAGTGAAGAGGAATGTTTACATAAAGTGATATAAATATTTCAGAAATATAGAGGAGACACAGTCTCTTTAGTATCAGTAGTTATTTTAGACCGCTGTTCAATATTTTGGCATCATGTTTGTCATGAAATGAAGTCACTTGTTCTTCAGCAGTTAACAGAAGGACTAATCAGAGATAGAATTATTCATTTTATAGCTAATAAAAAGGTCAGAAGGTCAAAATAAGATTAGCTATTAACTTAATTTTGCAAAGAACAATCATCACTGCAAGCCAAAGTAAACTGAATTTCCCTGTTGAGCTAGGAAAAAATATGAGAACTGAATTTCATGGGAAATTCTGGAGGGAGGGAGGTTGGAATTCAGAGGGGGAAATCAGAAATTTACCATCATATAGTAAATACTCAACTGCAGTTTACCGAATTTTAGATCTCAATAAAATGTACAAAGCAAAAATATGCAAAACCATGGATTATCACAATGTCACAAAACATTTTTCAGAAAAGATATCAAAGATGAATGTTTATCTGAGCATAAACAATGACAATTTAATACAAAATAAAAAATAAAGCTTAATTATATGCATAAAAATGCATTTGGCAAGACTTGTGTAAAAACAAAAATCGCTGAGTTAACAATAAAGCAAGAGTCCTTAGCATACATGGATTGAAGAACAGTGTGTAAATGTGGTGAGGTGTTTAACTTGTCTATAAAACATGATTCAAGTGATATTTTGAATTAAATTCAATACTATATCTCCAGGACAATGCTTTTCAGAGGACATAAAACATCAAGGATAAATTGTATATTGGTACAGGTCCCAGTATGATACCATAAATATACTGGTTTCATTTAGAAAAAAACAAACAAACTTGAAAGTAGATGTTATTAAATGGTTTCAGACACCACATATATCAGTATGTCAAACAGAACGTCACTGTTTAACAGTACGGTGACTGTAAAAAATAAAATAAAAAAAGTATTATTGTCCAGAAACATCAGCTACTTTTACAGCTATTCATGTGAATAGATGATAGTCTCAATCTTTTTGTACTTTCTTTGAAGCCTTTTTGTATTGATGAGTTGGATAGAGTGGGATCCAAGATTCTCAAAGATTACCATTCATGCTAAACACAGCTTTCATTCACACATTTCATTTTCATCTTGTGTAGGTCCGATTTTTTTAATTTGCTATTTTCTGAAAACTAGGAGGTGTTGAGGGAGGACAGTCTTTTGTCACTGGTTGAAAGAGTGTATAATATTCAGATATTCATGAAAATATACTCTTTGATAGTAAATGAGCATAGCTAGTTCAGAGACTCACATAAAAATGTTGATGTGGTCCATTACTGATAAGATCTTGATGTTTAAGGTTAAGCTAAAATGAGATGCATTTTTCCTTCAAGGTATGCAGCCCCTTATGTATTCTGTTCAGGAAGCATTAAATTCTCGACCGTCTTGGACTCGTGTTGGGACAGATATTTGTTACTATAAGTAAGTACACCCATCAGACATATAGTAAAGCTTTCACTGAAGATTAGTGTAAGTAGAATTTTTGAGGAAAAATGTTTGCTTTTGACTTTTAATAATTACATTTTAGTAGTTTGGTTTTGAACACAGTTTTTTCCTCACATATTATGGAGAGTAAGAAAAGTGACCAAAATATATAGGGTGTGTTTTTTTTTTTTTCCACACAGCTAATGTTTAAGGAATTCATCTTTCATCAGATACTGCATACTGTTCTAGCTTAATGGAATGTGCATATACATGTTTACTTAAAATGTTAATGGTGATTTTCAGTAATATTGTTCAGGTGGTGCTTGTGTTTAGTCTTTTGTCTTCTTTTCAATCAAGCAGTTATTGTAGAGCAATCCTAGAACATGGGATGAGAAGGTACAGCGTATCTGTGTGTTACCCTTCTTGGTCAACAATTGCTGGCTTCTTTTTTGTTAGTGTACTCACATCTTCCCAATATGCGTGAATGTGTATCCCTACCATGATAAAGTATCTTACAGATGGTGGGAACCAGTGGATTTAACCTGGATGAACAGAGAAGAGAAATACAATCCCTAAAAATTTTCTTCCTCTTACAATGCCTGTTCAGAAATAATCAACGATAATCAAAAGTACTCTAGTGCATTTATTAACTTCACTTTACTCTTAGGAATCATTTTTCAAGAAGTTCGATTGCTGCTGGGGGTCAGAAAGGAAAATCTTATTACACGATTACATTCACAGTGACTTTTCAACATAAAGATGATGTCTGCTACTTTGCTTACCATTATCCATATACATACTCAACTTTAAAGGTGAGAAGATTATGATCATTAATAGATAAATATTTATACTTTTAGAGAATGTAATATGTAAACATTCATGAGTGAATTCTTACTTCTTTCTGTAAAATTCAAATGCTGCTTAAAATGGAGAATTATCATAAAATGTTAGTAAGACTGGCAACGAGTGTAGGTTGTTCTAAAGAACAGTACCTGGAAAAAAAAAAAAGATGCTTCCTTTCAGGCTAAAAGGTTTTTCTGAGAATCACAATTCATAATTGACTGGAAAACTATACTAATTGAATGATTTTTTTTTTTTTTTGAGTCAAATGACTCATATACTGCTGATCTACGCATACCTCTTCATAACAGACCTATCCAAGTTACTATTATTTGAGATAATTAGGGACATTTTTAGGATAGTGAATTAGCTGAAAAGAGTATTGTGAAGCTTTTAGTACCAAGCAGAACCTGGTTAGAATGTCTGGTGGTTGTTTTTGTCATAGTATTAAAAATATGCTTGGGGATTCAGTAGCTAGTGTGTAACAGTGTTGAATGAAGCTCTTTACTAAGCAGTACTTTCTCCTTAAAGAAGCATCCCTTATGGGATGATATAAGTGGCTGCTGCCTCCAGCAGCTTTGAGGCCTGGGGTTTCCTCCTGCCCAGCTGCTGGAGCCCAGCTGAGGGACCTGGGGGTCTCTGTTCCAGGTTGATAGATGTGGCTGCTGCTTTCCTGTTTGCAGGTTTAATCAGTAGCAAGGCTGAGTGTATAACCTAGAGAGAGAGAGAGCCAGCCAGCCAGCCACCCACCCACCAGCATGGCTGGCTACACAGACTGGCACAGACAAGGTGCTGCCTTCAACAGCACCCACGTGTAATATTACCAAGACTTGCTTGAAACTTAAGTACAGGCACCCAGGTCCCTTTCCTTCTCTACAGCTGGCAGGGATTGCTGTTCAGTAGCGAAAGCATCCCCCTCCCCTACATTCACGAGCATACACACATTTGTGGGGTGCTGCCATGACCCATCTGTCCATGCAATGCACCTGCCTGGATCCCGACCCCTCTTACCTGTACAGGCCTTCTGCTTGCAGGCTAGTCCAGCTGGATGCTTACTAGCACACAGGTGCACACGCTCATCCTGCAGGCACTCTGCCTTGTGGTCCCTCCCAAATGCTCTCCTCATGATTCTCTGCCCTCTTGATAACCCTGCCTGGACCTGGGTCCTCAAATTCACTGGCTAGTCCAACCAGCCTTCTCCAAAGCTTTGCCTGCAGTTTTCCAGGGCCATCAGTTAATGCCTGAAGACATTTGATATTTGCCATTGTTTTTGTTACATTTTGTCTACCAGGTTTGTCTCTCTCATTCCTGTTTATTGCTTCCCCCTGTACTTCTTATCCCATCTACGCTGAAAAGGTCCCTAATCAGGTAACCTTAATGAAGCACGGGCACTCACCTTCCACGTACCCTTACAGTTTCATCTGGTAGAAAATGAAGAAACCTACTCTCTGTGCCTTCATCTTCCTCGAAGCAGTTGTAAAAACAGGCTATATGAAAAAAAGCATTCAGTTTGTTAGAGATGCAGAGAATTATTTCACTGTTTAATGGTCAAAATTATGATGGAAACTTTAACATTGTTTAGAATGACAAAAAGAAAGGATTAAAAGGACGTGGAATAAGCTGTCATAAATGATTGCAAAAGATTTGATTTTTTTTTTTTCATTATTTTTGGGATGAAGATGCATCTTCAGAAGTTGGAATCTATGCACAACCCTCAACAGATATATTTTCGACAAGATGTTCTCTGTGAGACCCTGGCTGGCAACAGTTGTCCGTTAGTCACTATTACAGCCATGCCAGAGTCAAATTACTATGAACATATCTGTCAGTTTAGTGAGTATAATTTTTTTTTCTCATCAACTGAAAATAATGCAAAACCCGTTCTTTATGGAAAAAATATTGAATATTAACCATTGTGCATTGTAGAAATAGCAATGTAAAATAAGATTAATGAATCTCATTAGATTAGAAGGGGGTTGATGTTCAGGATTTGTTTTGTATTTAAAAATACTTACTTGTGGTAGTTAAATAAGGATATTTAAAGTGACTTGTTTCTTTCAAGTATTAAATCAATTGCTAGATATTTTTGCATGTAACATTTTGCAGACAACACCCCTTGGAAAGGAGTACCTGACTTCTGAGTTACTTTTTTTCTCCAAAAGTTTAGCATAGTTGCTTGTCAAAAAAATCTTTCCTAGAGCAAAAGCTAGAGTCATATCTAAGCTACTGTGATTTGAACTGCGCTTTAGTCATAACATCATTCCTGCGTTGTTCCCCCCCCACCAGATTTTTCTTGTCTGTTGCGAAAAAGGCATTAAACTCATTGTATCATAATCACCAGCTCAAGCTGGTAGTGCTCATGTAATTGTCTTGGATTGAATTTAAAGCTCTATTGTGAAAGTTCTGTAGTTAGCGGTTCTTATAAGAATATTCTGGCAAGCTGTATCAAGAACTTCCCATTTATGTGAATATACTGAAAAATAACTCCCAAATAATCTATTTTGCATTGTAATAAATAAAGGTGGCTTTTCCTTTCTTCAGTTAACAGACTGCTTAATTAGCTTGAGTCTTATTTTGCTTGAGTATTAGCTTGAGTTTTATTTTCTGTGCATGCTTCTTTTTAGGGAATCGTCCTTATGTTTTCCTATCTGCTCGTGTACATCCTGGAGAGACTAATGCAAGCTGGGTTATGAAGGGAACACTGGAATATCTTATGAGCAATAACCCAAGTGCCCAAAGTTTACGGGAATCTTATATTTTCAAAATTATTCCCATGCTCAATCCAGATGGTGTCATCAATGGAAAGTAAGCATACGTTTACTTAGAAATATTTAACCTGTAATAGTTAGTCTTTGCGTCTGTTAAAAAAAAAAATCTAATCCCCCAAACATGCAGATGAAGAAAATATGAAGAAAATGACTTACAAAATTGTTAGACCTTACTTTTCCATGTTTTTTTGGCTTTCTAAAGGCACGTACAGTTGTTTCATGAATTTAAAGTTTATAAAAAATATTTTCATTTTTTATGGGTGATAATCGTCTGTTGGTGATTTGATGTCATTTTAACTGTCTCTCCGAACTACAGGAAAATACTGCTGTCCATGGTCTTGGATAGGTGTAGAGTGTTATGTGATAGCACAGCTGCTTTTAGAAAAAGTATCACAAGTTAATGGTTCTCATGAAGAATAAATCCTTGTATCTGATACAGCTTTTTATGTAGTTCTTTTTTTTTTCCTGTAGTTTTTAGAAGGATGTTATCAAAGTGGCTGTATTATCAGATATTATTAAAGGGGGGAACTGTAATAGGTCTGTAAGAGAGACTGCTGGATTAATTATAGCCTAATCGCAACGCTTTCACTTACTACTACTTTTCTTGCTGAATTTAAGAAATATTTCAGAACACTTTGATTAAATGCTATCAGTAGGTATTCAGCAGTCAATATTGATTACAGGGAATTTTCATAAAATGGAAATTTTGGTATGGTGAATCTGCAGTTCTTTCTTATGAGTAGTATTTTAGAAGTTTTTTGGGGAAAAAATCAAACCAATTACAGATTTGAGTAGAATCCTCTCTTTATATATGTAAAAACATTTGTATAACCAAACATCTGGAATTAAATCATTCAGATTGCAGGGGAGAATTTAATACAGGGACAATTAAGAAATCCAATCAGACAAAACCTAAAGATAAATATACTGAAGGTTACGGTACAGATATAAATTTCTGCAACCTTAACAGTTCTTGCTGGAAGTTTGCTGAATATAGAGATGATCTTTATTTTTTCACTGTTTTTTTTTTTTTTTTTTGGTTTTGGTTTCTTATTTTCCTAATAGCTAGTTGTTTGCTAATGACTTCGTGTTTCAAATCTTAGATTTCTGCTTGACATCTATATTTGTTACAGAAGTCAACACATCAAAACCATAAAGATACCGTATGTTTGAAATTAATTGATTTTTGTACTAGCACTTAAATAGAATCACAAGCTTTCAGTTTCAGTAGCACATAGGCAAGATTACAACTGACTGCATATAAGAAGCCACTTCTGATTTATTTTTAGGTTTTCTGTAACATGGCTTAAAAAAAAAAAAAACTCAAACATTTCTATTAATCGCAGTGTTAGAAAACCGAAATTTGTTTCTTACCAGACTGTTCCAAAGAAGCAGTGGTGACAAGGAAAACTTGAGGTAGGGGGGGAAACTTATTTAAAAGTACCAAGATAATACAAACATATTACATCATGTGTTTTTCCTGCTCCCCCTGCAATAGCCACCGTTGCTCTTTAAGTGGAGAAGATTTAAACAGACAGTGGCAAAATCCAAATCCAGATCTGCATCCCACTATCTACCATGCTAAAGGCTTACTGCAATATCTGGCTGCTATAAAACGTTTACCTCTGGTGAGTATGTCTGTGGAAACAATTCTGAACCTTTTAAACATTGTCTGTATAGCTATTCTGTAACACAAACATTTTAATAAGGTCTTATGCACTGTATCACACTTAAAAATTTGACTTGGTGAAGTGGTCTTTTGCAGATTTCTAAATCTGAATTCATTTTTGTTGCTAGGGTAGAGGGTTAAACTTAATTCCATAGAAGAATCCTACCTTCTGTTCATAATGCAGGTTTATTGTGTAAGGAATTTTGTTTTCTATTTTTTTTTTTTTTTAACTTTCAACAGTGAAAATATAAATACAATAAAAGGATAAATAAAGATTTTTAAGTTTGAGATGCCTTGGCTTTATTTTGGCATATGATTAATTGTAGGTCTACTGCGATTATCATGGTCACTCTCGTAAAAAGAATGTATTTATGTATGGCTGCAGCATCAAAGAGACAGTGTGGCACACAAATGTTAACGCTGCCTCTTGTGACCTAATGGAAGATCCTGGTTACAGGGTAAGTTTGATATTCATACCTTTTTCATTCACTTGGCATGAATTTGGAATACACTTTTCAAATAACTTCCCAATCTTATTCTGTGCACACAGTGACTTCACGGCATAACCAGACTTACTTAGAATGATCTCTGTTTAGTTCATCAGTGTATTTCAAAATATTTTGACAGCTTTAAACATCATTTGTATGCTAATACAACTTAAGAATATACTGTTAGCAGAGTGCTTCGTTTTTTTAAAGTAGCATTGTGTGCTTTTTCTGCTCAACACCATGTAGCAAATGTGGAAAATATGCTTCTCTGCATTTATAATTAGTCAATGGAAAAAAAAAAAAGAATCACTTAAGTATGGCAAAGAATATTATAGCATCAAGAAAATAAGCAAAAATAACAGAATTGCCCTGAGAAATACTCATTTATATATACAGAAAGAGGCAAGGTTCCTGTTTAAAAATATGTAGTTAAGGCACGTGCCCCTAATACACACAATTAACTTGCTCGAGCAACATCCACTGCTTTGTAGAACCTTTTAAAAATTCCTAAAATAAGATTCAAAGAATTATGTGATAATAGTTTCTTCTGTGTAGCTCCACTGCCGCCAAGTGGCAATTGCAAATGTGTGCAACCTAAAATGCCCAAACTGTTTGCGTTTCCTGAGGAGATGCAAACAGGGAAGGACTTGTGGGTGATGTGATGGTTTGAAGCTATCTTGGTCACAGCAATTATGAAGTGATAGGGTTTTTGATCTTTAGTAAAGTAGAGGAGTTGGTTAGCAGAACTACTGCCTTGGATTGCCAGAGGGCAGATTTGGCCTATTTAGAGACCTGGCTGACAGAGACACTTAGGGAGTGGTTCTGAAAGGCAAAGGAGTCCAGGAAGGCTGGGCCTTCTTCAAGAATGAAATCTTAAAGGCGCAGGAGCAGGCTGTCCCAATACACTGAAAGTCAAGCTGGGGGGGGAGAAGACCAGCCTGATTTCTTCAGGAGCTCAGCAAGAAAAAGGGTTCATGAACTCTTGAAGGAGTGGACAGCTCAGGAGGACTATAGAGCTCTCATCAAGTTGCACAGGGAGAAAATCAGAAGAGCCAAAGTCCAGCTGGAACTCCATTTGTATAGTGCAGTAAAAGATAATAAAAAATGCTTTTATAAACTCAACAGCAGCAAGAAGAGGATCCTTTATTGGATGGGGATTTCAATAATTTGCCAGCAGTCCTGGCTAACCAGGGAGGTTGCAGTTGAGTGGAGATTAGCGAATGTGACTCTTAATTTACAAGAAGGGCAGCTTGGGGCCCCTCACTATAGCAAAGATACCGAGTTGCTGGAATGCGTTTAGAGAAGAACAACAAAGCTGGTAAAGGGAATAGAAAACAAGACATACGAGGAGTGACTGAGAGCACTGGGGTTGTTTAGTTTGAACAAAAGGAGGCTGAGGGGAAACCTCATCACTCTCTACAACTACCTGAATGGAGGTTGTAGCAAGGAGGGTGTCAATTCTTTTCTCAGGTGACAAATGATGGGACGCAAAGAAATGGTCTCCAGTTGTGCCACAGGAGGTTTAGATTGGATATTAGGAAGAATTTCTTCAGGGAGAGGGTGGTCAAGCGTTGGAGCGGGCTGCCCAGCACGGTGGTAGAGTCACCATCCCTGGAGGTATTTAAGAGATGTGTGGACATGGCACTTAGGGACATGATTTAGTGGTGGACTTGGTAATGTTAGGTGGATGGTTGAACTTGATGATCTTAAGGGTCTTTTCCAACTTAAATAATTCTATAATTGGCCATTTGTACATGGCATTGGTGAGACCGCACCTCAAATATTGTTTTCATTTTTGGGCTCCTCACTACAAGGATATTGATTTGCTCAATTGTGTGCAGAAAAGAGCAATGAAGCTGGTGAAAGGACTAGAAAACAAGAGTTATGAGGAGCAACTGAGGGAATTGGGGTTGTTTAGTCTGGAGAAACTGAGGCTGAGAGAAGACCTTGTCGCCGTCTGCAACTACCTGAGAGAAGGTTGCAGTGAGGAGGGCGTCAGTCTCTTTTTCTCAGGTGACAAGTGATAGGACATAAAGAAGTGGTCTAAAGTTGTGCCAGGAGAGGTTTGGATTGAGTATTAGGAAGAACTTCTTCACAGAGAGGGTGGTCAAACATTGGAACGAGCTGTCCAGGAGAGTAGTGGAGTCACCATCCCTGGGGGTATTTAAGAGACACTTGGACACGGCACTGAAGGACATGGGTTAGTGATGGGATTCGGTAGGTCAGCCTGATGCTTGGACTTGGTGATCTTGAAGGTCTTTTCCAACCTAGATGATTCTGTGACTTCCCGTAGCTGTCATGTGAACAGTTATATTGAACTTTGATTCATAATCTCAAGGTTAAGTGTGTGCTTAGTGCTTTGCTGAATATGGATGGATTTTATGTATTAATAAAATGGATCCTGTTAGGTCTGCAGATGGGATTGTTGAAACAGTCTGAAATCTGAATTACACTTTCTTAACTATATGGCTTATGTAGTGCACTTAATTTGAGCAAAGTTATATGGGTGAATTAGAAGGAGATGGTGATCACCAGAAGCATTCCCAATTCTTACGCACATGACTAATGCTTCCTTTTAGGAATTGAATCTGAAAAATAGGATTTAAACAAGTAGGAAGTTAACAAACCTGTTGTCATTTGAGCCTGCTGGGTTTAAAAAAACTCCAACTGGTGAAATGTTTTTATTATTCTATTAATTCAAGCTACAGACAAATTTGCTGGTGACAATTTGTGATTGAATGTTTTCCCTTGCCTCCCTTTCATAAGTGATATAAAAGAATCACTGTTTCTTTCAAATTATTGTCCTGCAGGCACTTCCCAAGATCCTGAGTCAAACTGCCCCAGCATTCTGTATGGGCAGCTGCAGCTTTGTAGTGGAAAAGTCCAAGGAGTCAACAGCACGAGTTGTTGTCTGGAGAGAAATTGGAGTACAGAGGAGCTACACAATGGAAAGCACATTATGTGGATGTGACCAGGGCAAATATAAGGTAAGAAAGTGTATCAGTTAAACTGTTCTTGCTTTATAATTTCTACCATTTGCATTGGTATCCTGTTCTATAACCCCACTTGCTTGCTTGCTTACCTTAAACTTCTAAAACTCCTCTGAGATCTCTGTGTACTCTAAAGTTGGTGAAATGACATTATTTGCAAAATTATAGGTTGCATAACAGTCTTCATCTGTCACTTAAAACACATCATAGTATGCTATGCTTATTGGCTGTTTTAACAAGCTTACTATTAATTATTGCTTACAGCACAAACGAATGCATGTAATTAAAAAATTCAGAGAACTGTTCTTTCCAGTAGATTATTAAGATTGGATGGTAATAAATGCCAATACTAGAATAAAAGAATTCCTTTATATGTGGCAATTTTAGACTTTACCAGGGCAGTTCATGGTTCTTCGGCAAGTGTTCAGTAACGTCCCTTACAGAATTTTCCTGTGTAGATACAGAAATAAACTTAGTAAGTGAAACACTTTCATCTTGTCTTACCAGCACTAGTAAGTGTGTATCTTTAGGTAAACTCATCCTAGTTGTTTCACTTCTACAATCGGAACTTGTTTTCAAGTTGTGTCCTTCAAATCATTAATAGGGATGGTTGTTTTAAAACAACGGGGGACCCCATTTGTTGTTTCTCACTAGTAGAAAACTTACTTCATAAGGAAAACCTTTCTAGGGGAAAAAAAAAAAAGAGTAAAAAACCCTAATATCAGATCTTCAGCTTCTGTCACTGGGTTAAATTTAGCTACAAATTGAAGCAGGTTTGTAAAGTGAACATTCAGAGAAGTCGCAACTTCCTCTGCTTCAAAATTGAGTTTAGAAGTGCTAATCAAGGGAAAATGACCAGAAACCTCGGGTAAGGTGCTTGATGTAAAGAGAATCAGAAGGCTGGGACAAGGAAGGAGGGGGGAAAAAAAAGGGTGTAATGAGGTCTATTTAACATATTAATGTGTTCCAACACCCGTGCTTATCTCTCCAGACAACAGGAAGATATTTTGGCAGGAATTTTAGTAGGTCTGTAACTACTAAACAAATGCATTGATTTTGTCAGTTAACAACAGAAGCATTCCCATTATTGTCAGAATATTCCATTATAATTTCAGTCGTTCCTCAGCTGTCCAACTAACTTAGTTTGAAACTTCCAGAATATTCTTACAAACATCAACATTCATGGCCATTGCAGCGTTGCTACAGAAAGTTCTTGAGACAGGTGGATTGAGATGCTTTGTGGACAAACTTTTAAGATGCTTAACCTGCAAAGCCCTTCTTCAATAAGGGAGGAAAAAATGGCTGAATTCTGTGGAAAAATCAGTTACTCAAAAGGGAAGAGCATTCTCCTACGTGGTATAAGCAAGTTGATGAGATTGAATTGCTGTTCAGTCACTTACTTTGTTTGGAATCAAACAGTTTGTGAGGTCTTAGTCATTCTCTGAACATACAGGAAGAACCTTCATTTTTCCTTCACTATGATAATGCTCAGGCTTATTAAGGAAATATATCTGAAAGGCCGAAGTTACTAGACAGAACAAGGAAAGAGCAACATTTCTGCAAAGAGAAGGTCAAAGAGATGAAAGAGAGTGGGCCTTTTCTATATGGAGGAAGTGAGGCCAGCAACTCTGTGAATGAACTTGTGGTATAATTAGTTTACATATTTCATAATAATGTTATTTCAAAACACAAAAAGGAGTTAAACTGTAGAAATTCCCTCCCCACCTGCTTGCCGCTCCAAAACACGTGACAGTTCCAATCTGAGGTACTGTGTATTGTGTAAAGGTCTGATGAACTTTTCTGCTCTTTGGGCTTACTGTCATCACTGAATTTTGTGAAAGCACAAAGAAGATTACTCCAAAATTGTGTTCTTTCCGAAGGAATGATGAGTCTCTGCCAAAGATGGGCATCAATTTTGATTTTTTTTTATTATTTTTCATTTTATTCAGACAGCGGTGATACTAGACTGTTTCCAGTCAGGAAGGAAGCTATTTAACTGAAGTTTGCAATTCTCACCTGAATTTAGGATCCCTGTGACAGTTATCTGTGGAAGCAATCTCACTTTAGCTGCTTGTGTGTCGTTTTTATAATGCATTGAGAATTAGTGCTGCAAATATTGCTTAGTCATCTGTGATTCAAGATATGAAGACCAAAAGATGAGGTGAAAAGATGCGCAGAGATCTGTGGAGGATAACTAAGATGCCAGATAAAAGGAAAAATATTTTTAGTAATGCAAATAACCTGAAAGTTGAACTATAACTTAATTAGGAAATCTGTTCCTTTCCTGCTTGGAGATTAATAAGTTTGGTAGTATGACTTAATTTTTAAGTTAATTGAGAAGGCTTTGTCATTTGGAAATTTTATGATGCATAGAAGGGAAGACTTTAAGAGAGAAAACAAGGATTTGGTCAACACCCAAACTAACTTACCATGATCATTCCATCTCTACATTTTGAATTCTCAAAAATGATCACATCTTTGTAGCCTCTACTGACTAGGAAAGGAGAAGAACAAGATGATATTTTACTGTCCAAATGATTTTTCCAAATCTTAGTATGACTGTCTTCAATTTATTAAATAAATATTACAGGAAGATTCTTCTCAGCTTAAGGTGGCAGTCTGTTGTGCCTTTTGTCTTGCATCTTTGTGTTCATGTAGCAGAGTTCATTGCTGAAAAGAACTATTCATATGAAGCCATTTGCATGACATCTTAAGGAAGACTTCAGACAGCTGTATAAAATGTTACTGTCTAGGATGACAGTTGTGTGAAATATAAAGAAAAGGGAATGAAATTCAGAATTTCAGACAGCCAAAATTCCATGCATTTTTTTTTTTTTTTTAAAAAAAAAAAAGCTACCTTGAGGTGGCTAACCTTGTGCTTAAAAGCTGTGTCTGTAACACTTAAGGAACTTAATAAGGCTGCGGTTGAAGGTATTTGGAAGATCAAGAAGAGGAGTATAATCAAAGCTTCAGTGAAAATGAACTTCATCTCAGTTCCTTAGTGCAACTGTTTATTATAATTTCCTGAAACAGACGTTGGGTCCTTTGTTTCATGGAAAGTAAGAGGATTGTCTGATGGAACATTAAGAATTGATTAAGAAGTTTTATGTTTGACAGCTCTGTAGTATTGCATTCTCTGTTAATCAAAGAAATTATAGAAGCAAATCTAGACTTTGGCTTTGGCTTTTACCTCAAGCCTATAGACTGTTCACTATAGCAAGTGCAAATTCTTGCTGTCTAGGTGTTTCACAGTTATCTATCTCCCATCTGATCCATTTAGGTCTCTCTTTAGTCATATCCTGTTTCTACTGTGCTGAAAATAGCAGCCATGGAGTATGCACACGCTATTTATCTTTCTAACAATTGTCTTTGCACTTTATTTCATACTATACTCTTGTCAACTTAAACAGCCACTCCTCTTATACTGTCTGTAAGGAGTCTGCCAACTAACTATAACTTCTTCAGCAACAGACGTAGACAATAATTAGAAAAGTTTCTGAACATCCAGTTGTGCACCTTAGTAATCTGTGTAACACTGAGATTACTGTTACACTTCTCCTTCCTCTTCTGCATACTTGTTGCCTCTTGTCCTTAATGTTATTTTAATCTTTTTGGGGCAGGGACTGTGTCTTCCTGTGATTAGCATAGTGGAGCCCCAGCTATGATTGGGGTCTTCGAATGTTACTGATGTGCAAACAAATACAAAACAAAAACAAAAATTTGGCCTCTGTGGATAAGGTACTGCACTGGGAGTGAGGAGAACTGATTTCTGTTCCCAGCGGGGTCAGTGACATGCTGTGAGACACTGTGCAAATCGCTTCAACCCTCTCTGCCTCCATTTCTCCATCAGTAAAATGAGGATAATTCTTCCTTTATTAATAAAGTGCTTTGAAACCTACAGCACAAAAGCACTATAAAAGAGGTAAGTAGTATTACTATTAACAATAATACTTAGTATCCAATTCTTGTTCACTGCTAACAGGTTTCTGTACCATTTGTCAGGAGGATGACATTTTTGCAGAATAGTGGGTATTGCTTTAGCTTTCTTATTCCTAAAAAGCACCTTGTTTATGAAGACCACTGATAAAAAGAGAAATTGCAAGAAAAATAAAATCAAACTTTCCATTTATTACATTTGCATATGGTCAGAACAGAAATACATGAAGAATGTGCAAACTGTACCATTTCTGGAGCAATTCAATTCTTTTGAACTCTGCATTTTATAGTACAGCATCACTTTGGCAACCTATAAAGCTTGTATGTGTATTCTAGCTTTTAGGAAAAAAAAATCCTACTCTGTTATTTGTGCTTCAGACTTTTTCCTACTGGATGACTTAGCTTGCCACTGTTTCCTGGTTCTTCTGCTTTCCTGCTTGTTTTGTCAAAGCTCCTTTTTAACTACCCTTTTCCTTAAGAGGCTTAGAAGAAACAAACTAAACTCTTCCTAAATTCTCCTGAGATAAAGAAGTTGCAGAGGGAAGACCAAGCTAGGTAGTGACACTGGATATGTTACTATATGTATGGTTCAGTACTGGCCAATTCTGTAAGTGTTGAGTGCGACTCTGTATCATTCTCTTTTCATAAAAGAGTTGAGGCCAGAGGTTCTGTCCTTACACAGGGCATTGCTCACTAAGTTAAATGTGTATAATGTGATGGAAGATGTTGTCACATATGTAATCTTGTAGAATAATACATAAATTCGACCTCCTAAATATGCTTCACAGAGGAAAATAACTTGCTATCTTGTTCAAGTTAGAAAACAACTATGGCTTTTGGTGCTTGCAATTTTGTTTGTCTTTTTTAGTTAATGTGTGAATAAATGCTTTCAGAATTAATATGTAACCCCTAACTCATAGGAGGAGAAGAGATACTTCTTTATGTCAAGGAGTAACATTATTGTTTTAAATTCTTATTTATGTATTGGAACATATTGATGAAGTTGATCCCAGCTGCAGTGTGGATTTACTCATTTTGAAGGGACTTTCAGTTGAAGAGTCTTGTATTTGAGATCTTAGTATTTAAAATTAGTTTTTTAAATTTTTTTCTCAGGTTTTATAAATAATTTAGACTTGTAAACCTGGACACAATATCTGATCTCTTTCTTCCAATGCCACTGGGTAAAGTTCTGTTAATATTCATGTGCTAGAAGTGTTAAATAGGAAGCTCTGAAGAAATGCGGAAGTGTCCAGAAATGTCTGTTCTCCCTTACAAGACTCAAGTTATTATTCTCTGTTTTGTTTTGTTTCTGGTACTTGTGCAAAGCAATTACTCTGCAGCTTTTAAACTTGTTGTAAGTAGTAATTTTGCAGTATCTGTGGGTCCATCTGCATGTACCTATTATGTATTTTTTAAATCTTATTTTTGAATTAGGGATTGCAGATAGGGACAAGAGAACTGGAGGAGATGGGAGCCAAGTTCTGTGTTGGCTTACTGCGTTTAAAAAGAATGGCCTCACCTTTGGAATACAATCTACCTTCTAGTCTGTTGGATATTGAAAATGAGTTGATTGAGTCAAGCTGTAAAGTGACAAGGTAGTACATATTTATTATATTTCATTTTTTTCAGGAAATATATTGATTTCTCAAATGAGGTGAAGATTCTCTCACAAATATTCCTCCAGTCTTCAGAAAAAATGTTGATGTGCTGTGACATGTTGGTTTTCCAATGTACTCAGATTATTGTTATACTATCTTGTTAATTCAATTGCTTCAGACTTTTAAAGAAAGCGGTAACACAAAGTTAGACTGTATATTAAGATTTGTTACTGGCATAAATTTTAATGTCATTGAGGCATTATTATATACAGTAAAAACCTGGGTCTCAATTGTCTCATTCTGAGAGCATGTTTTTTTATTGCTGGATACAGTATTAAAAATTTATTTAGACAGACTTGAGCTATGTAAGTTGAAAGTCACTGTAAGAACTGTAAGTTTTTCTTCCAAATATTTTTTTCCTCTTGTACAGATCTGTAACAGTATTTGATGAATTTAAAACATGTGAAATAAGGTTTGTGTCACAAAAAGTGCATTGTACATGCTTAGTAGCTAGCTTATTAAGTTGTCAAATGTTAAAGCTCTAAATAGGCCTGCAAAAGCATACATGCTATTGTATATTTCAATTTATGTAATCACTTAGCATCCACATGTACATGGTAATTGCAGATACACAGAAAACAAGTGATTTCAAATGTACAAACATCTCTTTCTGAAAATGTGGTTAGAGTTGAAATAAGATAGAATTACAGATTTCAGAAGAGTGTCAGATTAGATTGGAAAATAATAAGATTTACATGCTATAATATGTTATCACTGGTAACACTTTGAGCTGAAAATGGTTTCATAGTGGCCTTAGCTATAGCTCCAGCTGTGGAAGGTTGGGGTAAAAAATGGAATTTATTGTTGCTTTTGTGGAACTAAAATAACGAGCTGTTTGAGACCAAGACTTTAGATGCTAGACTAATGAGGAATTTGTCTATGCAAACCATGCAAAACTAGCAAAGATACAGGAGGGCATCTGTGGTACCCTGTGGAAGGTAGAGATGATATTCAGTTCCAGTATTTAAACACATTGTCAGAATTTGGAGTACTGAGAATGATTGGAGCTTCAGTTCATGCTTAATATTTACAGATATTAATGAAGAGTAAAGTGTGATAAGAGTGATAAGAATAGAAGAGTGTCATACGGTAGTGGTTAAAAGTATGTGAAGAATATCTGTAGCATGTAAATACATTGAACTGGATGGTACTGGATGGGTGGATTACCCAGTACCATTTGTTCACTAGTACAGCTTTAGCATGCTTGTAATGGCTGCATTTTTACTGTCAGATCAAGCTTTGTGCTTGGGTAAGGACAAATTAGTGATTCTTGGAAGAGATGGGATCAGAAAAAGGCTCTGGGGTAACCCACTCCCACCATTGGGTAAACCTCACATTGAAGTGTGGGTAGGCTCACTAGGAGAGTCGTATTGCAGATGTTCTAGAACTGTTGGAATGGCTTTGGGATGGTGTCTCTACTACAGTAGAAAAACAGCATTTTAATCAGTAAGAATGCCTTAGCGTTTCTCTCTGTACTAATACAACATTGATACCTAAGCAATGCTACCAGGAGAGAGCAGTGCTCAGCATTTGTAATGTTACTGTTCAGTGTATTGCTCTAAATTTTCATTTGGTGTTGTATGACTAACTATAAGCCTTGTAAGTTCTAGTTTGATGATGAAGATAAAATGTCAGTGTCCTTGGTTTTGGAAGTGTAAAACCATATATCTCTAACTATTTCTAAAACTAATGTAATAACTAAAAAAAAAAGAAAAAAAAAAAGAGAGAAGAAACTGCAAAGCATCTTAGCTCTTTTTCTGTTATTTCTTGCCTTGATATAAAAACGTGGAGCAAAGGGGAATGTTTTACACTGCAATGCTCTTAGGGTGGAATTCCAGATGGAATTCTAACTGTACTATATGGGAAGTCTTATTACAGCAAGTAAAATGAATTATTTTGATTATAATTTTCCTCACAAGGCCCTTATCAAAATTAAAAGGGAAACTTGGAGATGGAGGAGAAGGAAAGAACATGAGCTGCTTTCAAAAGTAAAAAGATAAATGCAAGGAATCTATTCTGTCTAGGGAAGACAGGACCAGAAATAATGGCCTTAAATTGCAAGGAAAAGTTAGCTTAGACTGTAGGTAAAAAATATGTATGGCAAGCAAAAATGAAGTTCTCAAATAGATCAACTGGGGAAGTTGCAGGGTCTTCACAGGAAGTTAAGAATAGTATGGAAAGACTTCAGTCCAGAATAGCAGTGGGAATAGCTGGATTGGCCTTATGCAGAGGTACACAAACAGGCGATGGGAAACTTCTTCACTAAGTACCATACTTAAAATATATTAATTATTCATAAATACTAAATAGTTAAGAGTCATTCTGATCTCTTCTTTCAAGCATTGCTTTACATCTTTCTCTCAAGTACTTTGCATGCTTTACGTCATGCAAGTATTCGCATGTAAGCAAGAAAGTGCCTATGAGGCACCATTATGGGGAAAAAAAAAAAGACCCTTTCTGGGAAATCAGCATGCTGGAGTGCCTCTCTAAAGTGCCTGCATACTAACGAACACAGCATGGGGAATAAACGTAATGAATCATAGAATCATAGAATATCTGAGTTGGAAGGGACCCACAAGGATCATCGAGTCCAACTCCTAGGTCCCCATAGGACCACCCCAGAAATCAGACCATATGTCTGAGAGCGTTGTCCAAACGCTTCTTGAACTCTGTCAGGTTCGGTGCTATGACCACTTCCCTGGGGAGCCTGTCCACCTCCTCAGTGAAGAAGCTTTTCCTGATATCCAGCCTGAACCTCCCCTGTCACAGCTCCATGCCGTTCCCTTGGGTCCTGTCGCTGTCACCAGAGAGCAGAGATCAGCGCCTGCTCCTCCGCTCCCCTCGTGAGGAAGCTGCAGGCCGCCATGAGGCCTCCCCTCAGCCTCCTCTTTTCCAGGCTGAACAAACCAAGTGACCTCAGCCACTCGTACGTCTTGCCCTCTAGATCCTTTACCATCTTTGTTGCCCTCCTTTGGACACTCTCCAATAGTTTCACGTCCTTTTTCTACTGTGGTGCCTAAAACTGCACACAGTACTCAAGGTGAGGCCGCACCAGCGCAGAGTAGAGCAGGACAATCACTTCCCTCGATCGACTAGCAGTGCCATTCTTGATGCACCCCAGGATATGGTTGGCCCTCCTGGCTGCCAGGGCACGCTGCTGGCTCATGTTCAGCTTGCTGTCGACCAAAATCCCCAGATCCCTTTCTGCGGGGCTGCTTTCCAGCATCTCGTCCCCCAGTCTATACATGTCACCAGGGTTGCCCCTTCCCAGGTGCAGGACCCGGCACTTGTCCTTGTTAAACTTCATATTGTTGGTGATTGCCCAGCTCTCTAATTTGTCCAGATCTCTCTGCAAGGCCTCACCACCCTCAACGGAGTCAACAGCTCCACCCAATTTGGTATCATCCACGAACTTGCTCAAGAAACCTTCAAGTCCTTCATCCAAATCACTTATGAAAACATTGAAGAGGACTGGCCCTAAAATGGAGCCCTGGGGAACCCCACCAGTGACAGGTCACCAGCCTGATGTAACCCCATTTACAAGAACCCTCTGGGCCCAACCCATCAGCCAGTTTTTCACCCATCTTACTATGCTGTTGTCTAACTGTATTCTGGTCATTTTGTCCAGAAGGATACTGTGAGAGACAGTATCCAAAGCTTTACTGAAATCCAGAAAGATTACATCGATTGGCTTCCTTTGGTCAACTAGCTGGGTGATCTTGTCATAAAAGGAAATTAAGTTAGTTAAACAGGACCTTCCCCTAGTGAACCCATGTTGGCTCTGACCAGTGACGGCATTGTCCTTCAAATGTTTTTCAATAACTCCCAAAATAATCTTCTCCATAATTTTACCAGGCACTGAAGTGAGATTGACAGGCCTGTAATTGCCAGGGTCTTCTTTCTTGCCCTTCTTGAAAATTGGGACCACATTTGCCAGCTCCCAGTCAACTGGAATGAATGAAAGGTCTGTGTGTGGTTGCAATTCTGTGATGTCAGGATCATGGAGATGTGGTGGAATGGTTCCCATAACTGGAGTTCTGCAGTGGAGCGATAAAGGCTCTGTGGGAGAGCTAGAAATCTAGAAGTGAGTTGGGGAAGTCTTTTATGAGAGAATGCCTGGAATGCCTGGAGCTCTGCCTAGACATGGATGAGGAGCCAACTGAGAGGTTAGAGGTGAAGATTAAAGAGCAGACCACTGTGGGTGACATTATAGCGTGTCTGCTATAGTCTACCTGACCAGGAAGAAAGTAGATGTGGCCTTCTATGGACAGCTAGAAGTAGCCTCACATTTGCAGGCCCTGGTCCTCATGAGGGGCTGCAGCTATGCCTGATACCTGCTAAAGGAACAACACAGCAGAATGTAAGCAATCTTACAAGAGGTTCCTGGAGGGCATTGATGACAAGTTTCTGACTGAATGATGAGACAACAAGGAGAGGTGCTCTGCTGGATCTTGTACTTGCAAACAAGGATGTGCTGGCTGCGATGTGAAGGTGGAAGGCAACCTTGGCTGCAATAACCAGGAGATGTTGGAGTTCAGGTTCCCAAGAGGAGTGGGCAAAAAACAAGGTCATAACACTGGACTTGATGAGAGCAGACTTTGACCTGAACTTCAGTAAGGTTTTTGACAATCTCACATAAGATCCTCATAGACAAACTGATGAAGTATGGGCAGGATGAGCAGACGGTGAGGTGGATTGAAAGCTGGCTGAAAGGCCAAGCTCAGAGAATGATGATCAGAGTGGTATGAAGTCTAGTTGAAGGTCAGTAACTAGCAGTGTACTGCAGGGGTCAGTACTGGATCTGATCCTGTTCAGCATCTTTATTCATGGTCTGGATGGTGGGGCAGAGTGTACCCTAAGCAAGTTTTCTAATTATTCAAAACTGGGAGGAGTGGTTGATATGGCAGTGCTACCATCTAGAGGGACCTCAACAGGTTGGAGAAATAGGTAGAGATAAATCACAGCTCAACAAAGGGAAGTGCAAAGTCCTGTACCTAGGGAGAAACAACCCCATGCACCAGCATATACTGAGGGCCACCAAGCTGGAAAGCAGCTTGGCAGCAAAAGGACATGGGGTGTCCTGGTGGACACCAAGTTGGACATGAGCCAACAATGTGCCCGTGCTGCAAAGAAAGCTAATGGTGTCCTGGGCTGCCTGAGGAGGAATGTTGCCAGCAGCTCAAGGGAGGTGATCCTTTCCTTCTACTCAGCACTGGTAGGCCCACACCTCAGATTTGTATCCAGGTCTGGGCCCTCCTTTACAGGAGAGAGATGGATGTACTTGGAGAGAGTCCAACAAGGGGCCCCTAGGATGATTAAGGGACTGGAGTGTCTCCCATAGGAGGAAAGGCTGAGAGAGTTGGGACTGTTCAGCCTGGAGCAGAGAAGGCTCAGGCATCAATTGAGGTGTCCAAATACCAGAAGGGAGCCTGTAAAGAAGACAGAGCCAGGCTGTTTTCAGTGGTGTCCCATGACAGGACCAGAAGCAATGGACAGAGGAAATTCCATGTAAGCATTAAAAAAAAAAAAAAACAAAAAAAACAACTTCAAACACGGGAATAGGTTTCCAGTGGAGGTTGTGGACTCTCCATCCCTGGAGATATTCAAAAGTCATCTGGTCCAAAGTCGTCATTCAAAAGAACGTGGTCCTTGGCAGCCAGCTCTGGGTGGCCCAGCTTGAGCAGAGAGGTTGGAAGAGATGACTTTCAGGGGTCCTTTTCCAACCTCAACCATTCTGTGATTCTGTAGAAGTGGGGGAGTGTCTTTAAGTCTGCCCTCAAAAGACACTGAGTGCTGGTGTTTTGAGCAGCTTTAAATCGGAGTACTAAGTCGGGTAGTCAAAATAAAAGGTGTCCTCTGTCCATTAGGGCAACATGCTGAACTTCAAAATTTAATGCTGACATGTTGCACTTACTTTACCATTCGGAGCCTTTCTATTGCCTTAAGTACGTACTTTCAAGAATAATTCATATTTTATTTGCAGCTAATATTATATGTTAAGGAAACTGTATAATATTTTCTCATCCAGAAGTGTTGCATCCTTGTCAGTTTTATTAGAACCAAGCTTCAGTATAGATATGTCTCTTTGAAATATTAAACCTCAAATTACGGTATTTTGAATCAAGATGTATTTTTGAGTGATTAATTATCAGGGTGGCATTGGAGAACAGCCCCAGATTTCCACATGACTTCGTGTCAACTGGTTCCTCAGATGCAGAATCTGTATTTTATTTTATCTCTCTAGAGAAAGTTAGCATGCCAGTTCACAGATAGGTAGTGGCTGTGTTTTAGAAAAAAAATCATGTGCTGGATTTTGCAGTCCATTAATGTTACTCTTGGTGGATTGGACATAAAACAGCACCTGTTGAATTGAGGAATGTCATACATGACCTACTCCCCATAGTTTCTGGCACAGAGCTAAAGAAACATCAGAAGCGCATTAGCATCAGGATAGGATAAAACAGTTCAGTTATGCTTCACCATTCTGATCTAGCTTTTGATTGATCCTCAAACAGTAGAACAAGTTAGATGTAATTGTGGTGAAGAATTAGAGAACTCTTGTCTGGATTAAATGCTGATGCTAGACGTTACCCTAAGATAAGAGCAGGATTAGTGCTTTCTCATATTTCTGAAATTATCAATAAATCAGCACAATCATTTGTTGAGATTTTCTAGTTTCAGTGAAGCTGAGCTTCACAGTAAAGCTAATTGTTATGGTTCTGATTCTGAATAGCGTTTCCAAAGTTAGTCTGCACACAAGTTGATTACTTCTTTGAAAGTATGTACAAGCATAAACATAGTCCTTTGGATTTACAGTTCTTCCATGTTGGACTTTTAAAGCACATTGTTTATGACAGGGTATGAAAGTGCTTCCAGTCAGTAAGGTGAGATGTAGATGAGAAAAAGAGAAAATGGGAAGGTGGGTTATTTTGGTGTTAAATAAAGCAAATCCTGAAGGGAAGGATGTGAATAGAAACACACAGTTTGAACTTCTTTCTCCACTAAAATATTGCATTAATCAAGTTAGCTCTAAAAAAAATCCATTGTGCACCAAAATTAATTGCATATAAAGTAAGACCATACTGGAGCAGGGGAAAAGCTGCCCTTGCCTTGATTTATATTTTGTTGCTGAGAACAAGGGTTATGAGGACTGTTTTATACTGGATTTTCTGAAAGCACTAATAAAAGACTCACTACTGCAAAAATGTAGTGTAGCTTGGCAGATATGAGCATAGATGAAAAATAACATGATGCTTATAAGAAAGTTGATGAGGCTGTACATGTAACTGTTTATAATGCTATTTTGTAAGAAAGGTAACTGGTACTAAGGAACTTAAAAAACAACAAAAAACAAACCACCCCAAAAAAACAGAAAGGTTCAGTCTCCATTCCAAAGGACTAAGTGATGAAAATGCAAAAGTAATTGTGCTGTTAGACAAAATTTTAAGTTGGACAGAGATCATTTAAGAGCGTCATTGAAAATTTTGAAACTGAATTTGTATATAAAAATAATTTTAAAAACAAAATTATTACCCAGTCGTGATCTTTTGGTGTTACACAGCTACAGATGGTGAAAGGTAATAACCAACTGTTGCTGCAGTAAAGAAATTAAGGCAGAGGAAAAAAGATCAGATACTGTGCATATTAGAGTTAAAAGTTTTATCAGGTAAGGAACATTGGCACAAAAAGCATGAAGCTTTATTGGAGAAATCTTTTAACAACATTTTAGATTTTTCTAATGTCTGATGGCTGTGTTCTCTAAACCCATTAAATGTAGTTTCATGTTAATAACACTAACACAGAAAACTATGTAGCATGAAGTGAGAAATTAGGTACCTTGCTCTGAGTGGTCATTTAGCAATAGTATACATCTATGTAAGAGTCTGTCATGGAAAAATTAAATGTGTAGTTTCTAATAATTTATCTTTAAACCGTGACATCAAGAGTGAAATATGTTGTTTATTTGTACCTGTCTCTATACATGTTTGGACACCATCTTAACAATTATGATTAAGAAATCACTTTTCATATATACAGACTTATTTAATTGAATTCACTGGAAATGCTTTTTATTTAAAAAGTGGGAGTGGAATTGGGCACTTAACAGGGAATCTTTTTCAGAGGAAGGTGCAAACTGTACAGCTGTCTGTGTTGCTAGTGGAATATCAACCCAATGTCACACTGTTCCTTTCTTTCAAATGTGACTTTTCTTAAACTTTAACTACAGCAGCCTTATATTCAGCCAGTGATTCGCCTGAACTTACTGATGCATCATCAAACAAATTTGTTTAACCAAAGTTACCTAAGCAATTATCTCTAATTAAAACCACTGAAAAATATTTAAGTATGTAATAGCCTGGCAAAATGTTCATCTAGTAAATCTAGAAAAAATGACTGTATTTTTTAAAATTATAGTTCTGGTACCCTTCTGAGATAGGCAAAACCCATGAAAATAGGAAATTGCTATCTGATTAGCTGGGTTGGCTCCTTTTTATTTTGATAGCTGTGCTGTGTGCTATAGCAGCCATGTAAGTACATGATTTTTGTATAAGGAAGATATTATAATTTTGCTCATAGTACTTCCCACTATTAGCAATAAAAGTGCCTTATCATGCATGTTTGCACATCATCTTCTGCTTCCCAGCAAAATATGCCCATATGACAATTGGACTAAGTATCCTTGAGGTCTAAGTTTCCAATCTTCTGTAGCATTCACTGCATATCTCAGCAGAAAGTTCAAAAACACATACTGTTTATCAATGATGATATTCAAAGAGGAAGTCTCATATTATTTACTTGTAGGTACTGATTTATATTTAGAACTGAAACACATTGTAAAACAGGATGTAGTTAAAGTTCAGCTTTTTCATGAGACGGTGGAGATACCGTGTTCTTCTATTCTAGATTTAATTTAAAATTAATTGTAACAAAATAATCTTTTTTAATGAATCCTACTGAAAGCCATTTTCTTCTGTCTCAGGAAGTACTTGAGGAGGGCTTGGTAGATAGGTATTGATCAGATACTAACTCCTCAAAAATAAAATTGGATTGTCTCAAGTGGGAACTCCTTCTCCTGAGTGAGAAATACTCAGATTTTAAGTGCTGAAGAAAAGTGTGGTTCAGAATAGATTTTCCAATGGTTTTTGATAACTTTTTTTTTTCCTCTTTAAGCATTTTTTAATGTAATCGGTGAAGTCATTTTCAAGGCAGTTTTGTATTTCCATTGCACAGTGAAAAAGAAGACTGGTCACTGCCTCAGGGTGTTGTTATTCATGCAGATTTCATCATCATAACTTCTCTTACCATCTTGGGGGTGGAGGGTGGGGAGGGGTGCTCCAAAATGTTTGTTTAGAAGGCTATAACTAGACTCAATGAGACCAGCTCCTAGTGACATCTCTAATGAGACCCAGCAAAGTCTTGAGCTCTCCTTTTCCCATTCATCAGTCTGACAATAGTGGAATGTCGATAATCTTGTGGTATTGCTAGGTACTCTTACACCTGAAGCACAGAGGGGAGTTGGGCTTCCATGCTATATGAGACCTTACTGCTGTTTTGACGAAAGGTGTGCTTGCTTTGGTTTTCTTTTTCCCCACCGCAGTATGGAGCTGACTACTTTTCTTTGGATCAGAAGTTGCTCCCTTTGTAAAGGGAAATAGATTTTCCTGTAATTTTGGTCTATTTCTTGGTGCATTAGAAAAGTAGTTTTTGTTAACATCTCTTGAAATCTTTATGCCAGATCTGTGAAATGTGGGCCATTTGCCCTTTGATCTAGTCCTTGTATTCAAAGTGGTGAAGTTTTAGTGTTTGTGAACTGTTCTAGACAGGACATCAAAAATCTCTATCAGCTGGTTTATTAGGCATCTATTCACTTGAGCAGTGGAAATACACAGTGAGTCTCTGCTGAGTTAAATTTATAAAGCTAGTTTCTATTCCTCTTTAGAAACAATGCCCAGAGTTCCATTCTTATTATTCTATCATAATAAAAATACTGCTTATAATTTCCTTGTGCTTACATGGTTCACAGCTCATTACTTACCATTAGTGATGACTGAGGAAAACTACCTACAGAAAATCCAGGTAAAAAAGAATTATTCATAAGAAGTATAAAAGCAAGTAGTTTTTACACAGCTGCAATGTACTTGTTTGAGTAAAGCAGTGAATAAGATTGTAGTTACTTCATTTATATTTTGGATATTACTGGTGTTACTTTAAAAACAAACAAAAAACACAATTTTAATGCTTTAGAGGAAAAGCAGGCAAGTTTAAACAATGAAATTTAAACACAGAAGCACCAGTTTTATTTTTTTGCAAGTGATTTTGAGGGTTTCTCAAACTCTTTGGTTTTACTAGTTGTATGTACAATGACCAAGTAAATGCTAATATTTTAAAATATACCTCTGATATTTCATTACGTCAGCTCAGTTTCCATGAGTTCATTTTGAACCATGTCTGAAATATATTTGACTTAAGAAAAATAAAGCGGTCAGAAGATTTATTTCCCTCTGGCAGTGCACTTTAACATTTTAAGTGATGAATTAAACACTTTATTTTTCTTTAATTATTTCAAACCAGTTTGCCAATGTTTCCGCCCATTGCCAAATGGAAAAGATTAGACTAAATGTAATACCGATCTTGTAGTAAGAATTATAGTTGTAATGCTGACAGGTTTGATAGGGTCTGTATGCAATGAAACAAAAACACATGACTGCAGTCCTAACTGTTAGGACTTACTGGAATTATCTTTTGCTCAATAACTTGACCTCTTTTTCTAGTCCTTCCATTAATTGTTTTGACACTCATTGGCATGTTCTGGAACATGCTGTATTTTTGTTTGTTAATTTGATTTAATTATAGCAGAGAAGCAGACTGAGCTTTTGGGAATGCTTTGGGGTATCTAGGAAATGGTAGAAAAGCAGACTGCCAAAAGGAGCTGTGGGAAAGAAAAAAAAACATCTGCAAAATCCATTTCCTGCACTTACAGTCTTACACTTGAGAAAATATATCAGAGTGCTAGGGGCAAGGAGTGTGGGGCACATGCAAAAGAATATGTGACAAAGATCCTCTTGCAAAGGGTCTCTTTCTGGGCTGCCAAGGGTAAACTGAATTTGAGCTTTCTTTCCCTTCATCTTAGTAACTCCTAAGTTTTGCCAAAACAGAGTCATAGTACAAATGGACAAGATGTGCATGGGCATACTGGAAAGAGTCCAATGTAGGGTCACAAAGATGATGAAGGGACTGGAGCACCTCGCCTATAAGGAAATGCCTGAGAGGGCTCTGTTCAGCAGACTGTGCAGCCTAGAAAAGAGAAGGCTCAGGGAGGATATCATCAGTGTGTACAAACACCTGAAGGGAGGGTGGAAAGAGGATGGAGCCAGGCTCTTTTCAGTGGTGCCCAGTGCCAGGACAAGAGGCAGTGGGCACAGACTGGAGCACAGGAGGTTCCAGGAAGCCCTTCTTTACTGTGCAGGTGACGGAGCACTGGCACAGGCTGCCCAGAGAGGCTGTGGAGTCTCCTCCTCGGAGATCTATAAAAGCTGCCTGGACATGGCCCTGGGCAACCTGCTCTGGGTGTCCCTGCTTGAGCAGGGGTTGGACCAGATGCCTCCACAGGTCCCTGCCAACCTCAACTATTTTGTGATTCTGTGATACTTTTCAAGCTTTTCTTCCATTCTTGGTAATATGATCCAAATATTAGTGTGTAAAGTACTAGCCAACAATTGTTAAATCCACCTAATTTAAGTCAGTTTCGAGTTTTACAAAATGTATTTCAGGGTGACACCACAGAGAAAGTGTTGAGATTACTTTTTATTAAACCGTGGAGTGAAAATATGTAACACTAAAAATGGGGATATTTAAAAATAAAACCTAAATGGGATTTGGATACAGAGCTTCTTATGGTTTGGAAAGGGGTTGGACATGTAATTCTTCTCTTCAGTGTTGGAAATTCCCTTTAGAAACTATCTTTACTACTTGGGAAAAACACACAGGTGAAGAGCTCCTTTAGGGGACAGCACATGTAGCTGCATGTGTGATACTGCCTACTGTCACAGCTTTGCTGATCCCTATAAAAGAACGTAGACCCTAAAGGGAAATCAAAGCAAAAGTATGGATAAATGATTCCCTTGTGGTACTTCCTGACTCTTTTGTTCCTTTAAAATTTTCCCTCCCCTGGCATTGCAGTTTTAAAAGAAATTGTTAGTTTTTAGATTTTTCTCTCCTTCCTTTCCAAACTCCCCAAGCAGCAGCAACTTTCCATTGTTTAGCAGGGAATATTTCTTAATTTTTTCTTCAGAAGTTTTAAAATGTGTACACTCCCCTGTAGTCTCAGAAAATTGCTAATCTCCACGGGCCTGAAATTGGTTGCAGTTGTGTCTGGCTTGTGGATTAATTTCTCTGTAATTGAGTCATATGGATAATGAAAAATCCAAGTATGTCTCTGAGGGGCAAATAAAATTTTAGCTTGAAAAAATATATCATGTTAGTGAATGGGTTTATTTTTGAATATGTTTGGAGCATTAATTTAAATAAGAAAAAAACATTGTAAGGCATTGTTGTTAAAAATAACAAATGTTTAAGTGGGTGGTTGTATTCATTCCTAACTGTATTTGGTGGCAGGTGATGTAGAAAGTATGCTTCTTAAAATTAAAGGAACATTCTTAAGGTTATTCATAAATATGAGGACCACAAAATTGTGTCAGGTACATTACTTCACATTTAGGAATGCATCTTTTTACCCATAAAATGTTATTTAAGTAAAAGCTCTGCAAAACTTCAAAGAAAATCCACAGATTATAACATCCATTACACTACAAACTGTGGTTGTATGATAAACAACCTCTGCTAACTTGAGAAAAATAATGGTTTTCTTTTAAAAGGAAAAGTGGGAGGTATAGGGGTAGAGGAAGAGGGATTATTGAGCAAGTTAATTAGAAACAGCCCAAGGGAAAAGTTAGGAAATTAAAACCCACAGAATCAGCATGATGGCAGCTAAAAGTATATAGTCACAAGATATGCTGAGGGTGGGGAGCGGCAGGGAGGCAAATGAAGAATTTGATTAAACAGCAAGAAATTCTTTCAGGTGTTTGGATTTCTACATTTCTTGTAACCAAGCCTCGGTAAAACAGTGAGGTAATAATTATACTTTGCAGATTCATGCTAACCTATAGAATAAAGATTAATAGAAAGTTAAATAACTAAGGTTAACATCCACTACGTCAGAGGAAAACACACCATGGGAAAGCAAATGGATGTGAGTGGTATGCAACAGCTTTTTCCTTTGAATGTAGAAAGTACTAGGGTACCATTTTGTGAGGAACGAAGACTCAAGAAAGGGAGAATGAAAAATTCATCCTAATAAATATAATTCTAACATTTGTTTTCAATATTTAATGATTGAGAAGTGGGGGTGCCTTATGTTTTGGATGGCAGTAGAAAGCTAAGACGATGAGGCAGATTTTGGAGCCAGTTTCTACATTAAAAGTTTATGTAGTTTTGAGAGTCAGATCTGTTTATCTATCGTAATAGTACTTTTCTTGAATAATGTAATTTATAATCATAGAATCACAGAATCATTTAGGTTGGAAAAGACCTGCAAGTTCATCCAGTCCAACCTATGGCCTAACACTAACAAGTCCACCATTAAACCATATCACTAAGTTCTACATCTGCATGTTTTTTGAAGACCTCCAGGGTTGGTGACTCAACCACTTCCCTGGGCAGCCTGTTCCAATGCCTCACAACCCTTTCAGTGAAGAAATTATTCCTAATATCTAATCTAAACCTCCCCTGGTGCAAATCAAGCCCATTTCCTCTCGTCCTATCACCTAGTGCGTGGGAGAAGAGACCAATCCCCACCTTGCTACAGCCTCCTTTAAGGTAACTGTAGAGAATATTATTGTTGATTTTATTTTATTAAATAGGAAATGTCAGCTAAAAGCATCCCTCAAGAATTTCAAATGTATTCATGCCAGAGCAAACATCTAAATGGTCTTATATCAGACATACCAACTTTAATACTGTGCACACTGGCTGAATTTCTAACTGTTAGGAGTGTGCATACATACACATCCATATATGATTACATAAAAGAAGTTTATATAAATATAACAAATATACAGTACATATACGTGTGTGTTTTGCAACATAGTGTAAAATAGGACATATTCTATGAACTGACAAGCCATTTTCTACATGGTAAACTTCATGGTTTGCTTGTTTGTCCAGTTCTGTGTGTTCTCCTTAAAATAGCTTTTGTTGTTTGCTGTTTTTTTTTTTTTTTTTAACTAGGCTTTGTTGGTTGCTTTATTTATTTGTTTTTGTACTAGAATAATTATGTGAACTTAATTTTAAAATAATGACACTGATTTAAAAAAATAAAGTGTTAGAAGTTTTTCAAAGAGCTTTGCTAGCCTCCATAATACCTCACTAATGTGAATTTTTCTGAGTACCTAGTGTAATGTGTTAACATCCCGCTGTCAATGGCTAATAAAGTATTTGTCATTGACACAGCCCATTGTAGTTTTTTGTTTCAGTATTCAGAATTATTAGTTAAGATAGGGCCAACATTCAGATTTAATGACTCCATTTCCTGTGAATTGAATTACACCATCTATCCTGCAATTGCAGTGTGGATTCCTTGCATATGAAACCCAACAAATCAATATCTGTGTTAAGTGGTTAGAAGCAGGAGCTGCAAAAAAAAAAACGTGCTTTTGTTGGAATATGATATATTTGGTAGTATCTCATTGAAATAAATGAAACATTTCAACTCTTTTTCTCTTAAAGTCTTGGAAGGCAGTGACTGCCTAGGTCAGAAAGTGTCACAAGATGAAAGCTCAAAAAAACTTGTATTCCTTTCCTGGTTCTACAACAGGTTCTCCCTGTAAAGTGTGTATCCTTACTTGCCAAGTCTTGGTTTCCCAAATGTAAAATGAAGAGTCATCTTAGTAAAGATACGGGTTGTTTTCCTCACTTGGTCTCTCTCTGAAATGGAAATAATTTTGTTCAAACACCTGGTACCAGTTCTTTAACCAGCATAGTGGGTTGTTGCCCTAGTTACGGCTTAAATCTTTGCAAGTATTTACTTTTGTGGATCGTTCCCTTTTGCACTACTCAGTGCGTAATAGCTTGCTCACTGAACTGTGGTGCAGATTGTTTTAAACATAAATCCGGAGACTCTGACTGAATTGAATTTTTGATAATTTATTTTCTTACTATTTTAGCTCTTATGTCCATTTTTTTCTAAGCTAGGACTAACAGTTTGTCTCATTTGTTGTCCCAATATATGAATTAATTGCCAACAGCACAAAATGTTACAGTGTAGAATGTTATTGGCACTACAGGTAGAAGAAAAATAGTGTGAAATTTATTTACATTGAATAGAGATTGCATTGCAGATTCAAGTGATCCACTTAAGCTCTTAATAGAACTTTAGAAAGAAGCAATGATTAATCCTTTTAATTTTAAAGCCACAGCCAAGATAAGCTGTTATGTGCCTTAAGGCAGAATTCATCAAAATTAATATGTAAGCATTTATACCAGTACCTGATGATCTTTCTTAATGAGAATATTCTTTTGGATGAGTTCTGTATGAGTTGATTATTAGGTAAAATGCATTACAAAACCTTCTTAGGACTTCATCTGAATATAAAATTACTTATGAAATATTTAGCAATACTTAGTGCTTTTAAGCAGATAGCTTTTTATGTCCCAAGGGAGGGTAGTAAAACTGGGTCTGGAAAATACATCTGCTTTTGGTTTTGCTTCTGTTTTTGTTTGTCCTAGGAAGGTGAGATGATCAGAAAGTTACTTACTAACCTTTCTCCAGTTCACACTAAAGCGTTAGTTGTCTTGTTCTTGGAGGCCGTTAGTCATAGGCATAGACCATTCTGGGGACAGTGGCAATGTGAGGACCTGATATGGGTCATATGACACATATGGGAACTGAACTGTAGTTGTAGGCCAAAAAAACCTTCCTTGTTTTGTCATCTGTAGTATGTGCAGTGTAATTCCTCACAATGCTTTTCAGTAAAATGTGTTTAGTAAAATACAAAGGTTTCCCACACAAATTTTTAGACTGTGGTATTGTTTTTAATTTTTTTATAGCAGCTGCTATTTCTGTATTTGTGTCCTGCAACAACTTATGATAGTGCAATAATTGTATGAAGTTTTTACAGGCAGTTAGTATAATTCTGTAACATATAGCTGATTTGTCATGGCACATTTGGATAATGAGTTATGTACGATGGACAAATTAGTTCAGGGTCTTACAAATGTGGTTTTGGCTCTCAGTTGTTTTACATAGAATTAAAAAATCAGCTTCAGGTAAACTGCCCCTGTTGTGATATAATTTTCACATTATTGTATGTCAGGATAGGCATGGGGCATGGTCTGAATGTGGTATTCAAGGTAAACCTTTTAACCACTTCTTGTTCATTTTAGCCCTACTACGTATGTTTTGGATGAAGATGAGCCTCGTTTCCTTGAAGAAGTTGATTACAGCGCAGAGAGTAATGACGATCAAGACATTGAATTGGCTGAGAATGTCGGTGATTATGATGCAACTAATCAAGAAGATGGGCTCTCAGACTCAGACTCAACAAGAATACTCCTTTCTTGAACCATCTTGGCAGCCAGTAATAAGAAAAGAGTGCTGGATTTTGTAGTCATACACTTCCTCACTCTTGTCTACTAAGGGGATAAGCTTAAGGAACCACAGATAACTGGGTCCTTTCAAGCTCAAGGACAATAAATATTTTCTGATTCCTCATAAATTGGCATTTGTTTTATTTAAAAAATTCTGTGTTTTCTCTTAGCACGAACTAGATAAAGTTCTTTACCGTTTGGTTCATTTTCTACTAAATAGCACTGCATGGCATTTTGTGTCCTTAAAGCCTATCATCAAAAAAATGATTATAATTTGTGGTGTGTCAGAGTACAGAAACTAATTCTTTGTGGTACAGTTATTTGAGTTGCTTCCTGAAAATACATATGTACAGATTTTTTAAATTATGTGTGTATGTGTGTGTATATGCGTGTGTGTATACTGAGGTGAAGAGGTTATTTTTCAACATTATGTTAAAGATATTTGATTGTGTTTGCAATAATGTAGTGCCTGCTCTGAAACCATTCAATAATTACTAAATTAAAAATGAAAGAGTGATGTATGAATTGTTGCACTTGTTTCTTGCTTCTGAGGATTACACGGTTTTACCACAGTACTAGCTGAAAATGTAATGTCTGTTCACAGTTCAGGAGTTTTGCACTGCGACCAATGCAGCCTGTGTTTACAAGAACTATATGCTTGAATAAAAGTCTCTCCCATAAAATAACCATAGTTTAATATGAAAAGGGATTTTCTGAAGTGTACATGACTACAAGAAATGGTTAAACATGTACATTGTATATATGTTTAGCTACCCAGTTGCTCAATTTTTCTTGTTCAGTATGCACGTAGTTTAAAGAGTTCACTTTACTGGGGGCACATTAACTGCATATATCCAATATAAATGCTTGAAGAGGGAGGGTCCATTTTTATTGAAACATTTTTTGGCGGGTCTGAATCCAGTGTTAACCCTGCTCTGAGAAGGAGATTGGATTAGGTAACCTCCTGAGGTCCTTTCCAGCCCAAATAATTATGCTGTGATTCTGTATTCTTCGTGTTTAAAGCCAAGCTGTTAGGCATGGGATTTACACTTTTTGTCTTCTCCTGTCATCTGCCAGTTTCTGTTGCCTCTTGTCTCTGCTTAGTATGAGATCTAATGCAGAAATTAAGTTGCACCCTGTTGTTTACAAGAACTGACATGTTTTGCAATGAAAAATACTTTTCCAAAATGATTTTTACTTGATGTGACCCCATTGTGGCATTCATTTTCTGTTGCATGTGCAAGGCTTTAAGAGCATGAATAATAACACTCCTAAGTTACAGAAGGCTTTTAACTGATGAGAACTTTGTGTACAATTACTGTTGCAAATAAAACTGTATTTTGGAGGGGAAGGGTGCTGTTGGTAGAAGGATTAAAAAGAATCAGGGAATTAACTATACCAAGTGATTCACACTGGGAGATTTTCACCAGGGTCTGCTGTTTCAAATGCTGTATTGGTTGGTGATGCCTGTCCATATTCTGATGTCCAAGTCCTGATTCTGAAACTGGGGAAGGGTTTTTGACCCCCCGGTGATACGCTACTGTATTTTTGTTTAAAGGCTTAAATATATGTTAATAATCATGCATTGTTGATATGTAAGGCTAGAATGGAAACACATTCTTGTCCCTTTATAAATTTCTCTCTGTCTAGTGAAAATGATCATTCCTTGTGTTCTTTGAACTAGATACTGTAAATAAGAAAGTCCCTGTTGAAGAGGAGTCCCTTGCACTGAAGGTGCAGAGGAATTGAGAATCTGCCAAGGAGAAGGATTAACCTTGTCAGAAATTTTGAAATATATTTAAGTCAGCCCAGTGAGAGCAGTGCAGACTGCTCATATTACTGTGAGTACTGTGATTACTAGTACTTCCGTACTAGTTCTCTGCATAAAGAGATTTTCATGCTTAAGGATTCATATTTCAGTAACTTCCATAATAATTTTGACTTAAATTTTGGAAGGTGCAGGATGCCAAGTGTTAGTTAACCCCATTGTGCACTTCTTCTTAGTTTTCTTATGAATTTGTATTAATCCTAGAATATTTTTTGCACACTACAGGCAAGACTAAAAACATACTACGCCCAGTTAGAAATAATCCTGGTTTAGTAGTACAAAATTGTCTTTTCATCCAAAGTGTATATGCCTGTATGTTCTTATGTTTTGTAAAGCTTCTAGTTAGTGCAAAAGAGGAGTTATGAATGACTTGCATAATGACTCAGGATAACAGGCACTTTTCTAAAATAATGTTCTATTTATACATTAGATTATAATGTATGTAAACATTAGATTAGATTTATATATTTGATTAGATGTCAAGCTGGCAGTTGTGGGTCTGAACTTCAGTGCAGTTCCAATGCAAGAGTGAAACTTTGTCCTTACCTTGCACGTTGTGGAAAGTGCAAAGGCCACATCTCTTGAATGCTTTATTGCACCTCTCGTGTGGGTACGGCATTCTGAAAGGCAGAATCTCCTTTCGTGCCCACAGGGACACGAGCTCACAGGAGGAACTGCTACAGCTGTAGCTGCTTCACACTATTTATCCCTTTTCTACTACATGTTGCCACTATTAACAGTGTTGGCAGACATGCTTCAGTGTCCCCTTTTATCTGTTTTGGTGAGAAGTTGGTGGTTTAGCTGAAACTGGAATAGTTGAGGCTTGAGCACATGCCCCACTGTGTCACTATGGTATTCACCCCCATTAAATGGGCAGAGCGGGTAGCAAGGAATGGCAGCTTCTTGATCTGCCACAAATCAGTCTAGCATGGCCTGACCCAGACAATTGGCTGTCTTCATTTTATGCATTGGCATTCCAATGTATTTTTGGTTTTAAATGAAGCTCTTTTATTATAAGCATGAGTGATTCTCCATAGGAAAAGGAGCTATTATTTTATCTTTTTTTTTCCCGTAATAATAACAAATAAGGTTAGAGACAATAATTATGTTTGTGTTACTCACAGTTACTTACTGTCTGGCTTCTAAATAATTGCTGGATGATGAATTCCTTTATTCCCTTTCCAGGTATCATTCAGATTGCAGCTCAAATTTAGTATTGTGTCTTCACTGGTGACATCTCTTGGTGTAATGTAACTTACAGCTAAGAATGCAGTTTGTGCCAAAATCTTCTCTGGTTGTTTTTGGAGGTGGATTGCTTTATCAGCCTGACTTCAAGGAGAACTGTTTTTTATCTCAAATAAGACTGCAGTAGCAGTAAACCCAGTTCACAATGCAAAAATTCGAGGTTTCAGAGAGTTGCCATTGTCATGCTGTGATAGATATACTTGTTGCAGTGTTATTATGCATGCCCCAAGTAACGATACTTATTAATAAAAATATATAATAAAGAATGAATTACAATCGCTTTGCTTCCCTACACGTTTTATTGGTTAGAAATTTTAAAGGATTTCTTGTGATAGCATTTGCTGCTCTGAACCTACCGATAAGAATTGGGGTGTGTTTAGCATTCAAAAAGGAGGATGTTATTTTTTGTTCCTGCCAAATTAAAGTTAGTGCACTGCAGGCTTAGTGTACCATTTCCACATTAATAGGTTGAATTATAACTCTTAAAACACTTAATATTCATCAATGAATCTAAAACTTCTGAAGACTTTGGATGAACCGCAATGGAAGACATCACAGGGCACACAGAAAAAGAGAGTCTTTTGGTGAGAGTCTTTCCATCTTACAGAGCAAACACTTTTCATCTGATCTAGGAAAGGCCCAGTAAGCCATCCTTTTACAATATAACCTAGACCGCAGTTGAGGACTAACTTTTGCTATTTTCAGCGGCAATTTTGCTATTTAAGACTTTTTTTTTTTTCCTTCAGAGGGAAAATTTAATATGGGAAGCAGGTCTTCCAGCTGAATGAAGCTGTCTGGAAAGAGCAAGTGGTTACTAACCATCATCAATGTCACTTTCACAAATACACATGCAGTTTACATCTGTCCTGTTGGTTTAAATTGAAGAATTTTCTCATAAGCTCTGTCATCCGAACTGTTGTAGGGTTTAGAACAGTCACTGTGACTCAGATTAGTTTAAGGATATCTTTCTTTGATCTAACTACTTTTTAGGTCATCAACATGTAAAGCATTTGAGATGTGATCTTGCATCTTGTTTGCTTAAAACAAATTCTAGCTGCCCTTGAAGGAAGTGTTGCACAAGTGTTTGAAGGAACCGCTAAACAGCTTTAACACCTAGTCAAGGTGTTAAATAAATACATTAGTTTTACAATAGTAAATACATTACCTTACATTATGTATGGCTTGGCTATTTTTAATAATATAGAGAATTTGTTTAGTTGCTGTAAAGTAGTTCATAAATATGAAACATATCCACTTAATTTTTGTGCTATACAAAGAGTTAGGTGCATTACACTACATTACATTAAAAAAAAAAAAAAAAAAAAAAAAAAAAAGGAAGCACAATATTGTTAGTCCAGCTTTTGAAGCAGTTCAGAAAGAATAGTCTACTCTGAAAATTACTGGTTTATCAACAAAGGAAACAGTATGCCATAGAATTTATTGAACCAAATTACATGGTTAATAAATGCCAAACACCCGTGGCTTTTTGCTGCCTATGCAGCATTCTTAACATGAGATATTTGTGCTTTAGTGTGTGCCCTTCTTTCTTGGAATGGGGCTATTTAGCATGCATCATTTTTCATAGTAGATTGGAAGAATGTGTACTTAAACTAGCAGCACCAAATAGCACTATTGTAAATTTTTACTGGACTGAATACTAAATAATAAAAGACCAGACTAAAAAAAATTCCACAACAGTACTTCCATACATGAAATGTTGCTGTTAACAGGGCATGGGGAGACCAGTTTAAAATGACCTAAAATAGGAGCTGCCTTTGCACTGTCTGTCCAAACTTACCAAGGTCAAACAATAAATGTGCAAAAGGATCTACACAATGTAGTACAAGGAACTTTTTTTCCAAATCCTATACTATTCTTGCCTATCTTTTGTCCTACTCAGTTCAAAAGAAAAGGTCTAGATTTGTTTGTTGTGTATTTAGAGAATAACTACAGTCTACAACTTCCTTGCGAGGGGGAGTGGAGGGCCAGGCGCCGACCTATTCTCCTTAATCACCAGTGATAGAACCCGCGGCAATGGTGTCAAGCTGAGGCAGGGGGGGTTTAGGTTGGACATTAGGAAGAGGTTCTTCCCTGAGAGGGTGGTTGCACACTGGAACAGGCTCCCCAGTGAAGTAGTCACTGCACCAAGCCTGTCTGAATTTAAGAGGCGTTTGGACTGTGCACTTAGTCACATGGTCTAAAATTTTGGGTAGACCTGTGCAGTGCCAGGAGTTGGACTCGATGATCCTTATGGGTCCCTTCCAACTCGGGATATTCTGTGATTCTGTGATTCTGTGAACTCACTCTACTACTCAGATTTTTTTTTTTTCAGCCTGAAAGAGGAAACTGGAGTCTTAAAATGATGTAAAAATACTGTAGATGTCTTCATATAGCTTAACCTGCATAAGGTCTTTCAATTTAAGGTGAGTTCTAAGCTTATTAGAAAAGCTAGGAAAGTCATAATGAGGACCTCCCAGAATACGGAGGTCCATGGCCCAGGAACGGCCCAGACAAGGAGTTAGCATTCACAGACCAACAGCCTTGCTTTCCCTTGAACTTGAAAATGAAACAAGGGTTATTTGCCTGCAGGGTGCTGGGAAAGGCGATGCACACCCAGTCCATGTTTTATTTACAGTCTTCTTATGTTTGACCCTAGCACCTGAAACAGCTCTGGGAGGCTACTGGCTTTCAGGGTTGAACTGCTTTGCACAGGGGAGGTCTTTCATCACTTGATTGCTCGCAGACTGCTCTCCTTAGCAAGCCTGTGTTTTGGGTTCACATCAGAACTATTGTCTTCTCTGGCTAATTATTAAGTCAACATAACTCTTAGATGGCAGCACTGCATTCATACTCATTTCATTCACAAAAGAAAATGAATATGAACATATTTCAGCATAAGACATGAAGTACAGAGTAAAGAAGACAGGAGATCTTTAATATTTTGTATAATATTTGCTTAGTTGTACCATATTTACATAAGTCTTAAGAATGATACAAGCAGTCTAGCTAACCCCCAGATTAAAATGGCTCAGTTGTACATTTTGTGAAGACAAACTGGAACAAGGTGTCTCACACAAACCCCCAGCCAACAGTCTGCCTTAATATTTGGCTTTGATTCAGCATCCCACTTAATTTAATTTACTACAATACACTGCCAAATGAAAAGTCCTAAACTGGGTCCGATAGTATTCCAAAATAACATATGCCTGTTTTTTGTTTCTTTTTTTTTTTTTTGTCCTGTTAAGATCGTTGCAAAATTTGCACATTCTCTGAAACAATCACCCTACTGTTACAACTTGTGTATAATCACAAAATGGAGCCACAACTTCAATTTACACGTCTTGTACTTGTGCACAAGTAGACATGTTCAATTTCATCCAGTCTGGTCATGCCGGTCCTTTAGCTTAAGTGATAAACCAGTGATACTTCACTCTTCTTTTTGGTTTGACCTCACTGTTGACAAAATCCTTCTGTTATGAATCATACTAGTCAGGATTGCCTGAAAACTCTCCTGTTATCAAATGAAAAACTTGAGTGTTCCAGAAGGAAAGAAAGTGCCTCAAAACATCTGTTTAAATACAGTAGCTCATTACTCAGTATGTCAGGTACTTTTTCCTTTTGTCCAAAGCCCCAGTGTCCAGAACAGAAATAGACTGTATATTAAAACAACAATTTTTTAACTCCATGTTACCAGAATAAGTGAATTCAGGAAGATACTAACTATACAAATCCATTTACGCTAACCACCCGGACCCAAATTTTAATAAAGGAGTAGATCAGATGTGATTTACTGAAGCATGTTGACTCCTCGTTCACTACTTTGGTAAGGAACCCAAGTCACTCAGTGCTCTCTGTCATGTGGCTTCCCGTGTTGAGGCAAAGTGCTCTCATTGACAGCAGGGGAAGCCTTCAGCTTAATATCATTCAGTTGGCTGCATCTGCCTCGCAGAGCTTAAAGATTCTTCCTCTGTCTTTGAGCTGTGCTCTGCAGTAGGGGGAGGCAGAGGGGAGGGTGAATTGCAACTTGCCCGTCATAAGGCTCACATAGGCTAGCGCGGAAAAGTCACCACCCTCATCTTTGACCAGCCCACCATGGCAAGGTGGCTGTTGGCACTGCACCTATTGGCAGAGGCAAACAGGGCCTGAGGAACGCCTCAGCCGCCTGAGACCCTTTCTCTCTGCAGTCTCCACCATGAGCTTTCCCCCAGCCCACAGCAGGGCCGTCTGGTCCTGCGGGTGCTGCTGGAGCACCACTGCCTGACCTGGGCAGGACTGGGCTGGTGCAGGAGCCATCCCACAGCGCCATGCAAGGCAGCACTGGAGGCAGAAGCATGGCTCCTGAAATGGCATTGTTGGTGGCCCAAGGATTCACAAGACACACCACCAGCCTAGAAATCCTAGGGGAAACCAGAGGGCAGCGGGGCAGGAGTCTCCGGGTTGAGCCGACGGTGCCAGCATGAATGGGTGGCCCATGCCTCTTGGCAGGGCCTTGGTGGGGTGGTAAGCATGCTAGCGCTTTGCCCAGCAGCTCGCTAAATCCCAGCTGCCTTTGTGTGTGCCGGATGGTAAGCAAATGCTTTATGCTTTTATGCAGTGTATATCTGGCTTGCAGAGTCTCTTTGCACCCAGCCTGAACAAACGGACCAAAAGAGGGGCCCTAACATGTCTTACAATCACTGGTCGAGCCACCTGGGTTGACATGCTGTCAGTACAAAAATGGCAAGCATGTCTCAGATCTGTGAGCAGGAGGGCCAGGGACACCAAATAATTGCAGAATTTTAGGTTATGGCTTACATGTTCGATTTCTATCATTCTACCTCCTATATTCATACAGATCTTTAATTATTGCCAGCTGCATTATTAATGTGTCAAGCTGAGAAAACAGTTTTGTTCTAGAAAAATGGACAAGTCTTTCCTTATAACTTAAAATCATCACCTTAAAGGCAGGATTTACCTATGCCATTATCACTGTTAAATTGAGGGATTTACATCACAGAGATTTATGTCCACCCTTAGCAGGTGCTAATGTAAATGAAATAATATAAATGGAATACTTCAACAAGTTTTAAAGTGTTTGTCAAATGTGAAGTTGGAAAGAATGTGTCTGAGACCTTAGGCTTACATGCAGGAAGGCTTATGTGTTGATTGAGCTCTGGGGTTTGCAGGAAGAGATGTTTAAGCCAAATGTGTCTGCTGGAGGCTAACTGTGAGGAAATTTGGAAAGGCATTTTCTCATTCCCAACTGAATGGCTGTATATGTCTCTAAGTGCTAAGGGTTTAAACAATGCCAAAAGAGGAAGAGAAGATGTTGTGGTGTTGCAAACTGAGGACATGGCAAAGAGGTTTCAAATAAAAAAAAGAAAAGAAAAAGAAAAAGGAAAGAAAGAAGGGGGGTCAGATTGGTTACAACAAATTCACTATTATTTCTGGAGTCACTAAAACTCTGAATTTACAAAATTCAGGTTCTCAGATTAACTCAGTTTAAAGCTAATTAAACTTTGGTATTCTCTTGATAGGAAAGAATTTTTTCTTAGTATATTGACAGAAAAAGCACCACTGTTTCCTACAAAAGGCCACCTGCCAATTTAAGGCTACAGCTGTGGATAGCGCTAACCCAAGCCCATTCTTTCTTCTTCTTCTTAGTGATGTCCTTTAAAGCTTCATTCATAATGTAGGTCAACACTGTGAAAGAAATGCACCATTTTCCAGCCCAAGGTTTGTAAATTGGGACTGGCAGCTATATTATATCATGTAAGGATATAAAATATTGATCGTTATAATAAAAGATTATGATGACTGGTAGTACACTTAGAATGCATTGCCAGATAGTATTACGTATGTAAAAGATTCGCAGTTATTAGAAAAATCCCTTGAGAAAGCTTGTAAAGAAGTGAAAAAGCAATCCATATGGCATTCAGCAGAGTGTAACGTTTCAAAGCTGCAAGACTCTTCTGAGGAGAAGCTCTATCTGACTTCTACATAGAGTTCCTGTTAATGCATCCTAGATTTCTTTATTTTCATCATAAGCATCTGGCTGCCAGTTAATATCTTACAGGAGAGGAGACCAACCAATAGAATATTGCCCACCACAGCTGTGAAAGTGTTGGAGGAGGAAAGCAAATTTTGCTCCTTGTTTGTGTCCAAGAGCTTTTCCAGGCAGCTCTGTGAGTGGCAGCTGAAGGTAATATTGATGTTGTGTTTCCCTGCTGACACTCTAGTTGAATGGGTGCCTCTAGGTATGGAGCAGGCCTTGGCCTAATGAAGTGATGAAGGAGACGTCCTTCAATAGGTATTGACCATGAAATGCTACCAGGAATCATTAAAATAATGTTTTCCTGTACCTTCTTCCTCCAGTTTGTTTTAATTTATGGTGGGGGTTGCTGTTGTCCTTTATTTATTGAATAATCAGTGATTAACCTATGAACTAAACGATACTAGAGGTACTTATTTTATAGAAAAAAAAAAAAAAAAAAAAAAACAACAATAGACTAGACTAGACCAGACTAGACTAGAATAGGTCAGTTGGAAGGGACCTACAAAGATCTTCTAGTCCAACTGCCTGACCTCTTCAGGGCTAACCAAAAGTTAAAGCTTATTATTGAGGGCACTATCCAAATGCCTCTTGAACATTGATCTGCACGGGGCATCAACCACCTTGCTTTGCTAGGAAGTCTGTTCCAGGGTTTGACCACCCTCACAGAAAAGAAATTTTTCTTAATATCCCATCTGAACCTCCCTCGGTGCAGCTTTGTGCCATTCCCATGCATCCTGTCATCTGTTACCAGAGAGCAGAGACCAGCACCTCCCTCTCCATTTCCCCTCCTCAGGAAGCTGCAGAGAGCCGTGAGGTTGCCTCTCAGCCTTCTCTTCTCCAGAGTGGGCAACCCAAGTGTCCTCAGCCTCTCCTCACAGGACATGCCTTCCAGGCCCTTTACCAGCTTTGTTGCCCTTCTCTGGACGCTTTCAAATATCTTAATATTCCTTTTATACTGTGGAACCCAGAACTGCACACTATGCTCAAGGTGAGGCCGCACCCACACCAAACATAGTGGGACAATCAGCTCTTTCGACAGACTGGCTGTGCAGTTTGCCTTCTTGGCTGCCAGGGCACGCTGCTGGCTCATGCTGAGCCTGCTGTCACCAGCACCCTCAGGTCCCTGTCTGCTGAGCTGCTCTCCAGCCAATCTGTTCTTGTTTTCAGCACTAGCATGTTATATATTGTATTGTGTTTATGTGGCACGGGTTTGGTAGCAGGGGGGCTGCAGGGGTGGCCTCTGTGAGCAGAGCCCAGCAGCTGCCCCATGTCAGATCAGAGCCAGCTCCAGCCGGCTCCAAAAGGGAC
>VXAA01003919.1:0-51954 GCA_013399115.1 Anseranas semipalmata
GACTCAACCTTATCATTCCCAGGAAGAACCATGCTGCTCCTAAAACAGCCCTGGTTGAACAGGTAGTCTCCTGCAAGCTGGTGCATGTGATGCCAGCCAGATCCTGGTTTCTGACCTGTGCAAGATGAAAAAGAGGAACACAGAGGCCAGCAAGGGAATTTGCTGCTTGGATGCATGTTTACCGCCTTCCACAAGGTGCTGGGGAGGAAGCGATTTCTCTGACCTGAAGGGGAAATGCTCATTTGAAACAGGAAAATGGAATTTTCTTCTGAGCATTAATAATGGAAAATTGCCTCTGCAAGGGCTGCATGTTGGATCCCTGGGCATGTGGTGAGGAGATGATGCTCAAGGAGAAATGCCTTGCCCTACTTTTGGCTCAGAGCCTCTCTCAGGACCCCAAGTAATCCTGGCAGGCTGAGGCTGGCACAGGAGCATGGAGGGGGATGCTGGGATTCAGGAGAGGGGGAGTCTTGGATGAGTAGACCCCCACCTCCTGAACCCCTCCTCGCACGTGGGAAGAGTAAGTCTGAGCAGCACAGTAGTGCTGGTGCCATGCTGGATGCACACAGCGTCACCCAGGGGTCACCCAGGCAATTTGGATTCATCATTTAAATAGAGAGATCTGAAAAAGCAGAATGCTCCTTTTTTTTTTTTTTCTTTTATAAAGTGAAATGGTTACTAAAATAAATATTTCTCTTGAAAGAAGCTATTCTTGAGGTGAGCAGCAGAAGCCAGACTCATAGCATGGCACCTTGTTTATGGACATAACTCCAGCACCAGTCTCTGGGCACTGATTTAGCAAGGAGTATCTTCTCTCTGATGAGCTGTGGTATCCTTTCGAGAAGAAAAAATCATGGGTTTTGAATTAAAATCCAGATAGTCTTTCCCAGAACAGCCCTGTTAAATTTGAAGAAGAGGCTTGAGCCATTTTCTGATCCAAAAAAGGACAAGAAAATGAAGGGTAGGAGTCTGTTATATCTAGCTATATAATCGCTAAGGTGCTGGTGGAAGCAATACAATGAACCCGTTATAAACATGGGTGGAACAAAGACAGAGTTTAGCTCATTGTGTATTAGTGTTTCTAAATATATTTTGTCTTGAGCGAAGAGCAAGGGAGAAGAGAAATGAATGTAGGGAAGGCACCTGGTTCTCCATACGACTGGGGCTTTTGCAAGCCCATGATCTGTGAGGCTGTGACTGTGGGCAGCAGCAAAGTCCTCTTGCTGCAGAAGACTATGTTTAGTGGTGAGGGAAGCAGAAGAGGAGGTAGAAAAATTTAGGCATCTTCTCCCCTCGGACATTTTGTATTTCATTTACTTCAGCAGCACATGGACTTAGTCACTAGATCTCCAACAGGGTATTTTTTAGTATGTTTTTAAAAGAAAATGAGAGAAAAAGGAGGCTCCTTCCCAAATAAGTGGGGTGAGTTGGAGGCAGTAAGCAGCTAATGGCCAGGACTTCACCCTACAGCTCAGCGGCTGCTGCATATGATCAGGAGAAGGTTTGTAGAGTGCCAGAGCCTGCTGGCCCCTCCATTCAACAGCAATGAATTTTGTGAGAAACGAAAATGCTGAATGCAAGTGTGATCAATAGCTGGCATCCACAGTGCCTTGAAGGGTCTGAGAGCAAGAATTCCATACCCAATGCCCATACCCAATACCCATCTTCTTCCCCCATCAGAGAGCAAGCCTGCTGGCAAGGTGGCAACCTGGTGCATTTTCCAATCAACTCAGGAAGGGTTTTTTGGAGGTCTCAGAAGGCCAGATGGCTCACAGCTTCCTATCGCTTAAGCTTTACTACAAAGCAACATAAATAGGTCTTCATTCTTTGTTGACATTTGGTGGTACAGCAAAACACACATTGTTAACGTAAAAATAGGAAACACTGTGGCAGCTTTGAAGAAATTCAGTGTTTTTCCTGTACTGATACAAGCACAATGGCCAAGTGCCAGATGCTTCTGCCCTTGCTTTGAAGACTGATGAAATTCTTTGCAGAGGTCCTAAATTACTGCTTTGTTAGCACCCAGCAGGCTCCAGTGACACCAGCAAACCCTGGTATTTCCTTATTCTCCCTCACCACACTAGTAAGGGCTGGGGGGAATGCTAAACATTACATTTCATCACTGTGCAAGACAGACAGCACCGTGCGCCTATCACCAAGCCGAGTGCAGGCGGAGGTTGCTAAGACAGCTGGTGACGCACAGCTGGCCCCACTTCTACATTTTTCCATTACACGGTATTGAAGCTTGCAGAACAGGAGGTGGCTTTCTTGAGCAAGCTATCAAGAGATCAGAAAGACACAGCAAGATCCTGCAGGGCATGCTGTATGCTGTTTGCACTGCATTTAAATGAAGAAGCACAGAACAGAGCCAGAAATGTGCCCAGTGCAGCGTAAGAGCATGCACATGGTTCAGATGTGGCTTGGGAAACGGCACACCCACTACTACACTCCTCAGAGTGCTCCAAAACAGAGCAAGGTGTGGGTATGAAATGAGAAATTCCCAATTGTTCTCAATGGGGCAGACCTGGGTCTTGCAGTGGGGACAGAAAGCTGCACACAGCACCAAAGGATTCACAGCATGAGCAGAAAGATGACTCAGAGCCACAGCTCCCCTCCAGAGCTGCTATTTTTCTCTCCTAGCTCCATGCTTTGGTGGCCCTGTGGGTCATGTCTCTCCAGGAGATGTTCATCTTCATTGCCTGAGTGATTTCAAACTCCCCCTGCCTCCTCTGCCACTTCTGGGGTTCAGCTGTGTGGTTGCTCATCTATCACCCACAGCAGCTCAAAGCTGCAGGCCAGAGCTGTGAGCCAGGACAAGCCACCAGACTCAGTGATTCATAAACCCCAGAGCCTCAGAGGCAGGCAGCTGGGGACTATCAAGCCAGATTTTGGACATACCCACCCAAAGTACAATTCCAACATCTTGGAGGATGCTCTCTAGAAGTCTCACTAACTGTTGGATGCTTTTACAGATCTCTTCATGGTGCAATTTCACAGTGACAATTTAGGATTAACATTTTAAGTTACCCTTTCCTCTTCAGTTCAGTTACTGTGCTGTGTTAGCAAACCTGCTTGTGACTCCCTGTGTGAAACCAGAACCAGAAATCTCAGCATCTCGCCTCTCTGCAGGCATCTCCTGCCCCACAGGGTCAATACCTTCAAAACTGCTGGGTACCAAGAGGCTGCAGCTGGCACCACCAGACCCTGCACTCAGCAGTGTGCTGGCTCAAGGTACAGCCATCCTTCCATTGGAGTCAGGGACTGGTAGAGAACTGAAGTATTAGTTCAGCGGTACTGAATTAAGAGGCTTAAGAAACCTTCCCTTCCTGAAGGAAAACAGAAAAGAGAAAAAAGAAAACAGGCATTTCCAAGTTGTAGGTTCACTCCCTTTGTTGGTTGGGAATGGAAGGAAGCTACAGAAAGGCAATTTCACCTATGGGATGAATGCTAAAAGCTCCCCATATCTCCCCTGGAGATTTTCTATTTGAAAAGCCAGGCCAGCTCTCTACAGAAGAGTGCTGAGACCTTCACAGTCTCAGACTAAGTAATACCAACATCAATTAGAGACCACAAGTTAACTGTCAATGCTTTAGCTTGGAGCTAGATACCTTTTGGTGACTTTGCCTCCACTGCCCTGCTGGCTAGCACTGTTAGGAGCCACTGTTTGGTGGGTAGAGAAGACTGTACAGGCTTAATGCAAACAAAGCCACAATTATGTGCAATAGTGTAGGACTGCCAGAGCTGGGGCCCCTCAGGGAATGCAATGTCTGAGGTTCCTCAGCCTTACAGAAGGAGAGATCTGCAGAAAATAAGCTGTGCCACTTTGCAAACGTACTGTCCCTGACACATGGAAAGCTACTAATAACAACGATGTTTGCATTTTTTTGCATGGGACCATTTTGTATTCACTGTTCATTCATCTGCACAAACATCAAGACTCTGCATTAAAAACAAGTCAGGGAGCTACAAGAACAAGTGGCATTCCAAATGTGACAGGAATTACTGAAAATGATTCATTTGCTCCCCTTACAGGAAGCAAAAATCTGCCAGTTGTTGCCACCACTGAGTCCCACTGACAGCACCGTCAATGGAGGAAGAAGGCTCACATATCCTCAGCACTGCATTGGCACTACATGGCTGGGATGTAAACTAGCATGTTCAGAGCTCTGTATAAGAGCTATGCAAATATTATAGCTAAATCCTTCCCTTTCTCAATCCCAAATGTAATTGCACATGCAAAGACCATGCAGCTCCTGAACACCCAGCTAGTGACTGCTTGGCTGGTGGCCACAGTCTGGTCACCCCTGTGTGACGGAAAAGGAGGGACCCTCAGGACCCAGCAGGGCCCACTGGGCCAGCTGAAGCTGCAGCTCACAATGGCAGATTTAGAAACCTCTCAAGAGCTAAAGCTGTGTTTTAAAATGCAAACATTGCTGCCCAGACAGTGGTATGACGGATGCAGCTATAGAACCAAAAATCTGTAAATAAAAGTATTTCATCTTGACCAATGCATGCATATGGAACCAGCAGCACAGTGGAGTCCCTCTCACCTGGTTGTGGGGGCACATGGGCATAAGCAGATGGAAGGTGTCCTGTTTTATTCAGCTTATAAACAACAGTAAGTGTTTTAGGTAGTTACAGCCAGTTATTCTGTGATGGAAAAGTTTATATGCTGGAAACAGTGTCTTGCTAATGAACCAAGGTATTTCTAATAGCCAGGGTGTTAGAGGTCATACCAAAAAACATTACTGAGGAGGTGATTATTTTGTACACTGCCTGACACCAGCAAAGTAATCACAAGTTAGTGACTGGCACATCCTGGAGAGTGGCTAGATTTGAAAAGTGTGGGGGAATTTTAGTTTTCTGTAGAGAGATGTTGTTAAAAAAGAGGTCATCTGGAGCATCTGGAAAGTGGCAGCTATGGCAAGCAGCTAACAGTCTATTTGGAAGATGCAGGTCCCATTAAAGCATTGTTAATTTGAGTTCAAGCAACTTGAAAGGCAAGGAGCAGAAGCACTCACGGAACTGGGGATCTGGACAAAATCACCAGGCAAGCTGCAGCTGTACTTTAACCACACAGTAATAAGGACTGGAACTTGGGATTAGCAGCAGACTTCACCACGTGGACTCTCCTTTTCAAGCAGAAAGTTTTAAATGCTGGGGGACATGTGATGCATACATGGAACACACTCTTCTGCTTCCTTAGATTGAGAAGAGGACAATATAAAATGTTATCTATTCTGAGTTTGATTTAGTGAGTCAGTCCTGGGTCTAGATGAGTCTCCCATTGGAAAAAATATATTAAAAAATGTTCTTCAGACAAGCCTGCCCTTTGCACACCAGTGCATGGGAAAACCATGCTGCTGCAGCCAGGATCAGAACAGCAGCCTGCACATTTGAAAGCATGGGATAAACTTGCCCCTGGATGAGTCTCCTTTTGCAAAGCCCTGTTTGAACCACTCTAAGAGGAGATGTGCTATGTCCGCAACTTTTAAAGTACAGAGGTGCATTGACTGACTATAATTTAACTTTGCAGTAGTTTCAACCCATTTAAATGGAAGCCACATAGGCAGCTTGTGCCTTTCAGCCCTGCAAGAGAGCAGCCATGCCAGCCAAGCATCCCATGCCAGCCAAGCATCCCATGCTCAAGAACCATTAACACCCGAATAAGGGTTAGGAGGACAGAAAGACATAGAATAAAAAGCCTGAACTGGAAGTATATCCTAAGCTCAGGGTTTGAGAGACTGCTTTACTCTTTGGCCGGCTGTAGACAACAGTTGCTGCATGCGTTTGTTGCATGTGGTGTTTGAATGCAGCATTTTTTTCTCAGCTGCATGTGGTGTTTTGCATGAGTCAATACCAGAGCTGTGATTACTCGAATTAAAACAGCATTTCAAAACCAAGCAGGGGCTATATCCTTTGTGCATATATGGCTCAAGACATTTCCCTCCCTAACCCACTGCCATCCTGCACACACAACGCTTCTGCCCTCTCATTTTCTGCTGGACAGTGGAGGCATGCCATGGACTTGCCCGGCACCATCCTTAGCAGCCAAGAGAGCCAAGAAAAAGCCACACAGTCAGCACTGTGCCAGAGCCCCATGCCTCATGGCAGCCCCGCATGGCCAGAGCGTGATGCTGGTGGCATGTCCAGCAGCCAGCCCTGTCTCTGCTCTGCAAGCAGCAAGAATCCAATGTACTATCACTTTGGCACACTCCTTCCCTCCCTGGCAAGACAGGCCAGAGCTAAACTTTTCCATTGAGACAGGTAAACAAAGACTTTGCTTTTTCCCCCATGACAAACTTTAGCCCAGGAAGTCATATGAATGCAGCCGCATCCCGCATGTATATCCAAATCAGCTCAAACTGCTGGTGGTATATGGATATTCAAAACCTGATTCAGGTCAGAGCTCTGACCTGGAAATGCACTTCCATCCTTGCATGGAAGTGCACCAGAAAGAGCCCAACCCTCACAGCCAACCTGCATACCAAGGCTGGAAAATCACCCTGCAAAGTATCTGTGCTCCAGAGTACGAACAAACCACGATCAGTATGCCCTGGAGGCAGCAAAAACACAAGGCTTTACTCATGGTCATTTTCTGCTATTACAGCAATAAATCCATTTGTCAGTCAGCCAAAATGCCAAAGCAAAGAATGTGAACTTAGGGAAAACTGGAAAAAAAAAAAAAGAAAGGTGTTATTAGACCAAAGTATTTTCCAGTGATGTTTAAGGGCAGTTCTGAGCCCAGCACCAGAAAACCTGCTACTTTTGAACCGATGCCAGGCTCCCCCTGTGGCTATCATACTCCCCCTGGGCTTCCTTACCCTGCACAGAGTTTTGCAAGCTCCAAAACACAGAAGTTCATCCAAAGCACCAGGCTCAAGGGTGGCAAGACAACAGCACGAGGTGCTGACTCGGCTGTCTGCTTGGCTATGTCTAGCTGTCCTGAGCCTGCATTTTATTTGCTGATAAATAATTTCCACTGATGCCCTTATTACTGCATCCCCACTTGTGTTCCTTCACTTACCTCTCTTCCTCTTTGCTGTGCTTTTCTGGGTGTTTCCAACGGAGGACTTCATCCCAGTAACTTCGAACTTTTGGGAAAATGCCGTGCAAACCAACCAATCTTTGTTGGCTCTGTTTCTCCTAAAGCAAAACTCCAGCCGCCAACTGTGGAGGTGCCTTCAGCATATATTGCTGGCAGCCTCGCATGGGGCACTTCCTCAGCCCCTGCAGATATGTGCTTCTCTTTTTCTATATATGCTGGCATTACCCCAGCCCTCCCAGGAGATCTCCCTTCTTGGGAGAGGAAAATTCAATTGCAGTACAGAGATCCAGGGGCAGGAGGAAGGCCCTGCCTCCCAAAGCACCAGCCTGCCGTGGGACAGGCAACCCAGACGGAGCAGGCAGCTTATCCCACAGCAGGATGCTCATCTTGAAGAGGAAGATGTATAGCGAAAGCTTTCCCAAGACATCTCCATGAAGAGTTTCTTGACACAGGACTGGGCTGGACCACCAGTCCATCCCCACTTTCTGAATTCAAGGTCTCCCTGTGATGCATACTTACATTTGTGCTGCAGTACACTGGAAATAGAAAGCTGTGGTGACGACCCAGCTGTGGGGAAAGGAGGAATCAGCCCTGCTTGTCGCGATTTCTGCTCAGCCCTGTTGACTCCTGTAGTTACTGAACTGGCACTGCTTGTTGATGTAACCAGGACTGACTCAGTGGGAACAAACCCCCAGGGAAAGGTCCTTCTGAAGTATTTGTTCCTATTATTTACTCTGTGGCTTAATCAGGCATCTCTGGAGAAAAATCAGCAAGTACCTCCCCTCCTCGCTTACGGAAAATGAGGTCATTAGCCTTCATTCATTTACAAAGAGCTTCCCAGGAACCCGAGAAAGTGAGCCCTCATCTTTTGCATCCTCAGACTGTCACCACCTGAAGAACATATTTTAAGTGCCGGAGCTTGAAAAAGCAAGTTCTGTTTTTTTTTTTGCCTTTTTTTTTTCCCAGGACACCCTTGCTCCAACTGCAGACGACAAACTGGGAGAAATGAGAACATGCAGGTGTTGCTGCAACTGCATGGAAAGTCAGGTGGTAACGAACTGCATATCCACACCATATTCATTGTTGAGATTTACTATCAAGCACAAAGCTCTGACAAGGAAATGTCAGGATTTGGCTTCATTCTTCCAGCCTGATGCAAAGCTTCCCTTGAACTTTAAGCTTCTGTCTTCACTGCTGAGCAGTAACATCTGCTGCTTCTATGGGATCCAGAGGAAACTTTGCAAGAGCAATCTAGCAGCCAGCCATTTAGCACAACCACATTTCTAAACTACAGGGCAACCATATTAAAACAAGCTCCTTTCAATGCACACACGGAGCAGAAGAACAGGAAAGGCAGAGGCCCCAGCACCTAAAGAGCTCTTGTTTGAGATTAGTGTTTCATATGAGTGCCGTTTGTTCAAAAAACAAACAGTAGATAAAAAACCTACCCCCAAATCAATTCACCTCAACCATTACTTTAAAAAAAGTAATGCAAAACTACCCACCCTCAAATCAGTATTTAGCACAATGAATGTCACTGGCTTGCTTGGAGCGCTTCCATTCCCCTGTCTTTATCACCACTGTGCCCTGCAGCCAGTTATCCAGAGCAGAATTGCAGTACCTGGGCTCTGACAATAAGGGATGTTTTCAAGGAAAGAAGTTCAGTTTACAGGTGAGCTATCAGCAGTTAAATTTATGGAGAAGAATATTATAGCTTCCCTGAGAAGCAGCTCTTGAAAACCACTCTCACCTGGCAAGTTTCCCGTATTGCACAGCTTCCTTGAGCTTTGCCTTAGATTTTTGATAAGACACTGGGAGTTTACGTACAAAGGAATTGTTGTCTGCAAGAGCAGTGTCTACATGAGCACTAAAGCCTTTGGATCAGGTATTTCACAGGCATACAAGTGCTTCTATCCACAGTTCATTGCACACAGCAACTTCAAAAGCTGCATGAACTGCTACACACGCAGCGTCTTCACATTGCTGCATTTGTCCATCAAGTGTCCACAGATCTTCCTCTCTGGGCTGAGGGACACAAACAGCCAGGTACCTACAGAAACCCAAACCTCCACCCCAGACCATGCATGGAGAGGAGGGCGCGTAGACATGACTGCAGCCAGCTGTCAGTGCAGTAGCCCACATGGCAGGTGGCAATCCTGGTTGGCAAGGCAGCTGCTGATTCCTGCCTCCTCCCTCTGCCCCCATTTTGCTCTGGCATAGCAGCCTACTTGCAGGAATCTATCACGGCTGAGATAGCTGCCGCAGCCAGCAAAGAAACCTGGGACTGAAGAGAGGGGAAGGTGCAACAGAGCTACACATCCAACACAACTCTGAGGCAGTTTTTAGATCTCTGTTTCTGGGTAGTGCACCACAAGGAACTGTGAAGGTGTTGGAAAAGTATCACAACCTGGCAAGCTTTGTCGCTACCTGATGACGTTAACCAATCCCTCTCAGACAGAGGCAGTAATTCCCATAGTATGCTGGCACTCTCCCACTTCCTCCACTCTGCAAGTGATGTAGAGGGTGCTATACATACCACAGCACCTGTGCCCAGACCAACAGGCAGAGCATCTGCTCTCCACAGACCTCCACCAGTAAACCCTTTATTTCATGCCCTACACACACACTTGCAGGTCCAGGCAGTGAACGTTTCATTTTTAGCTTTGTTTGTCCTTTCTGCACCATTTCTCCCCAAACACACCTACCAAAGCTGAGGCATCTTGTGCAACAGGACACAGTGCTACCTCTCCACAAAGAGCCCCTCCATTTCATGGGCTGTGGCAGCTGGGAGACACGGCGTCCCTCCTGGCAGGTTCCTCCCATTTTCCTAGGTAGTGTGGTAAGTGTTTATCCCTTTGTTTTTCTCTTACTTCTAAAGAAATGACTGCACTCGGCATTTGTCAACCCTGGATCTTCCTGATGGCATAGGATGTTCCTTTCTCCATCCCTGTTACTGCCTGTGGGCAGTCACATAGCACCATCGACGGCTACAGGTCCATGGGCTCTGTCACCACCAGAGCAGAGGGGTGGGCGGGCCAACTGCAGTCCTTTGCAGCTAGCAGACACATTAGCCTGTGAAGTGTGGCAGGGTGTTTCTGATGGTCTCTCTGAGCAAAGATAGTCTCTTAGGACCAAAGAGCAGGGGTGGCAAGGGATGATGGGAATGGGCTGGTGCTGGCAAAAATGCAAGGAGGAGGAAGGCAGGCAGAGCAGCCCTTTCCTGTTGGCAACTGAGAGCACCCCCTCTGAAGTGAATGCCCTCAAACAGCCACTTCTTTTGTACCGAGCTTCTTCCGTACCTGCTTAACCCCAAAGATCCCTGCACCAGCAAAACAGTTTCTTACAACATTTGGTTCAGTGAATCTCACCTGCTGTTCAGAACAAAAATATCTCTGAAGGTCAAGCCAGAAGAAACTAAATTGAGGAGTGGTGGGGCAGCAGGGACACACTTTTGAGGGTGCAAGTGCATTAGGCAAAGAGAAAACCAACACTGAAGTCTAACAGCAGCCAACAGAGTCATCACAGCTCACGCTCAGAGACTGCACAAATATTTGCTTTTATGATGGATGTTCTTTTTATTGTGAGGAAAAGTGAAATCAAGTAAATGGCTTTGTCTCCTTATTCACAAGATTATTCACAAGATTCTCTGCATCTACATCTAGCCACTAGCCCACGATTTCCCAAAGCAAAATGCTACTCTGCTGTGGGAACGAGCATCCTCAAGTCCTGCTGATTTCTTGGGAGCGCACATACCCAGCACCCCTGAAGCCAGACCCCTGTCTTCCCACATCACTCTGCTTGGCGGCACTCGGCATTTCATCCTCCCCCTTCTCCCATCTCTGCCACAGAGGATCCACAGCGTCTCAGCCTTGCTGGGCACCCCTTGCTCCTCCCCACCTGTCCCCACAACCCTACCTGAGACAGGAGTTCCCACAGCAGCTGCAGCAGCCCATCATCATTGGCTTGCCCTGGGCCACCCTGCATTGCAATCCTGCCAGGAAAGGTGCTGCCCTTGCCCACCAGCAGCTCAGGATGTGATGAGCTCCAGGAGTTGCACTGCCCAAAAAGCTAGGCTGTCTCCTGCCTCATGGTGCATTCATCAGGCTCTGAAAACAGGTCTATGTTGTGCCCAGGAGGCTTTATAATCCTCAGGTGGCAATTCCTTAAGTTATAGGCAGTTTTTCCAGAGGTTTCCCGGATCTTCTGTGCAAGGTTCTTGCCATAAATCAATTGGATTGCTTAGTCACCTCTGTTTGTCCAGCCAGTGCCAAGTCAGAGCTGCTATTTCACAGCATGTACTGTACAAAGTACCAGTTCCTGTAAATTAGATGCACCACTGCAAACTGAATTGCATATTGTTTTCTACATTGTCTTGTTCTCTGCTGGACTGGATGAAACATACTTTACAGTTGAATAAGAAAAAGAAGAAAAATGAGCTAAGAAGTCATGTTAAAGGCTGGTGGGAGGTGCCTGACCAGAGAGGGTGTGTGTCTGGGAGACTGAGGCATGAGTCTGTGGGCCAAGGAGTGAGTGAAGGGAGATCTGACCAGTACTTCTGAACCTATCACAGGCAATGGATACAATCACTGAAGCCAGTGTTTTTGCCTCAGGGTTACTCATCTGGAGTTCAATCAGGTGAGGAGGGCTGAGACCCTTTGGGCAATATCCAAATCAATAGCTGCTCTTCACCCGTGACTATCTCAAAACAGGTTCTAAAACAGAGGTACCCAGAGTATCTACCTGGACTTGTGCAAAGCAGTTGACACTGTCCTGCCCAACATCCCTGTCTCCAAATTGGAGAGACATGGATTTGACAGATGGACCATTTGGTGGATAAGGAATTGACTGGATGGTCGCACTCAAACAGTTGCAGTCAATGGCTCTAGGTTCAGGTGGAGACCAGTGATAAGTGGTGGGGATTGGTATAGGGATCAGTATTATTTAACAACTTTGTTGGTGACAAGGACAGATTGAGTGCACCCCCACCAATTTTGCTGATGACACTAAGCTGAGTGGTGCAGTCAAGATGCTGCAGGGAAAGGATGCCATCCAAAGGGACCTGGACAAGCTTGAGAAGTGGGCCCATGCAAAAAACATGTGGTTCAACAAGACCAAGTGCGAAGTCCTGTACATGGGTTGGGGCAAACCCACACATGCAGGTTAGGCGATGAGTGGATAGAGAGCAGCCCTGTGAAGAAGGATGTGGGGGTTCTGGTGGATGAAAAGCTTGACTTGAGCTGGCAGTGTGCACTTCCATCCCAGAAAGCCAACCATATCCTGGGCTGCATCAAAAGAAGCATGACCAGCAGGTTGAAGGAGGTGATTCTCCCCCTCTACTCTGCTCTTGTGAGACCCCACTTGGAGTACAGTGTTCAGCTCTGGGACACCCAGCATAAGAAGGACATGGACCTGTTGGAGTGGGTTCCAGAGGAGGGCCATGAAGATGATCAGAGGGCTGGACCTTTCCTATGAAGACAGGCTGAGAGAGTTGGGGTTATTTAAGCTTTGAGAAGAGAAGGCTCTGGGGAGACCTTACAGTGGCCTTCCAGTATTTAAAGGGGGCCTACAGAAATGATGGGGAGAGACTCTTCAGCAGGGAGTGTAGCGACAGGACAAGGTGTAATGGTTTTTCACTAAGAAATGACAGGTTTAGATGAGATGTTAGGAAGAAATTCTTTACTATGGTGGTTGTGAGGCACTGGAACAGGTTACCCAGAAAAGTTGTGGATGCCCTATCCCTGGAAGTGTTCAAGGCCAGGTTGGATGGGGCTTCGGGCAGCCTGATCTAGTGGAAGGTGTCCCTGCCCATGACAGGAAGGTTGCAACTAGATGATCTTTAAAGTCCCTTCCAAGCCAAACCATTCTATGATTCTATGAAAGTCAATGGGTACTGAAGAAAATGGTGACCTTTCTGCCAAGCCTCCTTTCTAAAACTGAGTGCACTTCAACTGCCTGCCAGGGAAGCTCTCACAGATACTCAGGATGCAATTATTCCCATGGAGCTGTGAGCCCTGGAAGTGAGGTGGTGTTTGCCATCCCCAGCTCCCAGTGAAGGGTCCCCACACCAGTCCCAGATGCTCACCATGGCTGCAAATGTGCTCACAAAAAAAGTGCCAAGAGCCTGGTGGGTCTCATTTAAACAAAAGGACAGAGGGGCTCACATCAGCTGGGGAAGATGCCAGGAAGACCAGAAGGTTTGCACCTCTGCTTTCACCTCCCATTTCCTGCTCCCGGCACCGGGGTTTCCCAGAAAATAGGGCCATTTCTCCAGCACTTGCAGTTGCAGTGGGACTGCACCCACCTCCTCACTCCTACCTGTGCATGACATCTGGGCAAAGAAATTACATCAAGCTCTTTCGATTGGAAAGGTTTGTATTTACATTCTCCTTCCTGTATTGATTATAAAATATCATGTTTGACTAGTGTGACATATAAGAAAGACGCATTTAAAATCTTGGAAGGCCTCTGGCAGAGGAGGAGAAATAATCAGGAAAGTATATGTAGTAATGTTGTGATAACGTTTAAAGTAAACAGGAATCAAGGCCTGCTTGTGGTACAGCCTGTACAATAAAAAAGATGAAAAGATGATCAATTGCCACAAAGACCATATGGTACAAATGCACAACACCTAATAAAACTTTCTGCATTTCAGAGGCAAAGAAATTGTCTGAATACTGGGAGGCACAAGTCATCTCTTATGGCTGCAGGCGGAAGGGATTGACAAAAGCAGCCAAATCATTTTCACTGAAGGACAAGAGTTTAATAAGGAGGTTGCAGAGCCCTCAGGAGCCTGCCCAGGACATTGGCACTGCCAACACCCCTCTGGATTTGGTACATGGGTTTAATGGCATTGACTTGCCAGGGAGAGAGGACAATGAGAGTAATTCAGCAAAATTAGAGAAGGGAAGAGAACAATCAGGACTAGCACAATGCTCAGGAAGAAATCCAAATTCAGGGAAGCGATGCTAGGTCCCTGGGAGCAGCAACCATGCTCAACAACTGAGACCCCCCACACCCACCCTGGGGCAGTTTCCTTCTCTTTGGCATCATGGATGGGGCAAGAGCACTGGGAGGGCAGCATGCCTGGCCCTGCTGGTTCCCAGTGCAGCAGGTGACACTATTCTTCTTAGCAGAGCCTATTCTCCAGGACTGTAGGGGCCTGAAGGTCACAGCCAGGTTGCTGCGACTCCAGCTGGAGCTGCTGCGGAAACAGGGAGAACAGCAAAGGGAGAGAGAGACCGCCACAAGCTGTGGGTTTAGCACTGAGCTTCCTCCAAAGGATGAAGCTGTTCTGTCTTTAGTGCTACACCTACCATACTGCTCCCACCAGCCTCTGTGTGCAAACAAAATCTTAACAAACTGTAATCCCAGCATGGGAACAAAGTATCCAGAAAGCCTAGATGGAGATTTCTTGCTGATAACAGAGAAACACAAGGGCAGACGCTCACAGCACTGGATGTCCCCTGCTAATGGAGGTACATCCTGCGCTTCCTTGGACAGGTCCTTGCAATGGAACATCCCCCTGCACCCAGCAAGTCAGCCTGCCTGGGCTGCAGGGAGACATTGAGCAGAGCTGGGTATCTGTGAAATAAAGTGATGATGCAAGGGACACTGCCTAACTCTGGAGTTTGTAATGAATGCCATACATGCCTCTGCTAGGCTGGTCTATGACTAGCCATCTTAATGAGGAGGCTTTTTGTGTTATGTTTTGTTGGCAAGCATCACAGAAGTGCTTTGGGTTTAAAGATCTACCAGCTTTGTCTTGCTTCCCCTCCAAAGCAGCTTGTTTCTGTTTTGACCTCAATTACTAGAGCAACTAGGGATCCTTGTCGTTTTTGCGAAGCTAAAAGCAAAAGCAACGTTCATACTGGACCAAATCCTGAAGTCCTTTTTCATTTTTTAGAGTCATTATTTGGAAAAAAAAAAATTAACTTCAGTGCAGTTTCATTAAGAGCTTCGCTTTCCAGTAAGGATGGAGGGAAAACTGAAAGACAATTTTTGGAATTGGGTCCACATGGTGTAAATATGACACAAGCACTGTTAATGCACAGGTGGAAGCACTCACGCTACAGTGCGGGAACTGACAAGGGAGGACGTCACTTCTGGTCTCTTCCATGCGATAGCTCCTGTCCCCATCCACACCCATGATGCAAAGGATGTGGCTCCCTGTAAATCCCTTCTCACATCATGGTCCTCATCCCAAGATGCAAAGTTCACATTTTTGGCTCTGAATGCTGCTGGCAGATCTGAAGGTCCAAGCAGTGGCAATGATGGTGGCCATCATGTTGCAGATGTGCTGCCTGTGCGTGCATGTGTGTGCCATACATGCTTGTGAGCTATTCCTGCCATCCACTGTGGCAGCAGCACACTGAGCAGCTGCATGACAAGAGCAGCACCATGCTGAGAAACAATGCTCATCTCCTGTAACAGACCGCAAGGTTTTATTTCTGGGTTTTGTGTGTCTGTGTGTGCGTGCTCATGCTCTCCTATTCTTCCTCAAGTCACTTACACTCAACCTTGCCTAAATGAAAGGGTTCTTCCACCTGCGTTTTACTGCACCTCACGTCAGCTGAAAGAGGCTGCAAGAGAAATGCAAATCCAGTGAGGAAACCCATATGCCCCAGTTTGAGGGTTGCACAGAGAGGTGTCTGTTGGTTCTAACCCGCTCGCCTTAGCATGCTGCCACCAGAAGAAGGAAACATACTTCTGTTCTCTTCTTGCACAAGAGGTTAAGGATTCCCCTCCATGCAAGGCAATGCACATCTCTGCAGTCACACACCACTGTAACATCTGCTCTTACGTCCAGCTTCACCTGTTTGTTCCTTCGGCAGTTATTGTGGGAGGTTAGCCTTGAAAAAGGAGGGGAGACAAGGAACTAGTGCTAGCCAAATTACAGATTGCTGTAATTCACAGAGCTAATTATTGCAAAGAGCTGTATAGACCTCTGATTCAAGCTAAGCACGGAAAGAGATGAAACTCCTGCAGAACTAGAAATGCTGCTTCCCCCCAGAGCAAAGCCCAGGCCAGAAAGCAGCCAGTTTTCAGAGACAAGTTTTATTGTCCCACACAGGCAGCAGAGCCTGGCTGTGAGCTGGCGGAGATCTCAGCACCATGGGATGCTGAAAAGAGCCAGGCCTGTTGACTGGAGGAGAAAATCCCCATGCAGGAGAAGGGAATTTCTGCAGAAATCCTGGCACAGACTGAAACACTGGGGTCATCAGCGAGCAGTGCCAGAGAGCCCACCTGAGAGGTACACATTTTGCTGGCAAAAGGCCACGTCTTGCCTGAACTCTGGCAGAGGAGACGATGAGGGCAGGGAGCGCATCCCTTCTTGTAGGACCATGCAGCCCACTGGTGCCTGATGTGTAGCAGCATCCAGTAGGGCTGTGTGGACTACCCAAATCAAGAGGAACAGCAGTGAATGCACAGGTCTCAGAAAGCAGGCAGTGTGGTCCCAGTAAAGCCTTGCCCCACCTAGGTAAATAGTGATGCAAGTTGGTCCCCAGGACTCTTCACGGCACTTCTTGCTCATCCTTGCTCATCCACTACCTGGCTACTGCCCTTCAGCTTGACTGTGCTACATGCACTCTTTGGAAGGTGAATTATTCAGTTATGACCTCTGGATGCTAAAGACGTGGGCCAGGATTGTGTACAAGTGTCAGCCCTGCCAAAATGTAAGGCTACCAATTAGCAAGCTGCCATGTGCATACAGAAATATTTTGACTTGAATATGTCACACAGGAGTGAGGCAATATCTGGACTCCAAACAACCTTTCCCAATTAAACTCCTCCTTTGACAGAACCACAATTAAGGCCATATAAATAATTTTTTAGGTCTACTTCACTCCTCCTTGCTTAAAAAAATGTAATTAAAAACACCTACTGAAGAAAGCATACCTTCCCTCCCACCAAGACAAAGAGCTCAGCTGCATACTTTAAAACAAATATCCTATTACCTTGTTTCTCTCTGATTCTCTTCATTTTCTGTTATGATAAAGCATCGCAAGCAGCGCAACCTCTCTAGCTAAAACTGCAGGAAAAGGGTGGGGTTTCTAACACAGCCCAAGCCACGCATTATTTATGTAACCACTTGAGACAGTGGCCAAACCCTCAGCTGGCATAAAGCCGAGAGCTGTGCTGAAGCTAAGGCAGTCTGGGGACTTCACACCAGAGGGAAGGCTTTGTCTACCCGAGCCCATTGGTGCAGGATGTTCAGAGATGCCCCATTGATAGCACCTTTCCCGAGCAGCCATCCAGCACAGGCACAAGTCTTGCATGGTGAGTGCTGGAGTTCACACCAATTTTGGGGGAAAAAACACCCGTTTGGGTCCTGCTCCTGTGGCCCATTGGTCATGGAAGCTGTTGTGCAATGCCGTCCATGCAGCCCAGAAATCCTGTCTGGTTCCTTTCACATGATGACTTATGGCTGCTACCGAAAGTCCACACATGACTGCCTACCTCAGCCTGCAGAAGTGGGAGTGGGTGGCCCAGGCACTCCTACAGCCCTGTCCCCCTTGGTCCAGGTGGGCTGGAACATCCCCCAGCAGTGAGTTCCTCAGGGTGGCTCTGGGCAGAGTGGAAGACCAACTTCTTCTCCAAGCCTGCATGCACCTCCTGCCAATTTCATCATGCAAACTGTATGTTTTATTAACAGACCGGGTAAGTAGAAATGAAGGAATGGAAGAGTTTTTGCAATAATCTTAAATATTTCACTCAAAGCCCATTAGCTTGCAGGCTAAATAAGCCCACGTATGAGCTTGATGCATCTCCTCACCTCAGTCTTCATTACCAGGACCTTTTTACTTTCAGCCTGAGGGCTGACAGAGGAAAGCATGAAATAATGTTTCACACAGGCTTCTAAACAAAATAATATGGAAAATATTACAGCAATCAGAAACTGACTTTTTTTTTTTTTTTTGCCAATCCCCTCTGAACACACATAAGCAAACTTAGTGGAATGATACCCTATAGCTCTCATGAGACAAGTTTCAACAGTTGACATGGATGTGGAAATACAGGGACTGCAGCCTCTGTGCTGTTCCTGTGAGCATTGCCGGCAAGTGATCTCAAGACAGACATCAGCCCTTAGAAATCCTTATGTTCAGAGACCCCAGGAGACAGAAGAAAATTAATTGCACGAAAATGACAAAAATGAGGTTTGTTTTAGTGCACCTGGTGCCTGAGAATGAACTCTGCCTCTTGCAGGTATTAGTTCTGACAAATATACATCTTTTCTTGACTTGTAAGATTAAGAGCTTCCACAGAAAATCATCCAGGAGACATAAATATTGAGAATAAGTGACTTTGGCATCCAAGCTTTTTCTAAATGCTTTTACAGGCAGAGGAAATGAGCAGCATGAGAATGTGGCAACCTGCAATAAAGACAGAGCAAAAGAGGAGTTCATTTACGACTGATCAGACCTAAGCACTAAAAGTGTTTGTCAGTGTCACCATCACTAGATTTAAAATCTGTTCTGTTCCGCAGTGAAGAATGTTGAACAAGGTCAGGTACACCAAAGGCTCTCAGATTCATGACCACCATAAGCAAACTGCCACTTCTTGGTGCACAAAGATATATTCACAGGTTTTCCTATGAATAAGTGAGAGCCTTAGCTACAGTCAGAATCAAACTGCATGCATAACTCCTCATGTACCCTTTGGGAGCATTTTTGGCCAGGGACATGCCTGTGCACATTATTGTGATGAGGATTTTAAAGCTGAGCCATGGGACTTGCAGACCTAGTTGCAGAAATCTGGATGAGCTCAGGGGCTGAGACAGGGAAGAAACAGGGCTGCAGGGAGCTGGCTGGGCAGCTACAGGGTGCCTCCAGTGCAGCCAGGCTCCAGCTCCGTGCCCTGATCAGCCCATCAATGCAGTACCATCCATGTGTGATGGGTCCCATGAAATAACTGTGCATGTGTGTGCCCAGGCTTCTCTTGGCACGTCCCATGGGTGCCCCTGCAGAGATGTGGTGTTAGTCTTTCCAAACCAGTTCTCTCACCAGGGGAGAGAAACTGTCTCGACTTAAGAACAAGCAGTGGGGTGGCATGGGGTAAATGGCAGGCATAAGGGGACCGAACACCTTTCCCCTTGTGACACTGGCACCTCCTGGCATGAGTTAAAGCTAAGTAACCACCACACTAGGGAAGCCAGTCCCCCTGAGCCAGCAGCCCCATGCTGGTGAAGGCAGGATGCAGAGTTGAGCTAAAACCAGGCAAGAGTCTGGATTAACCCTGCAGTCCCTTCCATAGCGAAGCAGAGAGCGGTGGGGTCAAAAGCAGCTACCCCGACACTGCAGCACATCTCCTCGCTCTTTCTTGAGACTCTCAGGCATGATTTAAGATACAAACTGCAGATGCCTGAAGAACTATAGCCTGCTCCAGTGTCATGGCCCAGTTTTTCAGGGTCCAAGGTGCAAAGGAGTTTTGCACAGAACATATGAGACACCCGTGTCCCAGACAGATCTGTGCTGGACCTCACATGCATGAGTCCCACACCTGAGTGCACACCTCCACTGCACATGTACATGGAGGAGTCATGAATGCACCCAGCTATAATGTGAGGCTGTTTGTGTTCATTTATTGTAACATTTTGTCCTTGGGACTGCAATTCATCTCATCTATTTTTAGACATGTTCAGTGTAGATGACGGCATCAATGCAAGTTAACTCCTTTTACAGTCAAGGCACTGCTCAGCCACAGCTCCCCTCATGCTGTGCAGCAGGTCACATCAGCCGTGCTCTGCAGAGGCCTATTTCTCCCACTGATGTCAAAGCAAGATTGGGCTAGATCTAGCTGTTTCCCACAAATCCCACCTCAGACATCATTAAGTGCTTTTAAAATCCTCCTAGCTATCCTTGCTTTCCCCTGCACTTCGACGACATGTTTTCCCACTACCTGCAACTTTTCACATGATTTTTCCATTCTGTTTTCTCCTTTCCCACCCCCTGACCAGCTTCTGCACACAGCTTCCCCCCAACCTCCCCTTCTCCCTCCACCCCACGCCACCCACTGCTCCTCCTGCCCAGAAGTCAAGGCAGTGGTGCTCCCTCCACCTCTGCATGCTGAGCACAGCCGGAGCTCTGCCCACATCCTCAGGGTGCCCACTTACTTCCTCTCACTCCACGCGCCCCTGCACCCTGCCTGCCACTGTGCCCCCACACCTGTGTGGGGCTGATCCCCCACATCCACTGTCGCTTGCTGCCCTGGTCCCGGTCCCATGAAAGCTCACCCCACACAGCTGCACGCCGCCATCCCGGCTCTGTCCAGCCTCCTCTGGGTGCTGGTGTGTTCTGTATAATGGGGAAGCCAACCCACAGGGATGTCTGTGATTTACACATGGCTAAAGCAGATTCCCAGATGGCTTCACAGCTTCCCCTGTATTCTCTTTAGTCTTCCTGGCCTCAGTAGTCATTTCCCTTTTCTACCTGCCTTTCCCCTTCCTGTCCGCCTTATCTCTCTCTTCTGGCCCTGCGCTCCCACGCCATGCTGCTCCCTCACCGCAGCCACCCCATCCCACTTGCCACGGGCACCCCTGTGGCCCCGTGTGCCCCCTGCACTCACAGCATTGCTTCCGCTTTGCAGCTTGAGCTGGCCTTTGCCCGCCTGCAGCGTGAGCGTTGCAAGTGGAGGAGAGTTGAAAAGATGATCAGTGAAAAGCTGGTGAGTGTCTGCAGCTAAATTTGACAAAATCCTGGAGAAAATAAGGTCAGAAAAGACTTGCAGTCTATTTCCAGATGGAGCATGTGACAGGATCAAAAACCCTTTGTAAGCCTCTGTGATAAAGACTAATGGAAAAAAGGCTGAAGGAAATGGTGACATGATGAGACAGCAAAGAGGCAAACAGTATGTGGGAGTAAGGGGAGGAAAGAGAAAAAGGAAAAAAGGAAACAGGAAAAAACAGGTAGATTCTTAGATGTACTTCACATGCTTTTATAAAAGTTGCACTTCCTTTGAATTATCTGTACTGGAGATATTTTCAGCCCATCTCCGCTTCCCTTGAAAGATTAATTTAGTGTGCATTCAATTCTCAGATGAGATTGCAAAACATCAAAGAAGCTGCAAGTGTCACTAAAATGTAGGACCAGCCTCGGTTCTGAGATCAAGAACTGTGCATCTTCCCCTTTGACAGCAAAATGGTGTCTCTTGTCCTCTCCCTCCCTCCTCACATATCCCCAGCTCCACATGCCCAACTACCAATAACAGCAAGTTTATTTTTCTTCTAAATGGCATGGAAGGTGTTGCAAAATTACGTAGGATCCTGATCACATTGAAAGATTAACTCATCTGGCACCCGATCCAATGATACCAAGGGAAAGACTTATGCTTCACCCCTGGGTGCACATCATGTATATCATCGAAAAGAAACACTTTGTTTGCTCACAGACATAGTAGTGGTAAATGTAAGTCCCCTTGGCATGAACAACAGCCCTGATCTAGGAAGAGAAACTGCAGTAATTTCAAAATTGTTGGCTGTACTTTCACAAAATGTACTCATACCATTTTTTCCATTGATCTGATGACTCTGGTTACTCACAGAGCTTCTCATCTACTTCCTGTTCTGCTGGAGAGCTGAGCGGCCTTGTTTAAGAAACAGAAAAAAAAATCTGACTTTATTTTGAGGTCATCTGAAATAGCTCTGGTGGATGGTTCCTGGTTTTGCTCCAAAGTGTATTTATAACTTTACTCCCATGAGAGGGTATGGCAATCTTGACCTGTCCTCTTTCTTGAGATGCCAACACAGTTGTATATGCTGAACCCCTACAACACTGCCAACATGTTCCTCAGCTCTGACCACAAACGACCTGCTTTAGGAAGAGATGGAAACTTTAATCTTTGTGCCACATTTTGCTTCTGGTCTGCCTGTGCTGTGTTTTCTGAAGGATCCCAAACCATACTAGCTGTGAAGGGGATTTTGCAATGTGGGCAGCTCTCCATGGTTTTATGTAAACAGTGTGCTAGCCCTGCCCATCTGTTTCATGTTATTCTTACTAAAATGTATCCCTGGTATAAGCCCACCAGATTCAGTGGAGCTATGACAGACCTGATTTGGCCAAATCTCATTCCAATCTTCCAATATAAATGAAGCAATGCTCTATACTGTCAGTTATTCTCAATAAAATGAGAGAGAAACATAGTTCAAGGACTCAGTAAGCTTTGTTTGAAGGCCCTGGTTCCTGCAGTAGCAAAAGAAGGCAGCAAAGGACCAGCAGACAGCAGCAAATAAACACTTCACAGTGAGATCAGGTGGAATTGCTGCTGCTAAATCAGCCACCAAACCTACACCTGGAGTCTCCCTTGCTGTTTCAAAAACCCCAGGATATTTTCAAGATTAGTGGTGAAATCTGTGTCTTTCCATTATCCAACATGAAAATTCATATATTTTAGGGGTTTAAACAGCTTAGCAGGTATTTTCAAAGTATTTTGTCTTTGGAGAATTTATTCAAAAAAATTATAATGTTAGCTGTGCTGCTCTAACAGATGTTAAGTGCCATCACATTGTTAGTGTTTCCTGGGCCAAAGCTTGTTTCTCAAATCCCCACTCTGTTCAATAAACACTGACACCAAGTAAAAACATTCAGTATGTGTGTTGTAATGTGTGTTATATTACAGCTGGCCATGCTGTTTAAACTGACTTGCAGTTTAATTCCCAAGCAAGTAACTTAATTGCACAGTATATGGAAAATGTTGCTGTTATACAAGCCTATGTTTTCTGACAAGAGCCAGTAAAGCTGCTTTCCTCACTTAATCTTATACCCTGGAAATATTCTAATTCCGTTTATTAGGCTAATAGTAGTTTTGCTTAGTTTTCCAGAGGCAGCTGCTTTCCAGAAGAACGTCTATGTTGTTTGCAATCTTTAAAACTGCCTTTGTGGTGCAATGTCACTGAAGTTAACCCTGCAGATGGGGCACCCGAGAAAAGTGTGCCCACCGACTGGAAGAGGGATACAGCCAGCATCGATGCATTTGCTTTGGGGATTATTCCCTTTAAACGTGTACCAGCTCAAAGGATGCACTAAAAAGAAAAACATCCTTGCCTCATTCCCCTTGGGGAAAAAAAAAGATGCATACCTATCAGCTGGAAAGGAAAAGAAAAAAAGTAAACACTGTGGTATCTTAATTCAAGAGACAAGCTGGAGAATGTCAGTGTACCTGATGAGACCAGGTTAAAATCCAAACACCCTTAGAGCTGCTAGAGAACAGAGCACTTGGCATCACTTCAGGACCTTTGCACCATTCAATTACAAGGTAGTTTAGGATGGCTAAACAACCTTGCCTGGCATTTTCTGAGCACTGTCGGAGCCTAATATTTCTTGTAAAAAGATCTGTACAGTCTTCGATAGATCTTTGTCTAAATGCAATTGTTTAGTTGAAAAGTTGAGATTTTTGCTAAAATCTCACAATCTGCACTGACGTTCTGGCTTGCAGGCTTTGCACTGCTTTCCCATTTTTAACACAGTCAGAGCTGTTTTCCAATCTCCTGACAGCTGCTTTTGTCAAAGATCTCTGAATCTCCTTTATCTGTAGAAAAAGTGCTTAGTTGTCAAATTGTATTTTATATAAAATTCAACAGGGAAGCAATGTGGACCCCCAAGTGCAGTTTGCATTGTCTTTGTTCTCCAGTAACCCCTTTTATCTTTGTCTAAGCTCCCACCTCCCAGTTTTGCCTTGGAGATGATTCTCAATTTCCACGGAGATGTAAGAGTCGAATGCCACCCGCTATCCTAGGCTCGTGACACATGTACAAACAGGAAGGCAGATTCTGCTCTACTTGTGTATGGGCTTTTTGTTTCATCTGGGGCAGGGAAGGCAAGCTGGCTTTCTCAGTTTGTTACAGGAAAGCAGAATCAGCTTATACGCTCTGCCCTTCTGGCCTTTTTTCCATTCAACAGATTTCTCGACTGAGGGAAGAAGCTATTTCAATAGTGCATTTGCCCACTCTTGCAGCTTTACTGTGAGACCTGCCTTGTTTTCACAGCCCCCAGCTCTTGCAGTCAGGTGGCTGAGACTCCAAGCTTTCATTTTTAAAAAGAAAGCACATTTCTAGCCTTCTAGCTGGGGGAGGAGAGACTGTAAAATTGCCCCAAGTATAAGTAAAGGCATAGAAATTAGAAAAACAAACAGACACAGAACTTCCCCAGGCCCATCCCACCAAAAAAAAAGTTTAGTGTTTTTCAAGGCAATCTTCATTATTTGGAGGAGACCTTGAGTTGCTAATAGTAAATGCATGATTGAGAGGCTACAGACCTGTTATACACAGGCTGACCTTGAGTCATTGTCCCACTGCAGGCACTAATTGCCCACCATCACTAGGGAAACCACAGCTACTGCAATCCAGCTCCCATCCCTGCACAGCCCACTCCTCCTCCACTTGGCTCCACTCAGCCACCACCAGTCCCCTGCGCAATCCATAAGATCCACCCTTCAGTAACGTTAAAATTACAGCAGGACAGAAAACAGCTTACAAATCTTCCTACTGCAGGTAAAACAAAGGATTTTCCCAAAAGTGGAAAAGGTATTTCCTATAGCTCCTGACCAAGAGAAGCTGCTGCTAAAAAGTTTGCTGTCCTGCACCAAAGCATCTGTTTTGTGCCCAAACCCTCCCAAGGCAAGGGGGTCAAAAGACAGTCAAGGTAAATCTCTGCAAAGGCAGCTCAACTCCAGACACCAAGTGATTGATCTCTGTGGAGGAAACAGCACAAAATGTCCTGATAATACAGAGAATACAGCAAGGGACAGAAAACTTGGTGATGGCTTATATATAGAAAATGTGCCTGTTCCTTCCCTTCTGTCTGGGGAAACTGTGCTGCACATTTTGGCTGCAGCAAAGCATCTGCTAGCTGTTTGTTTGCTTCCCTTTAATAAATCAGTTGAATGAGCCCAGTGTGACTGTTGGAGGAGTGAAAGTCTGCCATTCAGCTGTGTGCAAACTCTGGCTTTTCTGAAGATTTCTAGATCAGATTTCAGGGCCCCATGAGTTTGAGTTGTTTTTCTAACTGAGGTTCCACATTGCATCTTCTGGAGAAGCTGCCAGTTATCTACAAAACCTACAGCTCTTATTCATTTGATACCACAAGTTTCAGTTTGAATCACAGCAGTGTGGTTGACTTCAGATTATAGTAAAGCCCTTGCTCCATGGCATTACACTTAAGGGTTGGCCAGCACGGGAGCTGGACAGAGCATGACTTTCTTTACACCAGAGCTCAACCAAAAAACTGGGGGAGAGGAGATGTTCAGGTCAAGCTGAACACAAATGAAATTGTGGGGCTGTGGAAGCAAAACTCTGAAATGTCTCATTTTGAACCATTTGGTGGTGTTTCATTTTGGATTATGTAATTTCTAAAAACCCTGCCCCTTCTTTTTTGAATGTGTTTTAATGTTGAGGTCAACTTTTAAGTGAAAAATGCCATTTTGAATCATATCTACATTTCAAAACTTTGCACAACATAAACAAACCATTCCCAAAATGAAACAGTTCATCTGAAAGTGTCGGAATGACACACATTACTATTTTTAACATCCCTCCCTCTTCCCCCACCTCTGTATTTTTTTTTCTAGACCAGAAAGTATTCAGGAAATGTATTTGAATTTGTGAATCATTTTGACTCCCCCACCCCCTTGACATACGCTGGAAAATTTACTCTTTGCCAAAAAACTATTCTTCCAGCTCCAGCCAGCTCCTACAATCTTCTGTCCTGCCAGGGTTTTTCTGGACAGGACTGGTGGTCTAGCTGTCTTGGGGACACACTATAGATGCTCCAGGGGTACAAGCAGGTCAGGAGGGCAAACTACAGCATCTCTCCAGGCAGCTACAGGCTCTGTGATGCAGAGCAACCCTACTCTCCATGTTGCTGCCTGAAAAAGCCCTGAGCCACCCTCTCCTGAGGCCAAACAGGGAGCTGACCTCTGACAGAAGCCACCACACAGAGAGAGTTCCTCAATGAGGCTGCGCTGGCTTCCGGACAGTGGGGGAGAGTGTAGAGTTTTGGTTCTCTTGGAAAAATGTTAAACTCAACATCAGGCCTCTGAGGGTGAAAGGGGTGTGCTGTGGGGGCTTGGAGCTGCTTCCATGCAAGTTTATAGAAATTTTGGCTTTGACAGAAACATGACTGCACTGAGGCTTGCAATGCAATACAGAGGCTTAATTCTTCACAGCCTGGTGATTTGTAGAACAATTTATGCCTTTGCAATGTGAGTGTAAATATTACTGCTCTCATTTATGACTGTTTTGCTCCTACCCTGAAACTTTTAGCAAGTAGAAAATTTGGATCTCTCTCTCTCTCTCAGTCCTCACATCAAACCTATCTGTAAGCCTTGCAGCTTTTTCAGGATAACATCCCTAACAGAGTCTTTCCAACTTACCCACCTAACTAAAATTCACCTTCAGGGCTCATCATCTCATATCTCAATTTCACATTTTAATATTACTCTGCAGACTTGCTCTGCAAAGATCCATCAAAGCCATTGCTGAAAGATGGCTTTCTGAATCTGTCATCTGGTCCCTTTGCAGCTCTCTCAGCCTCTCCACCTTGACTCCTTCCCCCTAGGTGCATCAGATCTCAGCTACTCAGCTTTTCTTTCCAAATGTGATTTATTCTATTCCCATCACTTATTTCAGTGCTGAAAGATCAGCCTATATTAAACAGGCACCTCTGTGTTTTCTCCCCTTCTGGGAAGGGTTCCCATCCACAAGAACAAACCTGGCATGTGGAACAGTTTTTAGGCTAGCCAAAAGCTCAAAGACCCAGTACCAGAGCTGGTCGGGCTGTACAATACAGGAATGGACAAAAACAGCACAGGTGACAGTATGCTACCTCTGCATTTCCCTCATCACTGGCCTGGCATGCCTGGTCAATGTTACAGACACTTCTGATGACGCAGATTCCCATGCTGTCTTCCTCAGCTCTGAAAAGCCATTCCAGCAACAGAGAGTAACATGAGAAAACAGAGATCTGAGGAGAGAGGCCAAGCCTTTTCTCCTCAAGATGAGATGTAGATGAGGTGCTGCTAGCAGTGAAGGAGCAGAGCTATAGCCATTTGTTTTAACCTCCTGTGCAAGAAGGCTTCCACAAGAGCCAGATGACATTAGCTGTACCCTCCTCTGAGAGAGGGTCTAGTTCAGTTTGGAGCTTATTTTCTACCCCTTTATCTTGAATGTATGAGCTTTAAGCAGATTTTTTTTTTTTTTTTTAGTGGTGGCACATCTATCTCAAAAACTGCAATATACACTCTGTGTGAAGGTGGTAGCATGACACCTGATGAGGTAATTCTTTGGGCTTTGCAAAAAGATCAAGGTTAGATCTCATTTTGCTAAAGTACGTAAGGAAAATGCAAGATTTGTCAGGCAGAGAGGGATAAACTGGACTGGGAACATTGCATATATAAATTCCTAGGAGAACATTAAAACAATGGAGCTGGGAGAGCACACTTGTCAGGGTTTTTTCAAACAATCGGTTTCACATATACTGCACATCCTTTTAAAATACAACAGTAATGCAGGTGGATAGCGATAAGATACAGTTCCAAAATCTCATTCCTTTGTTTCCTTTATGGACACCCTCACTTCCACCTCGGTAAGACATTCCTACCATGAAAGTGCAGGATGAAGGGCTGTCAGCTCTCAGCTAATACAGCTTTGAAGAGATAATAAACAACCTTTTTTTCTGAAGCTGCTTGACAATTATATTTCTGAGTGCCAACTACTTACACGACCACATGCCCTGCTTTCAAGACGTATCTATTAGAGGCAGCTGAGACTGCTCTAAGCAGCAGGAATGAGCATGGGGGAGGCTGCATGGAATGCATCTGTAGTGGTAGTGTGGTAGTAGTCACCTCACGAGTGCATGAGGTGGTAGGACTCAGAGGCCAGTGTGGTGCTAATAAGCTGTGCCCAGCTCTCCTCTGCCTGGTGCTGCCGTGAGAGGCACCAGCACCTCTGCCTGCACCCTATATCAACAGCCACTACCTGGGCAGTGCACACTTGCTGTTATCCCACACTCCCATCTGCAACAGCTCCCATAGATGGAAATGCTACCCCAGGGCCCTTCATGGTCACTTTGTGTGAGTACTGAGGACAGCAGGAGGTCATGAGGAGATGCTGAATGGGCCTCAGTGGAGATAAGCTGTTGTTATACAGGCATGGATAAAAAAAAAAAAAAAAGAGAGAGAGAAATTGGGTTCTATTTCAGAGTTCAAAGAAATATTTGAACCTATAGGGTCTTATTCAGGCTCATCTCTAATCATATCCTGGGCTCAACCTTTTAAACCAGTTCTGTAGTCCCCAGTAAGGGTCACTTTGCAGTTGTTATTTGAGTTCCTTGCCAATCTGTTGTTGGATTTTCCACGTGACATTATTAAGGGATTAAGTTGTTTGTCTCATCATCTTTTATCTGTCCTGTTGAATTTCCTACAAACAGACTTTAGCCAGACCAGAGCAGATAGAAGGGAAAAAAATCACTTTCAAGATACAGTCATGGTTCAGGATTTGTCCTTATTGTTTAAATTTATTACTTTGGATATGTAAACTTTGCTGACTCCTTAAATCTGGAATGTATTAAAGAAAGCATTAGGCATTACAACATGTTATTGTATTATACTGTCCTGATTCAGCTACAGCTGTGGAAGAAATATATAACAGGAGATCCTGCAGAGTTAATACATTTTAGACTCAGATCATCAATTGACATGGAGAAGACAAAAACAAATGTAACTGAGCCTGGAAAGAATGTTGCTAAAACTGGTCAAACACTTAATGTGAGTAGCCAGGGAGTGCAATAACTTTGCCTGTAATTTAACAAAACCCACCCACATAAAACATACCAAGAGAGATTGCAGATTGGACTCGATCTGCAGTCAGCCAAAAAAGCAACCTGCCTTTTTCTCCCTTCCTGCAGATGCAGGTTTGAATGGTCCCTGCAGAGTGTTAAATATATATTACCCATAATAGCAACCATACTACATTTGGACGTGTTGTTAATTCTCCCCTGGCTTCTCTGTGCCTTGCTTGTAGTGGGAGGAAGCCCTGGATACTATGGCGGCCGGCAGTGATTCCTACGATCCACATGGCGAGAAGGAGCCTGCTCACTGCCCGCTAACCTCCACCCACTGGGGCTTGGCTCTTTTAAGGGGCACACACAGGCTCCCTCGACCACTGTACTTAAGTACCCATTTAGTAAAAATGTTTTGAAAACATTTAGCTCAAAAAGATAAAAGCTATTCTTACAACTCCCCAAAACACATTGTCAAAGTATGGCTGCACTGAATGAGGCTTAGCAGTGAGCTGAAGATAAGGCTACGTTCCTGCCCTTTTAGTGAGCAGCAGGGAATGGAGACTTTAGCAAGGAACAAGAAAAAAAAAAAACGCTCAACCTTAAAAATCACCCTGCACATCTCTTGTTTATAACACTCCTGTCCCCAGAGGCTGTGTACATCGATGGACAAAACCTGTGTGGGGACTGTTTCTCTGTTTCATTAATTCAATTTCACATTGGACTCACTGCAAGATGTAACTGGATACATGCAGGGGAGAGCAAAGGGAAAAATGATAAAGGACCAGATCTTCAGCATACTCCTGCTGGCTTCAGCGGAGCTAGAACAGCTTTTATCAGTATTTTATCTGACCCTAACAAAAGGAGCAAATTGTTTAGCAAAGGAAGAGGGTTCTTTGATTCTATCTTGCTGCAGATGAATTGCCCAAGCAAGAGCAAAGGGACAGGAAGCGAAGGGGGAGGAGGAGGTAATGCTGAAGGTAGGTGCTGCCGTTGTTCAGCCCTCTGCTAACCTCCATTGCTGCCACATTTCTGCCTTCTCCCTGGCATTACAATTCTACCAAGAAGTTATGCTGTGTATTCCTAGTGTTGATATATTGCTCTTCATTCAGGCAAGGCCCAAAGCATTCAGTTGAAGGGAGTTTTGTGACAATAAAGAATGCAGGATAAGATCCCCCCTCTGCTTCACAGTCTGAGTCATGTTTTCCAAAATGCCAGGTACAAGACTTAAAGCCAAGGATGAAAACCCACAAGCCAACAATGAAACCCACATCAATTCAATGAGGCCCACAACACAGGAACTGCAGGCGCTGACCTCTCTGCAAACCAAATGTGTGAAGCAAACAGTGAGGAGAATCTGATCCTGCACTTTGAACCAAACCTCATTAAAATGTCTGTCAGCATGACGCTTCAGAGCCCATATATGTCTTTCTGGGGGATGAGGGATGCTTTACTATTACTTAAGAACCGCAACAGTGCTGAATGCTAATGCAGTTCCTGTTGTGTACTGCTGATCAGATGTACTGTACTGCAAGTAGTTTTAAGTGCTAAGCACTTACTGTTTTACCCTCTAGTTCTCCTCCCAGAAGCAATCCTCGTGTTTTGGCTAACAATGTATCATAGATCTGAAAGGAAGAATTGAATTCCTTCTACCAGGCTACGCCCTTCTACACTTCATTAATGAAAAAAATGTTCTTTACTATAAACAAACAAACAAACAAAACAAAAACAAACAAAACAAAACACTTCTTTACTTCTCTCTTCTCATAGTTGAAACGTATGATAACATTGAAATAAATATCATGAGAGGATAAAGGTTAATATGGGTCTTAGCAGCCTGCAGCTGCTTCAGACTTTGATATTGCTGTTCAATGAGAAACTACAGGCCAGAAAACTCCAGCAGTGTGACTCTGCAGTCACCACAACCCACAGCTCACTGCAGCAGAGAAGGTCTCCACAGGCACAAAGTCGTGACAGAAGCTCTGCAGTGCTGAACTCCCACCATTGCTGGGAAAGAAGAAGCTGTAATCTGCATTTTCCAAAAGCATCCACTAAATTTGAGTGCAGACTGCAACTTGCAGCTGGAGACCCTGAGTTTCTAAACATACCCACACCAACTTGTGCTGAAAGGCACTGCTGGGTGATTATCCCCATTACAGAGCAAATCACACATTTTGCTGCCTAAACACTCAATGAAGAGCCGAATCATAGGCACTTTCTTCTGAAGCTGATAGACCTTAGTCTGGAGCAGGTTTCTGAAGTACTTACAACTACTGTACATGACCTGGATTTTTACGTGTATGAATATGAATGAAATTCTGATAAATGTTACAGAAGACATTTATGTATAATTTAGGAACAGGTTCCTGTCTTAAGCACACTCCTTGGCTAATCCTAAAGATACCATCAGACTGAATAGAAAAGAAAGGTACCATAGAAAGGGACTTATCCTGAGGAGATATCCAACAAAGCTGAGCATGATGAATTCTGTAAAAAGGCCACTCCAAGTGACCCAGCAGGTATGGAAGCCTACATTGCCCTAAAAGTCACATTTGAGAACAGGGATTAGGCTGCTAAGTTACTTGGTGATTTGCAAATGTTAACATTTAGTTTTCACCGTCTGTTAAATATTAACATGTCTTTCTTAGAAAGCTTGGCTGGGCTTCATTGGATGAAAGCAGGTCAAATTTACTGCACAAATTTACCTAATGGTATAAACAAAAATAATCTCTAACAATTACAGAAGACTGATCTTAGCTGAAGTGACATTTAACATCATACATAGATGCCATTATTTCTCTAGTGAGTTAGAACAGATTTACATGTAAAGAAAACATTAGTTCAGCACTGGCTTTCAGTCTTTGCATGGCATGCAGGAGTTCAGTGCCGCAGTAATAGTTTCTTCACATGCAAATTTTTCCTAACACATTATAGAAATAATATGGAAAAGATGAGACAGGTGCTGACTATGGTTTGATTGTTTTTTGTCTTTGCAAGGCTCTAAAAAGTTAAAGACAAAACTGTAAAGTTTCCACCAATCTGGGAACTTAATTCTGTGGACATTCAGCTTAACACCCTAAGTGTCCAAACAGCAAAGCTCCTGACGTCCTGTGATTCCCATCAGAAGAGGAGGACAAGTGGCTGTTTCCAGAGCTGGAGACCCTAAGGATGATAAACATAATGCTTGTTCTTGTTTGTTCTTCTTGCACCTCAGAAATGTTTTGGTCTTTTTTCCATTTTTTATGAATTCTTTTAGTGTGAAATTGTTTTAAAAACAAAATGTGCAAGAGACATCAGCTGTGCTAGCAAGCAAAGCATCTGCTATGCGCCATGTCATTCCTGTGCTGTCAATCATGGAGAATGTTAGCAGAAAGAAACCCTTCCCAATGAGCTTGAAAGTGTTGATGAAAATGGATCTGAAATAGCACTGCTCATCTCCCATTGGGTTATGGCAGCATCTTCACTTAGCCTCTGTGGGTGGGAGCCCATAAAAAAGCTGCTTATATGCCAAGAAGGCCACATGAGTAGGTAGAAGATAAGCTACCAAAGAGAGAGCATTGCTTTGTGAATTCCCAAGAGCGCACAGACTCAGTCTAAGAACAGCCTGAATCTCTGCCCAACCTGCTGGGCACTGGGGGGTCCTGATCTTGTCCCAGCAGCCAAAACATGCTGTGTCATCGGGTCTGCTGGATGTGGTGCTCTAAGCACGGAAACACAGAGGTGCCCGCCTCATTCTCCTCTTTCTCTGAGTCTTCCTACAGCAGGGCTGAAAAAGGCTCCATCCTTTGGCACCTTACCCAGTGGGCTAAGCATCTTCCCCGGGCAGCTGCAGTGCCATGCATACTACTTAATAGTACACATTACTAGAGTAAGAATCGCTCTTCATAGCTAGCAAGCAGGGCCCTAGTATGCTAGACATTGTATCGATACTATATTGGTGGCTCATCAGCTTAGGAGCTTTGAATACAAACATGGTGGGAGGAAGGGCCAAACTATGTAAACACACTGAGCATAAAACATATATTCACAGGGCTTGCATGCATAACCATAGCCATGTGGTCATGGTTTCTGTTACACAGAGACTTCCTGATCAGAGTGACAGCTAGGAAAGGGAATGAAAGCGTATTTAATTTGATAGATCTTTATAGGAACAAACCAGGAGTGTTGTTGTCAGCTTACACCTTGGAACATCTCAAAGAGAAATAAGCAAGGGTCCCACAGGCCCTTGGCTGACTCTAACCCTATCTAAACTTGGCTCTTTTCAGAAATACATTACAGCCATTGCAAGTCAAACAAATAAATCAATAAAAAAATCACCTGTCAGCAGCAATGCCATTAGCATTTTCCAAATGCTCTTGTCATTTTGCACATGTTAATGGAAGTCTCTTATCCTAAGCAAGCTGTTCTGCCTGTTGAAAGGAACAGAGGTTTCACAACATACTGGGAGAACCTTGATTACTGTTCAGCATATATCCTTGCGTTTCCACAGCAGCTGTGGGAAAGCCAGGAAGAGGAACACTGTAGTATCTTGCACTATTTTTCCAGGAGTTTTTTTTTTTTTTCCCCTTCACATGTCATTTTTATATAGTACATATTTGCAAAATTTCTGCACTTCTTTTGACTCCTCTTTTGCTTTGTTTCTAGTTGCTGAGGAACAGAAAAACTAGGGGATTTAGGAGATTTGGCTGAGCAAGGACCTGCTGGTCAAACTGAGGTGTAAGAAGGAAATGCACAGGCAATGGAAGCACGAACATGTGGCCTGAGAAGAGTACAGGGATGCTGTCTGGATGTGCAGGGATGGGATCAGGAAAGCCAAGGCACAGAGGGAACTGAACTTGGCAGAAGATGCAAAAAATAACAAGAAGGGATTCTATAGGTACATTGGTCAGAAAAGAAAGGCAAATGAGAGTGTCACTCCTCTGATAAATGAGAAGGGAGAACTCGTGACAAGAGACATAAAGGAGGCTGAGGTACTCAACAAGTTCTTTGCTTCAGTCTTCACTGGCAGTCAGGCTTCCCATGTCTCTCATTTCCCTGAACCTGTAGATTAGGGCTGGGGGAGCAAAGTCCTTCCCCTTGTAAGCAAAGAGCAGGTTCAAGACCACCTGATGCACCTGAAGAGCTACAAGTCTATGGGGCACAATGGCATGCATCCCAGGGTCCTGAGGGAACTGGCTGATGTGGTTGCCAAGCCACTCTCCATCATATTTGAAAAGTCCTGGCAGTCAGGTGAAGTCCCTGGTGACTGGAAAAAGGGAAACATCACTCCCATTTTAAAAAAGGGTAGAAAGGAGGACCGGGGGAACTACAGAGCCTCACCTCTGTGCCTGGCAAGATCATGGAACAGATCCTCCTGGAAGCAGTGTTAAGGCACATGCAAGACAAGGAAGTGATCTGAGATGGCCATCACAGCTTCACCAAGGGCAAATCATGCCTCACCAATCTGGTGGCCTTCTGTAATGGTGGGAGTGCATCAGTTGACAAGAGAAGACTGACCAATGTCATCTACCTGGCCTTCTGTAAGGCCTTTGACACGGTCCCACATGACATCCTGATCTCTAAATTGGAGAGAGATGGATTTGAAGGGTGGACTATTCGGTGGATAAGGAGTTGGCTCGATGGCCACACCCAGAGAGTTGCAGTCAACGGCTCTATGTCCAGGTGGAGGCTGGTGACCAGTGGTGTCCCTCAGGGACACCTCTTGGGTCCCCTCTTGGGACCGGTGCTGCTCAATATCTTTACCAATGACATAGACAGTGGGATTGAGTGCACCCTTAGCAAGTTTGCAGATGACACCAAGCTGAATGGTGCAGTTGATACAACAGAAGGAAGGGATGCCATCCAAAGGGACTTGGACAAGCTTGAGAAGTGGGCCCACATGAACCTAATGAGGTTCAACAAGTCCAAGTGCAAGGTGCTGCACCTGGGTCAGGGCAATCCCAGACATGAGTACATACTGGTAGAAAAACTCACTGAGAGCAGCCCTGCAGAAAAGGACTTGGGGATTCTGGTGGATGAAAAGCTCAATGTGATCCAGCAGCATGGGCTTGCAGCCCAAAAGGCCAACCATATCCTAGCCTGCATCAAAAGGAGTGTGGCCAGCAAGTTGAAGAAGGTGATTGTCCCCCTCTACTCTTCTCTTGTGAGGCCCCACTTGGAGCCCTGCTTCCAGGTGTGGGGCCCCCAGCACAAGAAAGATGTGGACCTGTTAGAATGGGTCCAGAGGAGGGCCACTAGGATGTTCAGAGGGCTGGAGCACCTCTCCTGAGAAGACAGGCTGAGAGAGTCTCCTCAGAAAGGCTGAGAATTGCTCAGTCTTGAGAAGAGAAGGCTCCAAGGAGACCTTATAGCTGCCTTCCAGTACTTAAAGGGGGCTTATAAAAAAGATGGAGAGCGACTTTTTATATGGGCAGATAGTGATAGGACAAGAGGTGAAGGTTTTAAACTAAAAGACGGGAGATTTAGATTAGATGTTAGGAGGAAATTCTTCACTCAGAGGGTGGTGAGGCACAGGAACAGGTTGCCCAGAGAAGTTGTGGATGCCCCATCCCTGGAAGTGTTTAAGGCCAGGTTGGATGGGGCCCTGGGCAACCTGATTCAGTGAGTGGCATCCCTGCGTATGGCAGCGGGGTTGGAACTAGATGATCTTCACAGCCCATTCCAACCCAAGCCATTCTCCGATTCGATAGGAATCATATAAGCATCATCGAATCCAACTCCTGGGTCCGCACAGCACCACCCAAATATCAAACCATATGACTGAGAGCATTGTCCAAATGCTTCTTGAACTCTGCCGGACTTGGTGCTGTGACTCCCCACTCCCTGGGGAGCCTGTTCCAGTGCCCAACCACCCTCTTGGTGAAGAACCTTTTCCTGATATCCAACCTGAACCTCCTCTGTCACGGCTTCATGCCATTCCCTCGGGTCCTATTTCTAGTCACCAGAGAGAAGAGATCAGTGCCTTCCCCTCCGCTCCCCCTCATGAGGAAGCTGTAGGCTGTGATGAGGTCTCCCCTCAGTCTCCTCTTCTCTAGGCTGAACAATCTTAAGTGACTTCAGCCACTCCTCATATGTCTTCCCCTCTAGGCCCTTCACCATCTTTGTAGCCCTTCTTTGGACAATCTCTAATAGTTTTATGTCCTTTTTATACTGTGGTGCCCAAAACTGCACACAGTACTCGAGGTGAGGCCACACCAGCACAGAGTAGAGTGGGACAATTACTACCCTCAACCAGCTAGCCATGCTGTTCCTGATGCACCCGAGGATACAGTTGGCCTTTTTGGCTGCCAGGGCACACTCTTGACTCATATTCAACTTGCCATCAACCAGAACCCCCGAATCCCTTTCTGCGAGGCTGCTCTCCAGCCTCTCGTCCCCCCTCTTGTATAGCCAGGGTTGCCCTGTCCCAGCTGCAGAATCTGGCACTTGCTCTTGTTAAACTTCATATTGTTGGTGATTGCCCAGCTCTCTAATTTGTCAAGATCTCTCTGCAAGGCCTCTCCACCCTCAATGGAGTGAACAGCTACTCCCAATTTAGTATCATCTGCAAACTTGCTCAAAACACCTTCTAATCCTACATCCAAGTCATCTACGAAAAACATTAAAGAGAACTGGCCTTGAAATGGACTCCTGTGGTACCCCACTAGTGACTGGTTGCCAGCCTGGTGTAACCCCATTTACTATAACCCTTTGAGCCTGACCCATCAGCCAATTGTTCACCCATCATATTGTGCACTTGTCTAGCTGTATGCTGGACATTTTGTCCAGGAGGATACTGTGAGAAACAGTATTGAAAGCTTTGCTGAAATCTAAAAAGATTATATCAACTGGCTTCCCTTGGTCAGCTAGGTAAGTGACCTTGTCATAAAAGGAATTTAAGTTTGTTAAGCAGGACCTTCCCCCCGTGAACCTGTGTTGGCTACGACCAATGACTGCATTGTCCTTCAGGTGTTTTTCAATAACTCCCAGAATAATTTTCTCCATCAGTTTACCAGGCATTGAAGTGAGACTGACGGGCCTGTAATTACCAGGGTCTTCTTTCTTGCCCTTCTTGAAAATTGGAACAACGTTTGCCAGCTTCCAGTCAACTGGGACCTCTCCAGATTCCCAAGAGGGTTGAAAAATAATTGAGAGGTCTCACGATGACATCAGCCAGCTCTCTGAGTACCCTGGGATGAATCCCATCAGGTCTGATAGACTTACATGCATCAGATTAGTTCAATGATGATGACTTATTGTAATAACCAGCTCTTGAATATCTTTCACTAAAGGAGTACAGTCAGATTCCAAGACTGGAGCCAATTGTCCTGCTGCTGAGTACACCTCAGTCTACCAGCTTTCCCTTGGGAAGAGCAAACAGGGTTCCCCAGGAACAGCCAAACTCACAGGTCCATATTTTTCCACTAAAGTCAGTGGTAGTCACAGCTAGAATGGAACTTCTTTTGGGTCTGAAATCCCCTTCTGCTAGGCTGCCATCTTAGGCTATTTGTGCCGCTTAAAGTTGGGACAGGGAGCACCTTGTCACTCCCCTGCACATTCAACCTGCACAACCAGCCAGGATGGAAGAAATCCTCCCACAGAACAATATGTGCTGTGACAGAGACAGGCACCCTGCCAAAAGCTGCTGTGTCCCCCTGGCTTGGGTGGACAGAGACACATGGTCTTTCCTCAAACTGCCCAGGTTGCTGTTGCAGGGGTATGCAGCAAGGGCTGCCCCACAACATGTCAAACCGCAGTGTCCTCATCCAAACATGCTGCCTGGAAAGGCCATCCCTCCCACACAGTCCAAGAAGTGTAATCACTGAAACATCTTTGAAACCTTGCAAGCATCAATAAACAAGCATGGAGTTTCTCCAGCAGCAGCCCACAGCCCAGGGAAAGCCACAGCTGCAAAAGCCCTTACATGGAGGTTTACTTAGACCTTAAGTAGACTTGCAATTAGACAACAGCAAAATGTCAAACTGCTCTTATTGTCACTGTATTTCACAAGTCCTTTATAATCATGGCATAATCGCTGTTTCCCAGTGCTGCATGGCCACCATGCACCAGAGCATTCCAGGGACATGCAATGCACTGAATAAACTGTTTCAACAAACCATCATGGAGCCTGTATCAGATATGGTTATGGTGTCAAAAAAAGTGGCCACACTACCACCCTCCCTTTCACTAGGCGACATCATTTTCTTCAGATGACTGTCCAGTTTGTGGGCCCAAGTGCAAATGAAATTTCCTACCTGAAGTATAAACAGAGGATGAGCCTGTGTCAGCCAGAGGGATCTGCCTCTTCCCTGGGAACACCAGGAGGAACCACAATAGACAGCCAGACATCCCTAACAGATTGACTAAGCTAGATGGCATTCAGAAAGGAAGAGCAGAAGCAAGCCTGCTGTTTATCAAATGTGTAAATGTGCTATAGGAGATGTGCAGTGCACAACATATCTGCAGTGAGAATGGCTTTCCTGCTGCTCATTATTACCTGTCCTCTAGGTACAATAGTCCTTCCCTGCACCAGCAGCACCCAGGGCAGACCAGCAGAGCTCTCTGCCTGCCCGGCATTTATCTACTCCACTCAGAGGAACAATGTTGGTTTCTATGGGCTAAAGTCTCCCAGAAGGACTTACTTTGACAGAAAAGCACGAGTTGCAGAGACAGCTTCTCACACATTCTGTTTCATTCCACAACTCATGTCCAGACAGCATGTGTTGTTAAAAGGAAACAGTGAGTTCACAAAAACAAATGAGTGTGCAACCTGAGACTGCTTTGGTAGCTGTGTGTCATTACGGATTTAAAACGTTGCCAATCAGTACACAAAGTTGAGTGTTATTTCTATGAATCACCTTTGAATTACTTGGCATTTGCACACAGTCCTGCTGAGAATTTGACTATAATCTGCCAAAGCCAGTGATCAACCCTGCACGGGACCTTTGGAGCCCAGCGGAAAGTATCATTGCAAATTAGCCCAGCCGCTCCTGCTGAGACTACTCCAGCACTGAAACACTAAATCGAATGCACCTCATCGGGCTTCCTGACACATTTTGGACCAGATCTTCATCTTGTTTAGCTTGCAGAAGTCCTACTGAGCCCAGCAGAGTTACTCAGATCTTAGATGTGATCTGATCCAGGCCTTTTGGTAATACAAACGAGCTTTGCCTGTTCACTGCTGAGCCACTGGACTGGCTGAACTCACTGAAGGCCACAGGATGCTGTACAGAGTCAGCCTGAGACCCCAGGAGGCTTTCCACAGTAGCATCAGGGATGATTTTACCCATCAGTGAACTGTTTTCAGCAGAAAATCAGTGGGATCTGGCACAAGTAACTGTCATTAGTATGGAGAATAGAGCAAAGATTACTACAGCTCATGCACACAAAACCAGCAGAATTTAATCAGCAGAGGGATTACAGCAGCTATGAAAGGGAGCAATCTGATTCATCAGTCAAGAGCCCCAAAGTACAGAAGTGTCTGCAAACATGATGAGCCACAGATTCATAACTTCATTAACCATGCTTTTACTCAACTGCTGCTCCAACCTGAGCAAAACTGAGCCTGACTTCTTGAAACAGGAACAAGCAAGTAGAAAAGCAAATACGTTTATTTCAGTCTGCTGAGTGTTTTATAAACCACAGTGTGTCAGTTCTTCATGAGTTTGATACCTTCACTCTACTTAGATGTTTCTCCGCTCTGGTCTTCCTCGTGTAATTGAACTTAGCAACTGAGTTTCACCATCATGTGTCCATGGAAAGTTAAACATAGTGAACCACATCACTGAAAGCTGATGGGCCATTATCAAACTTTTTACAGTTAAGGAGGCAACGGGCTGCCCTGCATTTTTCAAGGTTTGTCAGGGTGATCTCAAGCTTCAGCACTGATCTCAAATCAAGGTAATGTCTTGCATCCGGATGATGGGAGAGCCCACATGCTGATCAGAGAACCTCATGACAGCTGCCCTGCACTGGGATAAGGCAGTTCAAAGCCCTCCAGATAAATGGTGTGACAGCTCAGAGCAAAGTATGCTCTGTGTGGTGCATTCAGACATGGAATGAATTCCCAAAGTGACACAACAAATCCTGTGACTGTCTGCCTTTAGAGAATTCCTCAAAGCCCTCCTCTCCAAGCAGACCTCCCTGCTTTTGAGAGTAATATGGCACTGACGCTTTCTCTCACCTGAAGTCTCCCAACCAGCCACACAAGAAAGATCTAGAAACAAATGAATATAAATACCTAATAAAAATATTTTTATCTAAAATACAAGATACTGCATAAACGAAAAGTTTTTTTTATAAAGGGATTACCAGAGATTTTAGAGATTTTTGCTTCCATATGAAAGGCACACAGACACCATGGTGATGGGCATAACCATGTATATATAAAACTTAACAGACACTTGGCCCACACAGTTTCAACTCTAAAGAAGAACTAAATTCTCCCTTAGGCTCATGTAAATCACGGGAAACCTCCTGCGCCCAGGGAAGCAATGATGATGGAAAGCTAGGGCTTGTAGCCATATGTCAGCAGAAGGCTGCAGTCCATGAGTGCAGGTTAAGTATGCTGGTGGGCAGCTTGCAGTGCCTGGGGAGCTCTGCAAGAACTGCACAGCAGGATGAGTACCACTGTTCTCTCCCACAAGCTGGGCATTTTTGGATTAGTGCAGCAATGAGTTTTTCATGTGAGAGAAAGCAAGCACCTCCAAGCAAATGGAAAGTTTCATTGTGGATCTCAGCTGTGACAGACCTCGGCCCTCCTGCAGTGGCTGTGCCACAGCTGTGAGGCCATGCCCCAGCACGGGGCATGCTCCCCACCTCCCAAACCTCCCAAAGGCTGGCACAGAACTCACCACTCGAGGCTTCTGCTGGTCTAGGGTCTGCAGGAAGGCGGGCGCCTGGTCCAGGGTGCGCTCGGGGTCACTGGAGATGTCCTCCTCAGACTCCTCCCAGGATGATGAGAAACCAGTGGAAGAGGCTGAGGATGATGACAGCTTCCGGACAGGCAGGCTGCTGGGGGGCACAGCGCCCGCCTCCTCCTCTGGGCCCCCTAGATCCGTGATGATGACGGCTGGGATGCTCCCACTGATGGCTGGGCACTGGCCCTCCAGTCCCGTGGGGGCCACTACCACCTCTCCTCGCTGCAGTCTGGGCCCTGATGGCTCCAGGGGGCTGATACCCTCTGCCTGCCCCACGGCCTGCACCTCCATCATCACTGGGCCCCCCAAGAAACCTGCAGTGCTCGGTTGCCCCTGCACCCCACCGGCGTCAGGGTCCTTGCTCTCCCCATAGGCTTGCAGCAGGGGTCCTGTGCTAAGCCCCACCATTGGTGCTGTGGGGCTGGCAGGCTGAGGTGAAGATGGCCAGGGAGATGATGGCCGAGGTGAGGATGGCCCAGGACTCCACAGCAAGTGGGCAGCAGAGCTGTGTGCCTGGATGTGTGCCTCAAAGAGCCCCACTTTCTGGTTCACTTGGACATTGTGGAGCTCCCGCTGCAGGCACCGCGCTGTGGGGGGGCCTTGCTGCCCATCTCGACCCCGGCTGCCCTGCCGTCCCCCAGGGCTGCCCAGCTGCCGTGGGGGCTCCTCAGGTGGTGGGAAGAGGAAAGAAGAGCCGAGGCATGGGGAGTGGGGCGGCACAGTGGCTGGGCTGAAGACGGGGAGTGAGCGGCAGCTGCTGGGCTTCTCTGGGCTCCTGGGTAGTACTTGTCCAGGAGGAGGTGGCGTCTTGCTCCCACTGCTTTTCACCTCACTGTTGTTATTCATCATCACCAAGCTATTGAGCGCATAGCAGTACACAGCCATAGTAGTCAGCCGGGGCACACAGGGGGACCACCACCACTGCCTCGGCACTCAGGCTCAGCAGGGCTGCCAAGGGTCTCTCCACACTGGGACCAGCAGCATCACCAGAGGGCAGAAGGGGAGCTGGGCTGGCCCCGGCCCACAGCTCCATAAAATGGGACACCTGGGGAGAGAGAGAGAGAGAAAAGTGGTGAGAGTGACCCTGTGCTCCGCCCCTAAACTCATCCTCCAGCTGTGTACACAGCTGGCTAGGCCTTTCCCTTCCTGTGTGGCCCCTGCTGCCATGGTCCCTGCACATGCCTGCACGCATCCCAGTGTGCCACCTCCAGGAATATGGCCGAGCCTGGTCATCTGAAGGGTCTGAGCCAAGGGGAAATCAGGTTTGGGGCTACTTCCCCTCTTTCCTGCCCTCCCTGCCACCTCCCCAGGTTGTCTGTTGATACAGCCACAGAAGTGGTGTTCAGGAAGATACTGCACAGTCGGTGACTGCTCCCACAACAGAGTTACGGAGTTATAGCCAACTGGTGTGAGCTGAAAGTTGGAAGCTTTTGAGTATTTGTCCCAAAAGGTGTCATTTTCTGAAGGAAAGGAAAAACTCCAAACAGCTCAAATTTGCCACCTTCTGGTTTGTCACCTACAACCAACCACAATCTAGTCTCATGCATGGACTTCTGCTCAATGGTAACTGCCTGCCCAGTTTTGTATGGTAGAGGACCATATCTCCACTACCTCCCTAACTACCCACATGCAACAGCATGGGTTTGTGCATCTTCACACATGCCCTGTCTAAACATATTTCCCCTGCACATGCCTGCCTTCTAGAGTATCGACTGTTGCAACCAGCTCCAAGTCACAGACTGGGTCCCATGTATGGACATGGCTGGTGCTGTTTGTCCTGTTGTGTATGTGAGTCTGTATGCATGCAAGAGAGGATCTGGTTTTGTATGTGGCTCTTTGTGTCCCTCTGTACTTTTGCATGCCTTCCTTTGTGTCTGTTTATTCCATGTGCCACTGGAGCTGCAATCCCCATAATATGCCAGCGAATGAGAACCCCATGAGATCTACATAAAAATGCAGCCTACATGAGGGTGCGGGCTTGTTTACACAAATATGTGCTAACTCTGGGTATGGGTGCATGCTTCTTCGGAAAAAGTGTGTGGCTCAGGAGAGCCTAGACTGTGCTGGCACCCCATCTTCACAGGGATCCCTGGCATAGCAATGCACTGGCACGGGTGTGACAGTGAGCACCGGCACAAGGCGCTGGGACAGATTTTTACATGTGGGACAGCTCGCCTGGGGCCGGGGCCGTGTGCAGCGGCGGTAACCCAGCCCTGGGCGCTAGACGGGCACAGATGCCCCCAGACCCGGGCAACATCCAGCCCGTCGCTCCCGCCACCTCTCGCCCCTTCCTCCCGGCTGGCACCCAGCACCGCCAGCCCGGCGTGGCTGCTCGGGGCACCCCGGCGGAGGGTGCTGCCGTGTCCCCCACCGCCGCCGCTTACCTGGCAGCAAGATCCGCGCCCGCTTCAGTGCGCGCGGCCCGGCAGCGCCCACCGGCGCCGGCGGCCGCAACGCGCTGGAGAAACCATCTCCGTGGGTGCGGTGCACGGCCGGGAGCGTCGCTCTCTCCGCGGCTCTCCTGCCCTTCGGGGAGCTGGGGAGCGCCGGGCTCTCCCGCTCCGCGCTCCGGTGGGGGTGGCTCCGCGCTCCGGCCAGGTCCGCGGAGCGGCCGCGGAGCCCGCTCCCGGTGCGGCTGGAAACGCGGGGAGAGGAGGAGGAGGAGAGGGAGAGGAGCCGAGAGAAGGAGGAGAGCAGAGGGAGGGGGTAGGAAAGCAGGAAGGAAGTTGTGAGCCTGTCTGGGGTTGAACTCAGCGGAACAAGTTTCTTTTTTTTTTTCGCTCTCTCTCTCTCTCTGCTGCTTGGCAGGACCGCTGGAGGGAAACACTGAAAAAAAAAAGTTTCCATTGTTAACTAAGAAAAAAAAAAAAAAAAAAAAAAAAAAACCACGTTTCTGCCTCTGTGGGTTAAAGATACACGATCCATTTTCCACCCCTCGCCCCAGAGCGCTATGTCTGGCTTAGTGCAAGTCTCTGCACCCGAGACCTGCTTGGGGCCTGGCCCCATGGTGTGGGGATCCCCATGGCCACTGCCAGCAAAGCAGACAAGGGCATAAAGGAGAGAGAAATCCTCCCAGCTTTCTATTGTAACGTGAGTTTCACTTTACAGCCTCCTTACTGGCCTTCATATTTTTCCCCTGTGTACAATGGTCAAGGCAAAAGATGGTCCCTACACCCATAGGAACGAAAGCCTGAAGGTCCCTGATGTCCCCATGCACCCAGCTTAAAGGCAGGAACTAGCCCAGCCATTTCACACAGCATCCCCTTTCCTCCAGACATGATGGCTTGGTCCTGGTGCGTTTCAGCATGTTGCTCATTCACATCAGACCAAAGCTGGTGCAAAGCCCTCCCTGCCAGGCTGGGTAGCTTTGGGTGAGCATGTCCCATGGAGATAGGTGGCCCCCAGATGACAAACCCAAGATATGTGAGCTGTCACAGGCACATCCACTCACTGTGTCTCTGCCCCATGTTTGGGCAGAGCTGCAGCTACTGTGTCCAGGACAAAGGGTGTCCTTTCTGATGCAGGTTAGACCACAGACAGCACTGTCTCAGCTCTTGCAGCCCCCAGGCATGGGTCCCACTTGGCAGAAGGAGCAGGCTGTTGGCTGTGATACAGCATGATTTCTGTATCAAGATAACTCATTGGAAATAGTTGTCCCTATGGCAGCACTTCAGGAGAGCAGGCTGTGCAATTTGCTCTCAAAGTAGTAGTCAAGGTCAAACCCAGATGGCAGCTTTTGGGTTGGCCTCGGCTGGCCAAGGGAGAAAAAAAAAAAAGTACTGCATTTTGTCTCCACTAGGAATTTCCCCTAGAGAGGGAAATTGATGTCACAGTGGATCAGCTTTTGCAATTAAGACATAACCTCTAGAGTGTAAACAGGGACAGAAAGGTCTCTGAATCTGCAGAAGGTATGGATTGCCAATCCCACAAGCAGACAAACAGAGACACCCAGAATGAGCTTATGTTTGTTTTTCCATTAAGAGAAATGTTATTTTGAATTCATTGCAGGAAAAGGATTTTTAGACTTTCCACTTGAATCTGTTTCCTCAGTTAGGAACTGGTCTTTCATGAAATAAAGTATGTGATCAATCTTTCTCAGAAAAGTGACCCCTCTGAATATAATGGCACTAGTTATGCGCATGAGCCTACTTATGTGTGCAAATATCTGCAGATTCTGGTTATTTGTTGCTCCCATTCCTTCATGACTACTTACACACATCAAAAAGTAGGAATGTTTGAAAGAAATATGAAATTCAGGAATACATTCAGAAGAACAGCTATCTTCCTTCTTAAAAGAACTGCACTATGCCATGCAGGTACTTGCAAGCACTACTGCATATCTGTTTGCATGTTTTGACTGTTCTTTGGGGTTATTTATGTTAAGACTATTTATACCAGAATAACCAGGATGGGTGCTTAAAGCCCTTTCTTAAAGTTACGTAAATTCAAGCACCTTCTGATATTCATCTTATCTGTATAGAATAGGACAAAGAAGCAGTGAATTCACCGTGGCATATTTACTGATATAAAACTCCCTGAGGGAGACTTGGCCTTAAAATACGGCAGAACTTTTGTCAAAGAGTAGAAATATGTGATGTTCAGAGCTAGAGCTGTTCTGTGGGCATTACACACAACAACAAGCTTTTCTTTATGAAGGAAGTGGCTAATAAAAGTTGAAAGAAAAAAAAAACAAAGCCTGGGCATAAATCCCTTTTCAGTATGGGCAGGTACAGGAGGGAAATAATTGTTTCCAGATTGGAGCCAGGCAGATGTCCACATTGTATAGTGAAGAAAGAGCAGACAGCTTTCAGTACACTTGTTTCCAAACAAGTGGAAACCAAGTGTCTGAGGTTAGACTAAATGGAAAACACCAACTGAAACACGTTACTAGTCCAAACCAGGGACAAGGATGGAGGCAAGAAAGTAGACGAGTTTTTTCTTTTATATATACAGATGGATGTCTGCAGACACCAGCACTGCTGCAGATGCTTGATGCTGCTGAGGAGCCCCCTATATGTCTTTGGCACTGTTGCGTTAGGTGCTGTACAAAGAGAACCTAAATATGGTTCCACTTTGACTTGCAATCTCAGCACACATCATCAACAAAAAGTGTAATTTTCAATCTCAAAAGATCTTGCTTCTGCTTAAGCCATGCTCTTCATTTGAATTTATACCTCTTGCTTCTAAAGAAAATCATCGCAGTGCTTGAGGATATTGAAGAAGGTTGGGTTAGGATTTCATATGCAAACACTTGATCCAGCAAACTTCTATGTGGGCATTGTGTCCTTATTCAGGAGAGTGAGGCCACAGAATCTTCCACTTAAGAAGGGCATATATTCACTGCAGGATGTATTTATTCTTGAAACAAAGCAAGGACAGACAATTACAGAAGGTCATGGGGCTGTCCTAGCTGTGTAATATGTCCTGCTGACACATGGCTATAAGTGTTTTGGGAAAGAAATACCACAGCTGTCAAAGGTAACGGCCTCTCAGCACTTTGTTCCGAATGTGCTTGGTGTGCCCAGCGAGTGTGAACAGCATGTGTGGCTCAGTTATGGCCACTGTACCCCTGGCCCCAGGGCTGCCCAGAGCTGCAGGATGGGAACTGTTTGTAGGGGCAGGACAGGACCTGCTGTGTATGAATGTGTGTGGGGAAGAGGGGATTTGGTGTGGCTGCCAGGCCCCCAAAGATCAGTATGTGGGGAAAGAGACCTGCAGGGCGGCAGTGGGCAGTGGTCTGGGGAGGAAAGAACGCAGAGAGGGATCACAAAGATTTGCAGGCGCAGTGACAAGTTTAAAGGTTCATCAAAGAGAGGGGTCATCATCCCTTACTGCCTCCAGACCCCTTCCAGCTCTCCCCATCTCCACAGCATGCCCTGCAGCATCAGCCTAGCCCCATGCTCTCTATGCTGTCCTGGTGGCTGCCCTTGCCTCTACCCCAAGAGCAAACTCTCCCTGGGCTGCTGCACTGTGTGTGCTGAGGACATGGGCTGGGGCCAGGCTCCTTCTGCCCTGCGGCAGGTGGGGAGAGGAGGAGATCCCAGCTTATCACCCTAGGGCTGTGGGGCTGGAAGCAGCCCCAGCTGCTGGTGGGAGTGGTGGCTCTTGCAGCAGGAGTGCCTGCACCCCACAGGAGCCAGATGAGAGGGCTGTTTGGGCAGGAGGGGAGAAGGAAGTGAACACTGGATGGGAAAAGCAGACAGTACACCCAAGGCCATTTTACTGCCCTCAGCCTCTGCTTTGTCCTTACCTAACTTCTTGCTTTGACTGTCACTAAAGTCTGCTCCCAGGCACAGCCCTCCAGGACAAGGGGAGCCCTGGCAGACCAAGATGGTGCTTGTGACCTTCTGCCAGTGCAGGCAGGCCTGTCCTTTGCGACTTACATCCTTTTCCTTTGGAGTCAAGGTCTTGGTTCTCATCTCAAGGCTTGCCATGCTGGCCCCTGGGACATGCTGACCCCTGGGATAGTATCTAAACAGTTGCCCAAGCATGAAGATGAAGACAGTGACCTTGGCCTCTGGCAAAATGACACTCACGTCGTTGTGAGGGCCTGAGGCTTGGCAATACGCTGACTCCCCAAGACTGAGTAGTGTCTCAGCACTTTACACCCCATGGCATATTCCCCTGACCTGTTTTCCTTAGGAAAAAAACAGGGAGATTTGTACTGGTTTCAAGAACCTTTTCCTCAGTCCAAACCACAATAACAAGACAAAAATAAATAAATAAATAAATAAATCACTGAAACAAGGTCCAGTACTGCAGAAATACCTCTTTCCATGGAGAAGGGAGAAGAGTCGCATGATAGTTGCTGGTCATCCTACTCATTTAAATACTCAGAGGCACTCAATTCATATGGCATGGGCTGCATTACAAAGCTAGAATAGAACAGAAGTGACCACAGTCCACTTAGTATCAATCCTGTTGTGAAAACAATGCAAGAAGAATCAGAAAAGTGTAATCATAAAACTACTAAACTCCTAAAGTATCCTCTTTCTTCCATTCTTCTTTTATAATGAGATTCATTTTTTAAAATTATCACTCTGTTATGTTTTGGACTGGTTGGACAAGACAGTCTTCACTGTGTTTCAAAGCTGAGTCTTCTGAACTGTCACTGTTTATCCATTTCAGCAAAAGAAGGATCGTCAGCATCCTTGCAGTGGAAGCCAGTATTTTATGACATCTAGTTACCAGTGAGTTGAATCTTACAATCCTGTAAAAGACAGAAATTGATAAATATAGAGTAATTCTATAGCCAGCAGACAGTGTGATGGAGAATCAACTTGCCTAATACTTTATGAGAAAGAGAACCACAGAAGACTTGAAGGGAAATATAACAATGAATTATGTGCTCAGAATTGGCTACTGTTCAGGCAGGTGACTGTCACAGGAACGGCACACTTCTGGTCTGGCTGGGCTGGCAGGTGAAGCCTGAGAATAGGACTCTGGGTTTTTATCTTGAACCAGACCTTTTGCACTGCTTCAGTGGCAAAACAGGTCAGAAAGCACCAGTTTTCCTCAGCTTTCAGTGACTTCTGAGCTGGGTTACCTGGTCATTTGCTCCCCTCCTGCTGTCCCACAGCATACATATGAAGGAAGAATTAAGGAGTGACTGGTTAATATTTTTTGTACCAGCTCCTATTCAGGGAGCAAGAACACAGGGCACTGCAGAGGCACTTGTAGCAAGTTGATGTAATTCGGGGCAGTCTGTGTACTGCATCCATGTCTGTCTGAGCTCATATATCCACTTCAATCACAGAGGAACTAGTTTTTTTCTTTGGGACCCTCATTCACACATTCCTGTCTGCACCTTGCCACATGCTGCACCAAGTTGTATGGCTCAGTGCAGCCAAGAAAGCCAGCCAAAGGTCTTGGTGGTCTGTTCCTCGCTCTTCCCCTGCCTCATGTAGGGTGTTAGCAATGTGGCTTATTACCTATCCCCCTTGGTTTGCCCACCTGTGAAACAGGCAGCATGTACTAGCACACCCTGTGTATCTCATGGTATTTGTGGCTGTGAGCTGCCTCAAGTTTCATACAGACTTGGGGTCTTTGGAGGAAACCCCATACATTCATGCACAGCACACACATGCAGAGCATTAGTGCTGTGTTAAAAAGATCAGGTTGGCTCACAGGATCCAGGTTTTGCTGCAGGACTTTGGTGAGCTGTTACAGAGCTCAAGAGATTTAAAATGGATGTATGGAAAATATTATGCAGAGTGAAGTACTCTGACAGGGAGTTATATAAACACACAACAGGCAAGAAAGTTTAGGAATCCTATCACAAGCACAAGAGGTTACTTTTCCTCCTGATGAAATGCATATATGTCAGTGGCATCTTTATTTTTCCCTCAGCTAGTAGACTACTCAGAATGATGATATGAAAGTCTGATGTGAATGCCCACTGATTTTATGCCTGGATATGCCCAGTAGTTTCAGTGGCACTGTTCCTGTTTTTTTCCTGGTGCCAGAGAAGACCTCAGCTCTGTAGTTGGTATGTGCCACAGCTGTGGTCCTCTGTGCTACAGCAGGGCTTTACATTGGCAACTTAGTTGCTATTTGCTGATAATAAGAATACAAACACGTACATATCTGGGGAGTAACCCATGATTCAGCATTAATGTTTCCTTTTTTTTTGCACAGAACAAACAAGAGACACTAGGAGCACATGAAATATGTATTGTTGTGCTTTACTGAGTTTCAGTAAAAATGAAATTGTAAAGGGAGATCTGTCCCCATTGAACCCTGAGGCTATCAAAAGTTGTACCTCAGTCTGTGGTTGAGGGGGTAAAACAAGATACATTGCTTCATTGTCTGAAGCATTTTTTCCTATTCATGGGTCACAGTTATTCCTCTAGCCTGTGACCACATAACCATAATTGGGCAGCTTTGCATTTGTTTGAGATAGCTACGATTGTGGCAGGAAAAAAGACAAGCTATTTTTTAAGTGTGCAATGTGTCACATAGACTGCTTTGGGTTTTGTAGTAGTATACGACAGGATATGCAGTCTCCAGGGCTGTGAAATTCCACTGCACCTTTTAGGTATGAGATGAAGATGAAATCACAAGAAATGTTGTCCAAGTTTCCACTCTGCAATGAATGACCACTGTTTTGAAAAACCGGGAAGGAGAGGGCACCGAAGAGGACACAATTAATAATTTTAAAGCCCATACTGGGATGTGGACGTTTAATTTAAAACAAAAAATATTGGTTCTCTCCAAGAATCTAGTTTTGCATTCATCTGAAAGCCCATGGTATAATAATACATTTTAAGGATTTACCACGATATTTCTAATAAGGCATACAGAAGAAAGGACAGATGCTTACTTTCATCTGTTCCTCTGTCTGTGAAAGGAAAAAGAAAAAAAAATTTTGAATGAGTGCAGCAGAATTTATTAAATTGGCAGATCTAAGTTGATTCTTCATAATTTTGAATAGCTAAGGCAATAGAACCATGAAAATATTTTTAAGTGACATTGCTAGACAACAGTGTATTACTGTACTATTTTCTTGCATGTAGTACAAAGTATGCAGTACCATTTAATTGTACCAAGAACACTTTTTCCTTCTCCAACCAGTACTAGTACCAACCAGTACTCAGAGCCTTGTGTCCTCTGAACAGCCCTCTGAACTGCGTCCACAGCTCGGGATATGAGCAGCAAATTTAGCAATACAGTGTAGTTTGCTGCCCTCCCACCTCCCCTGGCTGGTAAGCTCAGGACAAGCCTCCCTCTTGTGCTGCCCTTCCTCCACCTCCAAGCATTTCCAGATTGCTCTTGAATTGTCCAAGTTATTTATCTATGACAGGGCACATCTAAGATTTTTAAGCCATTGCCACAGATTACAGAGTTTCAGATCTTTGACATTTCCCACATTACTACCATGTGCTCTCGAACCCTGGGCAAGTTCCTATGACTGGAGTTTCCACCTCTGTGTAACTGAACTGAAGCATTTAAACCCACATTTAGTTGCCTGAGTAAGAAGACAGATTTTAAGACCACGGGTGGTCCCTCTCCTCCCCATGAAGTTTGCCACTCTTCTCAAATATACTCTGCACTGTTCTTCTGTGCTCCAAGGAAGGGGTTGCCCATTCCTCTTTTCCTTTGGAAAAGGTGAAAGACATTTCATGGTCTGGCAGGCACCAGTGTGAAACCACTTGAAACTAGGTATCTAAAAAACCATTACAGCTGGGGAAGGTGAAGGCCTGGCCCAGAGAAGAGGTATTAACTGCTTGCTGAATGAGAGCTGATGAGCCAGACCGCAGCTCTAATGGGTTCCTAAATGGTGTGTATTTCCTCCCTGCTTCCTGACGGACAGGGACAGATTCACAGAATTCCAGTTGGCTGCTCTCTTTTTCCCAGGAAAATTCACCTAATTGCCTAAGTAACATAATAAGATGCAAAAGGAAGGGCAGAAGAGCAGAGCTGTGGGGCCTGCAGGTCCTCAGCAGAACCACTGTGTTTTCTTCCCACTAGTTCTTTGATCCTTTTTCATCCTTTGCTCTCCTCCTTTCTGGACACACCCATAAAGACCGGTAGCCCTTGTTGTTTGAGACAGATTTCTCCATGCTGCCTGTTACCGGCATTCAGGATTGGATTACATAGGACTTCAGGCTGGCCTGAGACATGCAGATTTGGTTGAGGACAGTGCCTCAGAGGGTCACAACTCCCTGGTAGGGAGCTCCTGGGCTTCATTCAAGCTGGACTTTCGCACATCCATGCTCCTGCCATTTTGCCCACAGGCTTCTGCTGTTTGAGAAAAGCAGAAGTTGTCTGTTGAGGGGAACAGAGAGATATTTGCCCTTGCATAAACAGCACAGAGGAGGGAGAAATAGGAGAGTTGGTGAGGGTCTGCTGGCCTCAATACCAGACAGGCTGCTTTGCCCTCAGAGACTGTGGCTTCTTGAGGCTGGCAGAGATGTTGCCTCTTCACCCATCCAGGGTGCAGTCCAGCCTGCACAGAGAGGGCTGGCCTTGTGAACCCAGCCACGGGCACTGGAAAAGTTGGCAGCCTTTGTGGTCTACTCTCCAGCAAGAACAGACTGAAACTCTTTTTAGTCGGGGCAGTTTTATGAGGAGCAGGAGGAAAGCACCTCTAGGATTAACTTCACAGAATCACAGAATCACAGGATCACAGGATCACGGAATGGTTGAGGTTTGAAGGGACCTCTGGAGATCATCTAGTCCAACCCCCCCTGCCAAGCAGGGTCACCTAGAGCACGTTGCACAGGATCACATCCAGGCAGGT
>VXAA01003919.1:52061-73650 GCA_013399115.1 Anseranas semipalmata
CCCCGGCTGAGGACAGCCTTATCCTGAATAGGAGAACTGGAATGGTGCAAGAACTCCAGACAGCTGACACCACCTTCCTATCTTCAGGCTCAGATAGAGGGAGCTATATTAATAAAAGCTGCCAGAGAAATGCTTTGGAATGAGCCTTCCCGATAGGACAGACAGTATCCTGGAAACACCTATCATTTGTTGGCAGAGATACTCAGAGATTAACTACAGAACCAAATTTCTTTAACTCTCCTCAGAGTCATTTTTAGACTCAATTGCAAGTGTATTTTATGAAAAAATCCCCCACTTTCTTCCCTTATGTTTTACATTTCTCACATTTCCTAAAAGGAACAAGATATTGGAATAATGAAATATCTTCTTTTTTCTTTTTAATAGACCCATCTGACATTAAGAGACAGTTTACTTAACACCTCTTCTTCCCGGTGAAGGTGATGGTTGGGGTTGAACAAGAATTACAGGTCCAGTAAGTGAGGTGCCATTTCTGTCACCAGCAACAGTGGTCAGCAGGGAATTATCTATCATTTTTATTGTTTCAAAAAGAGATGTGGAGGGAAAATGGAGCAGGCTGTGATTTATTACAGTTGGTGTAACAGTATTTAAAGTTAGACGACAGAAAATTTGGATTCTTTGCAGAAACAGCCCCTATGAATCTGTAGAGTTAGGCAGGGCCTTGATTTTGGAAGGAAAATCTCACAAACATACTCAGACTTAAAACCTCCAAGAAAGACTGTTAAAGGGTGCTTTAGCAATTAAGAAAATGGTGCATTGGTGGTGAACCAAAGAATGGAGTTCCTCAGAGTTGTTCTGCTCAGCAAGCTGGGCCCAGTCCTCTCCTGGATATCATAGAATCAGAGTCACAGAATGGTTTGAGTTGGAAGGGACCTTAAAAATCATCTAGTTCCACGCCCCCCTGCCATGGGCAGGGACACCTTCCCCTAGATCAGGCTGCCCAAAGCCCCATCCAACCTGGCCTTGAAACTCTTCCAGGGATGGGGCACCCACAACTTCTCTGGGCAACCTGTTCCAGTGCCTCACCACCCTCTGAGTGAAGAATTTCCTCATAACATCTAATCTAAATCTCTCCTCTTCTAGTTTAAAACCTTTACCTCTTGTCCTATCGCTACACTGCCTGATAAAGAGTCCCTCTCGAGCTTTCCTCTAGGGCCCCTTTAAGTACTGGAAGGCAGCTATAAGGTCTCCTTGGAGCTTTCTCTTCTTGAGACTAAACAACCCTCAGTCTGTCTGAGGAGACTCTCTCAGCTTGTCTTCTCAGGAGAGGTGCTCCAGCCATCTGAACATCCTCGTGGCCCTCTTCTGGATCCACTATAGCAGGTCCACATCTTTCTTGTGCTTGGAGCCTCAGAGCTGAATGCAGTATTCCAAGTGGGGCATCATGAGGGCAGGGCAGAGCGGGAGAATCACCTCCCTCAACTTGCTGGCCACACTTCTTTTGATGCAGGCCAGGATATGGTTGGCCTTTTGGGCTGCTGGTTCATGTTGAACTCTTCATCCACCAGAACCCCCATGTCCTTCTCCACAGGGGTGCTCTCTATCCACTCATTGCCCAGCCTGCATTCACGTTTGCGATTGCCCCAACCCAGATGCAGGGCTTTGCAGTTGGCCTTGTTAAACTGCATGTTGTTCACATGGGCCTAGTTCTCGAGCCTGTCAAGGTCCCTCTGGATGGCATCCCTTTCCTCCAGAGTGTCAACCGCACTACTGAGTTTGGTGTTGTCTGCAAACTTGCTGAGGGTGCACTCAATCCCACCCTAAAGAATACCATTCATCACTGGTCTCCACCTGGACATAGAGCTGTTGACCGCAACTCTTTGTGTGCAACTATCCAGACAATACCTTATACACCGAGTGGTCCATTTTCAAATCCATGTCTCTCCAATTTAGAGACAAGGATGTTGTGCAGGACAGTGTCAGATGCAGCGTCAGATGTAGACAATGTCAGTTGCTCCCCCCTTATCCACCAGTGCTGTAACCCCATTGTAGAAGGCCACCAGATTTGTCAGGCATGACTTGCCCTTAGTGAAGCCACGTTGGCTGTCACCAATCACCTCTCTGTTCTCCGTGTGCCTTAGCATAGTTTCCAGGAGGATCTGCTCCATGATCTTGCCAGGCACAGGGGTGATCTTGCTGGGCACAGAGGTGAGACTGACTGGCCTGGAGTTCTCTGAATCTTCCTTTTTTCCCTTTTTAAAAATGGGGGTTACATTTCCTCTTCTCCAGTCTGAGAACTTCACCGGACTGCCACAACTTCTCAAATATGATGGATAGTTGCTTAGCAACTTCATCTGCCATTATAGTCATCACTCTGTTATTGTTGCTGGAGAGATACTGGAAGNCATCATGAGGGCAGGGCAGAGCGGGAGAATCACCTCCCTCAACTTGCTGGCCACACTTCTTTTGATGCAGGCCAGGATATGGTTGGCCTTTTGGGCTGCTGGTTCATGTTGAACTCTTCATCCACCAGAACCCCCATGTCCTTCTCCACAGGGGTGCTCTCTATCCACTCATTGCCCAGCCTGCATTCACGTTTGCGATTGCCCCAACCCAGATGCAGGGCTTTGCAGTTGGCCTTGTTAAACTGCATGTTGTTCACATGGGCCTAGTTCTCGAGCCTGTCAAGGTCCCTCTGGATGGCATCCCTTTCCTCCAGAGTGTCAACCGCACTACTGAGTTTGGTGTTGTCTGCAAACTTGCTGAGGGTGCACTCAATCCCACCCTAAAGAATACCATTCATCACTGGTCTCCACCTGGACATAGAGCTGTTGACCGCAACTCTTTGTGTGCAACTATCCAGACAATACCTTATACACCGAGTGGTCCATTTTCAAATCCATGTCTCTCCAATTTAGAGACAAGGATGTTGTGCAGGACAGTGTCAGATGCAGCGTCAGATGTAGACAATGTCAGTTGCTCCCCCCTTATCCACCAGTGCTGTAACCCCATTGTAGAAGGCCACCAGATTTGTCAGGCATGACTTGCCCTTAGTGAAGCCACGTTGGCTGTCACCAATCACCTCTCTGTTCTCCGTGTGCCTTAGCATAGTTTCCAGGAGGATCTGCTCCATGATCTTGCCAGGCACAGGGGTGATCTTGCTGGGCACAGAGGTGAGACTGACTGGCCTGGAGTTCTCTGAATCTTCCTTTTTTCCCTTTTTAAAAATGGGGGTTACATTTCCTCTTCTCCAGTCTGAGAACTTCACCGGACTGCCACAACTTCTCAAATATGATGGATAGTTGCTTAGCAACTTCATCTGCCATTATAGTCATCACTCTGTTATTGTTGCTGGAGAGATACTGGAAGTGACTTCAGAGTAACAGGTGAAATTCTAGTCTACAGATCAGCATCCATTTTGCTGCTGACTTTAGCAGAGTTTGCTTTGCCCACTTGAGACCACTGGAGACTACGAGATGAATTCTAACAATAACTTTAACAAAAATCCCAGCCATCAGATATACTATCTGAACAGTGATATCACCCACTGAGTTTTTTATGTGGCATCTTACACTTCCCAATCCCTGACTCAAGAGCACTGATGTACCTGTACTGTCACATTCCCATCCTCTTTCCTTTCCCAGGGAAATCAACCTGGATGGGAAATGATCAGTATACATAGGTTTTGTGAATATTTTTGAAAGTTAAGGTGAATGACAGAGCCAGAAGACCCATGTTAATGGGAGAGCTGAGTGCTCTAGGAAACTTTCCCAAAGCCATTAAGACCCATGCCAGAGGCTCTTCTACTACTTGGCCTCACCGAAACACCTAAATTGTCAGTGGTTTTATTTTCATTCCAAGCCATTTTCCCATCTCCTCTCCCTCAAGCTGATGACCAGTTCTGCATATGGGGAAACCTGCAGTAATTCTGCAGAAGCCCAAAGAGTGAATCACGTAAGAGTGCAATTGGGCCCTGAGGATTTAGTGATCAATCTGACAGGAACAGAGAGAATTAGGGATTAGGGCAGTTCTAAAAGAATTTACTTTGACCAAACATTTAATAAATTCTTCCCTCTTACTTCCTTTACGAATGCAGTTAGATCCACACTCCTCCATGTCCAAATTAATTTCTTTCACATGATTAATCAGCAGCTGGAAACAGGTGATGCCATGGTCTCCGACATTAGATTGTCATCTAACATTACCTTTCTCGTGTGCGTTTTTAACTAAATACCTGCAGCAGCAATGGCTCTGATGGCTGGTGGCCAGCCTGAGTCTCTGCACAGAGATGTAACACTCCTTTTCTCTGTTTTCCCATATTTCCCCAGCTTGCTTGCTCTCTGATGGAAAAATTAACTTCCACAGCAAGACTCTGGGCAGCACCTACGGTTGCAGTGTATCAAAGAAAAACATACACCAAGGACCAGGGGAGTCCTCACAGCCCTGGCAAACCAGGAAAGGTACTGCCAGGGCAACTCCAGTGCCCCAAGCTGATCAGACATGCAGATTTTCATTTCAGATGAAAGATGAATGGAAGGAGGTTAGAGTCCCTCAAATGCAAGCTGTCCATGGAAGCAAGCATTACACTTGCATTTACATGGAAACAAAATGTGTCTCAGCTTTTGGCCGCTTTGGAAAAAGGATGATGAGGATGATGATCTTTGCAGGCAGGGTGCAGGACACTTTACTGTTGATGAAATTTGCCTGGCAGTTGTTAACAGATGCTGTCTCTCAGGTTTACCAGAAATGGGAGTTTGCCTGAACTTTGCACTTCATTTTCCATAAAAACACCGATTTGTAATTCTCATATTTTTCTCTGTCAAAACTATGTCCTGCCATTCTTAATGCTTGAATGATTCTCAGAGTTTTTGTTTGTTTGTTTGTTTGTTTTAAAGTTTGGGGTGAGTTGGAGGCATTTGCCTGGTAAAACTTCTATCTCCGACAACGTATAACTTCAGAAACTCCACATCTGGTCTAACCTGTTCTCAGTGAAAAATGCTGTTTTTGACAAGGCAGTCTTGATGAGTTGGTTTTGGAATAACTCAGATGGTTCATTTTCCATCTTAATTTTCAAACATTTTAGAGTATATAATGTTATGAGCATATATGTTGATGAGTTTGGGTTGATTTTGTTTCATTGAGACATCAGCTGCATTGCAGGTAAACTGAATTAAACAGCCATTACTGCACTCAATTTTCCAAATAAGTACAGAAGGATGAGATTACCGTCAAGTACTTTCTGCTAATAGGCTTAAGCATTTACAATTATGGAAGCTTTTTCATAAGTAGTGCAAAATTATTGCAGCAATTCAGAGTATGAGTAGAATTTGAAAGGCTTTAATTAATTTTGGCCATATTTGAAATAATAAGAATAATTTGAGAATAATAAACCAGATCAGTCCCTGGGAAGACTCCACTAAAGTGGATTACATCATACCTGAAATAAGTTTTGGCCTTTTCTCTGGCATTGAGATAGTCCCTGAAAAATCCCCAAGTGGCTAACAATTGCATCAGGAAACACAAATGATAGTTCACATATGTGATCTAGTTATGTCCAAAGAAAATACCTACTGATTAGAATGGGCTATGGACCAGGTCCTATATTGTAAACCTACCTTAGAAATTCAGCTGTCTCTTCATTAGAAACTGATGAAGAACTCTTTCAGAATTCATCTCAAAATCGCTTCAGGCGCTGTCTCCAAGGAAGTACTTTTTCCACATTTCCTTTTTAAACTTATACTACTCAAAAATTGAGAGCAAGGATTTACATATACAAGCTTCTAAATAATCTACTGAATTCAAATTTGTTTCCACTGTGTAGACATAAGTTTTTCCATCTGCATTTAAGGTAAGGATACCAGACAGCCTTTCCTTTTAACAAGCTCATACAACTTAAAGGGATGAATGAATGAATGAATGAATGAACTGATCTCAGCAGTTACAATCAGAAGAGCTCACAGCATTTGGCAGTGGTGAGGCCAGTACTCCCCACAGCACAAGCAGAAACATAGAATCATTTAGGTTGGAAAAGACCCTTAAGACCATTAAGTCCAACCATCAACCTAACATTACCAACTCCACCATGTCATGTCCCTAAGTGCCACATCCACATATCTCTTAAATAGCTCCAGGAATGGGAACTCTACCACTTCCTTGGGCAGCCTGTTCCAATGCCTAACCACCCTACCATGAAGAAATTCTTCCTGATATCCAGTCTAAGTCTTCCCTGGTGCAACTTAAGGCTGTTTCCTCATGTCCTATCACCTGTCATCTGAGAAAAGAGACCACCAACCACCTCACTACAACCTCCTTTCAGGTAGTTGTAGAGAGCAATGAGGTCTCCCCTCAGCCTCGTTTTCTCCAGACTAAACAACCCCAGTTCCCTCATCTGCTCCTCATATATCCTCTTTTCTAGTCCCTTCACCAGCTTCGTTGCTCTTCTCTGAATGCATTCCAGCAACACAATATCTTTCTTGAAGTGAGGGGACCACAACTGAGCACAGTACTCGAGGTATGGCCTCACCAGTGCCAAGTACAGAGGGACAATCACTTCCCTAGTCCTGCTGGCCACACCATTTCTGATACAAGCCAGGATGCCATTGGTCTTCTTGGCCACCTGGGCACACTGCTGGCTCATGTTCAGCTGGCTGTCAACCAACACCCCCAGGTACTTTTCTGACAGTCAGCCTTCCAGGCACTCCTCCCAACACCTACAAAACTGCATGGGGTTGTTATGACCCAGCTGCAGTTCCTGGCATTTAGCCTTGTTGACTGTCATGCAATTGGACATGGCCCATCGATCCAGCCTATCCAGATCTCTCTGCAAAGCCTTCCTACACTCCAGCAGATCAACACTCCCACCCAACTTGGTGTCATCTGTAAATTTACTGAGGGTGCACTCAATCCCCTCATCAAGATTACTGACAAAAATATTAAACAAAATTGGCCCCAGTAGTGAGCCCTGGGGAGCACCACTTATGACAGGCCATTAACCAGATTTAGTTCCATTCACAACAACTCTTTGGGCCCAGCCATCCAGTTAGTTGTTTAACCAGCAAACAGTACATCCATCCAAGCTGTGAGCAGCCAATTTCTGTAAGTAAGAACTACTACTTCTATAAGTAAGAAGACAGAAGGCAACAGGAGCTACAGTGTGAGGCCCAAGGTGATGCAGAAAAGCAGTATCAGAGAGAGTAATACAGGCTCTCTTGCCTGCCAGACCATGTTAGAACCACCCCTGGATGTTGCAGATGACACCAAGGTGAATGGTGTGGTTGATACGCTGGAGGGAAGGGATGCCATTCAGAGGGACCTTGACAGGCTCAAGAGGTTGGCCCATGCAAAAAACATGTGGTTCAACAAGGCCAAGTGCAAAGTAGATGATCTTTAAGGTCTCTTCCAACCCAAATCATTCTATGATTCTATGATTCTATGTTGGGACAGCACTGACAGCCTCTGCTCTGTATTAAGAGAGATAGACAGAAAGGCAATAGCCATTATGAAAATATTTTGCCAGGGAATCCTCACTTCTGAGACAGCTCCATTTAATGGGAAGAGACTGACTCATGAGAGGGGATCGGAGGATGGGAATTTCCCCATGCCAGGGCCTGACTGAGTGCCTGCATTAGCAGCTGAACCCAACAGAAGATTGCCAGAGGCATTCGGATCCAGCCCAACACCAGGGCTGTTACTCCGTATGACCATGTGCCCTTTTTATACTTGTTACCTTGGAGGGACCAGATGTACTCAGGGCCAGGGAGTCTTGCAACAAGACACAGTGCCTGGTGCTGCCCACAGAGCATTTGTTCTTGGCATAAACAACTACTGAGCAGCTGCAATTGGGACTGCTCCTGTCCCTCAGCATCTCTGTTGCTATGTTTTTTACCATCCACTCTGTTCTCACATTTTCAGTTGAAAACACCCTTCGTATTTCTGCTCGGGAGCCTCTCCTGAGCCATTACTGAACAGCTGCTAAGGGTCTCAGGGGCCACAGCTCACAGCTAAAGTCTTCTTCCTCATTACTGTTTCCAGATGCTCATGTTTGGATGATGAACTTTCGTAAAACCAACACACCAGGTAAGTTACTTGTATGAGTTACTGGGAGTAGTTCTTCTTATCCTAATACCACTGTATTAGTTTTTGTTGTAGTAGTGGTTTCAAGTTCATCCTCATCTCTCCGCTTGGCTTGGCCCACCCACAGTTTCTCAGCCCACATGGACAGTCCTTGTTTTCTGTTGTAGTCTCTTCCCGCAGTTTAGTACCAAAGTCCAGCTGATTTGTTCCTGGTGTCTCTGGGCTAAGCCTTCAATGGTGCCCAAGCAGCTTGAGAAGACACTCTTTGCACTTTCCAAACTCTCAGCAATTAGCTCTGCCCGTAGTGCTCCAGTGCTCATTATGTTCACACTTATTTTCCTCGTGTTTATTGTTCTAACACTTCTGCCAGTGTTTCACAGAACTCCCAGAGCCTGATCCAAAGGCTGAAGGGAAGACAATCACTGATTCCCACAGTTGCTAAATCAAGCTTTCCCTTCACTGAAGAACATGCAATCCCACAGGGAGGGTTTAATTTAAAAGGTTTATGGAACATTCCTCATTTTGTTGGTTTGCTTTCTAAAGGCTAAATATCAAATAAATGGACAGGAACCCTACACAAAAAGAGGCAGGGTATTGTATTGCTCTGGTTTGTTTCATTTGCAAAACACACTTTGGTAGCATTTTGCTTACAGTTTATCTTCCAGAGCAGCCACTGAGAGACCATGGAAATCTGAGAGCATCACCTCGGTACATAGACAATCCACTAAAGAAGCAGTGCTATGGAAATCACATAGCATGGGTTATTCTACAGCAGAAACAGGGAGACACTGGGAAGAGATTTCTCCTCTCCTTTAGGAGCATTGCTCAGCTGGAGAAACCAGACATAAATACAGGAGGCCAGAAGGGAGCTAGTTCAGGCATCACACAGAGCAGGTGAAGCCATGCCGAGAGGAGGAACAGCCCCACAAGCCCAGCAGTCAGGGCCATGGCAGCAGCTCCAGCCCTGCTGAGCAAAACTCTTTGTCAAGGCACTGAAGCAGGACCTCCAAAGCTGCTGTAAGAGCAAAGAGGGTACAGACATTTGGGCATGTGTGAAAGGTGTCCAACTGACAAACTTCTGCAATGGGGCACTTTTATTCCAAACACTGCAGCCTTCCCTCTTCCTCCCTGGGCCCTAGAGGCAACTGGATGCAGCACTGGACTCTCAGGACACACAAAGCTTAAATACAGTTTCATTTGTTTCTTGAATCTCAGCTGAAGGCATCTGTAGCTCTGTCAATGAAAAGCAACTAGTGCTAGTTAGCAATTCTGTCTGTTGCCGCTCCATTTTGACTGCAGACTGACGCTGGTCTGTGATGTCACTGTGATGCAGCATGGGCACTGTGGTGACGTTTGAGAATGTCCCACCACACTTCCCAGGCCATGGGTGCCATGGAGCTACATCTAGCTGTCTGGCAGGACAAAGCCTGGTTGATCAGGGAAATGGCTGTGGATGGAAATTTTCATAAAACTGAGAAAATGGAAATTAAAATGTATCTGTCTTCAGCAGAAACGTCAAGTATTTCTGTTCTGGACAAGCCCGTTGATTTGGCAGTCTCAGCTTCTCCTGTCCCTTGAGTATGTGATAGAAGAGTAGCCTGGGGTGCTGTGTTAGGACCTAGAAAAGAAGAAAAGGCTTTTCAAAATTCAAGTGATGAACCCTGCACAAAAAGAGTATGCCTTTTCTGAGGAGAGCTCTGGTAAATCCAATGACTTGTCATCCTGCTCCTTTCTGAAGAAACTTGGAAATTGTTCGAAGTGACTGGTTTCAGTCCATTTGGTGGGGTGATGATGGAAACTGTGTAGTGATTGCAGAAAAATTCTTCAAAAAGGAAGTGCTGGCAATGAGAGGGCCTCTGCAAATTTTTGAAATCGACAACTTAAAAACTTTCATTCATCGGCTTCACCTTCATGGATTCTGCCAAATAGTAGGTGAATCTCCAAGATCTGCCTCACTTGGTGAAATGAAAGCAGAAGTATCAGTAAGTTCTCCTTTTGGCAAGGTAGGTGAGCTCCTCTCGCCCCATCAGATAAGTCTCAGGATATTCTCAGGTTGCTTTCAGGAATTCTGCAGGCAGTATAGCTGAGGAGCAGAAAGGATGATAAAAAAGATTTGGGTTATTTCCAGTTACATTGAAGCCATGCTACCATACTTTTTGGTACTTGCTCCATATCTTGTTGTACAAAACCTGGAATTTTCTTGTGGCATTTGCTGAATGCTGAGAAGATTCATGTCAGCATTGTAGTATTACCTACATGTTCATTTCCCACTGAGGTGGCTGAAAGTTAGTGGTATTTGGGTTTCTAACTCAATTGTTCTGCTTTTGAAAAACCTACATTTCTCTGCTGCTCCGAAATGGCAAAAACATGAGGCTGGTTATTACTCAACAGAACTGTATCGTAACTTTCTCAGCCTAAACTGTAGCTTTAAAATGCCCCTGAGAGTCCTTTGTAGTATCCTGGTTTGGCTTTTTTTTTGCTTGTTTTTAGTTATCATACCTTTGTCTTTCTCAGTCTTGCTAAGAAGCACTAAGCAAAGAGCTGGTTTAAAAAAGACAGTACCAGCTGCTCTCTCACTGGACCTGGATTTGAAGGAAGGCCACTTGAGAAGAAGACCGGATGCTAAGCATGTGTTAGGAACTGCTTCTGAGAAGGAGAACAATCCCTTTGCAGCAAAGGGATCCCCTTCCACATAAGGACAAGCAGACTTCTGCACCCAGGAAGCCCACAACTACCAAACAACATGATAAAGCAACTACTTGAATTGGAAGTGCCTGCACATCTGCACACGTAACTTCTTTGACATGGTCAGGCCCTGCTGTAGCAGTGGGCAATGAGAAGTTCATTCCTCAAGCCCCAGCCCTTTTACCACCACATGGCAGCCACCCCCTGGTTGGCATCCAGGACAGTGCTCCTGCTGCATCTGCTGCTTCTCCATACCACATTACACCTCCCATACCAAATAGTCTTTTTCCACAAGGGCTGGGACTTCTTGCCTTTCCATTCATGCAGCCAGATTTATCGGACATGAAGGCTCCTTCCTTCCTTCCTTCCTTCCTTCCTTCCTTCCTTCCTTCCTTCCTTCCTTCCTTTCTTTTTATAGTGTTTACCACTATATAACACTGCTCACTATCAGGAAATCTTTAGAAACCAAGGAAAACAGAGACCATGTGACAATACTCAGTCAACAAGACTGATGCAAGATACACCAGTTCTGCAATGGCTTCAAAGGCACTCAGGACTTGGCAGCATGAGGACCACAGTGAGCTCAGCATCTGGCAGGATGAGAAGGGGAGGTAAAAGCACAGAAGAAAGTTAGAAAAAGATGAAGAAAGGTGCATTACTTTCTGGGATAAGATGGTCAACGAAACAGTGTAGGTATTTTTTTAGAGCTCCATCTTGCGATATGATCCTTATTCAGTACTTCACTTTCCTTTTTTTTTATCAGGACTTCAGGCGCAAATTGGACTGCAGACCAAAAAAGTCTTGCTTTTGAAGGAGGCAAATTTTAAGTTTTTTGATTATCCGTTCATTGCCCTCCCTGTCTGCTATTTTTTCTTTCCCTTTTCTCTAGTTCTTCTTTTTTCTTTGGAGCTGACTGGTCAGCTCAATTGGTGCTTACATTTTACAATTCAAGTCAATTTTACAATTTGCTGACACTATTGGAGGCTTTGGGGTTCATTGCTGTGAATATTGAAGTAGCTACTCTTTATGATTCAATTTTTCTGCTTTGAGTCAACTTACATTTGTTTCAGACTTTGCAAGAAATATTTTACATTAAAAAGCCTCCTAATCCCATAAGCTGTAGTTTAGATCAAAGTATCTGCCACATCCCTTTAAACTTAAGTTATATTTCATATTTTTTGTGATAAAGAAAGGAGAGGTCCTTCCAGAAAAGTCCCGAGGAGACTGGTATCGTATTTATGCTTTTTCCACTCTCCCATAGATTTCAGTAAAAGATTATATCCTAAATTTATAGGAGTCCATTGGATAGTTCAAACGAAACAAAACAAAACAACAAGAAAAGAAAAATAAGAGATGCTGTGAACTCGCCTCTTTCAGCAGTTAAGTTAATCTTAAAATGATTAACTTTCCATCAACTTTGCAGTACAGTTTTGGTTGAACCAAAAATTACATTAATGTTGTTAACATTGAAAAGAACTATTTCAGCATGTCAGAAATGTATTGTCTTTTAAAAAAGATCAAATTGTAAGACATGACAAATCACAGCATTAGGCAAGGTTCCTCCTTTTGACTAAACCTGGTAGATGTAGGACAGCCTTGAGGAGACACTGCTGTGAGAAATGGAAGATGCGGGTTAGATCCTCTCAGACGGAGAGGATATTCAAATCTGGGTTTTACACAGACTACATGAGTGCTTGCTTTTGCAGAAGTGGTGGCCGCTATCATCAGCAATTTTATCATGTTAGCCTGCTAGTTAACTTTTTTCACTCTAAGTAAGGAAAGATTTCATCTAGGATTGAATAAAGCATGTTCCACAACTCAGAGCAACATTTTACATTTTTCTTGTGAACACACAAAAAAAACAAGATATCTCTGTCATGATCAGTTCAAACTGATTTCAGCCCTACTTCGATTTATTTGGCTCAGCCACCAAACTGAAAATTTATTCAAATGACCTTAGAGTGAGAAATTTATTGACATAAGTGAAACACACATGTAAATAATAAGCAGGAGTCTCTCTGTCCAAGAGTTTATTCTCTGAGGAGCAAGACAGGCCTCAACAAGATTCCTATCTCTGTGCTGTATGGACATTTAGGAACTTTGTTCAGGAACAGGGAAGCCAGCCTGGACTACCAGCATCCTAAATCAGTGACCAAGCCACAAGCTCTTCTCTCCTTGCTGCTCAAATCTCCCACTTCCTTTCTGCAGCAGAACTATTCTGGCTGTAGTGGTTAAAGTCTCTCCTCAATATCAGAAGAGCTAGCTTCCTTATTCCTTTAGTGTGCACAAGGTAGCTATTCAGAGACCATCAGATACAGCTCAGCACTGAGATTAGAATCAGATATTCTGTGTTCAGATATAACCTCTACAGTGGGAACAAGTTAATCTTTTCAAATTCTAGAAAACCTTCTCATCTGCCAAAACCTGCTGAGAGCATCTGCTGTGGCATTGACTGTTTTAACTACAGATCAGGATCTGCAGGCTAGACTTGATTCAGCATTCACAAGGAGTCTTCCCGGAATAAGCAGAGTAGGCTTTAAGCTTATAAAAAGTGTCACACTGTCCTTCTGAGACAGGAAATTACTTTGACAGATGAAATGATATGACTGGCTTTTAAGACCCTTGCACTGGGTGGGAGAATGAAATGGAACCTCTTGTATGAATGCTGAAATAAACAGGAGTGTGAATAGTCCTGCACAAAGACACAGGAGACAGAAATGTAATTTACGGAGGACAGCACCAGTGGGTGAGAAGTGATTTGAGTGTTGACATTCTGTGCATTGCTTATCTTCATTAATGAGACTTTGCTACCCCTTCCCTGGATATCAAGGCACTTCTCACTCAGGGCAAGTATCATCTTTCATATCATGCGGATGAAAAGCTAAGGCAGGGAAAGGTAAAGACTAACATTTTCAAAACTGGCAAGTGATTTTTGATGTCTCTATTTCTGTATGTCTAAAAGGAACCTGATCTGGACTAAGCCATGACTTTCATGAGCCATGACTTTCATGAAGTGTGAAGTATTGTCTGCTCAGCATGTATGAAAATGATGCTCAAGGCATCTCAAATTCAGCATTTGAAATGAGTACATGGGAAAATTCGGTCTCATATATGCTATTCTTGCTCAGACAGAAAGTCACCACCATTACTGTTATCTAAATTACAATGAAGGTAGCTTTCTTTTTAAATAATTTATCTGATTTTGACATTATTTATCACAGCTTTTGTATTCGCACTTGAATGCAGCTGTAGGTCATCCACAAATAACATGGAGGTATCTTTGGAGTTGCATTTGCTTTTCCCTGACATTTGTACGAGCAAACTTATCTACCTTCATAGGGAAGACAACGAAACTATATCTTACTTACATGTCATGAAGAACTGTAAGTTTTTGTTTTGGATATGGGTATTGCAGCTCTTCTGACAGCACTACACCTACCTGCTGTCTGAGTTTTATGCTACTTTCAGTGACAGCACAAATGCTAGGATTGAACTGCCTGGTGACTATCAGGCAGTGTGTCCACAGAATGGTGTTATTCTTTTACCAAAGATTTTGAGCACAAAAAAGCTCCTGACTGAACAAAGCAGAAACCAAACAGACTGCCTACCCACTTTTTCACAGGGTTGTTTTGTAGGAGACCAGTTGGTAAATTCAGACTGCATTACTGAGCACAGATCCAAATTTTGATGTAGAATCTCCCTTTGTTCAGGTGCTCACATAGGTTCTAACACAGCATGTTCTCTATCCTATTTTTCCCTTCTTATATTAGGACCACACTGTTTTTATTTGTGCTGTGCAAATACCCAGTTCCTCACGGGGATTTAAGAAAAAGCAGCTACACCTCCACAGATACTACAGACAATTTGGAGAACCTGTATCTTGTATTCAAATGAATGTTTGTGATTTTTATTTCTTTGCGATGTCTTCTCCTCTGTAATTCTCTATCGGGTCATGACTTTCTGCCAGGCTAACTTTACCTTGACAGTGTCAGATCTATGTGCCATTCTCTTTTATTTCTCTGACCATTGTGTCTCACTATGTGAGTTGTTAAATAGCAGTTTTGCTTCAACCCAGTCCTGGCTGAAATGATCTCCAGGTTCTAACAAGGCTTTGGAAGACAAACAGAGTCAGGCTTAAATTGATAGAGCTTATGCACCAACTACAGTCAACTCTGGCCTGTCTGTAAGAGCTGCAGTATGACCATTTCACGAAGACTGTTTTTGACCAAGGGTGTCACCTATAATGTCTGCAAAGTTTTACTGCTCTGGAAACACATACTACTGTTATATGAAAACAGCTGTGAGATGTATATTGATATCACTGGGGCAGCATGGGAACAAAAAGATGATTTCGGTGAAATATAGCAATGGAGTGGAAAATTGCAAGTGCTGTTGCATTTACGAAAAATTACAGATGAGGAGTATGATTCATTAGCAAAGTGTAAGACCTTGCAGAGTTTAAAAATAATTACCTTCTGAAGTTCTTCTTGAAACAATTTACATTTGTCACATGGGGATGAAAGAAGGGAAGTTATAAAGAAGATGAGGAGGTACTAATTATTACTATTTCCTTAATTTGAGACCTATGCTTGAACCTCTCTAATACATAAAAGAAATCTTTTGTGCTTTTTCTTTTCAACTTACTTACAGTTTCATTGTACAAGAAGAAAAATAAAACCATACGTTTTTGAAAAGCTGCAGTGGTTTAACTGTAGATTTGACTTAAAATTTCTTTGTCTGATCAGTAGAAAACCCCTGTGTGAACTCTCTTACTTCATTTATCTTAAAATGAAATAAGTTCTTCAGCTGCTGCATAACTGAAAATCAAACTGGCTTGAACCAGTTTAACTGAGTTGTTTCAAAACCTAATTTAAGGCTTGATTAAATGGTATTAATGCAAAGTTAAATAAACTACATGCCAGTGAAGGTTATTTTAGGAATGGCCACTCCTGCTGAAGGGGAAGAGTTTAAAAACAAACTTAATTAATTTACTTTAAAAGTTAATAAGATAAACTATTCCAAGTGCTTCCATGTAGAGAAACTTACAGAAATATGACAATGGATCCTTTGGAAAGCTGCTGCTTAACATGAAGACATGAGTGAATTTCAGAAACAGCAGGAAATAAAGCCTTGTGTTTTGTTTTGCTTTTTTAAACAAAAATCAAAATAGGACATTTTTCCCCTTACTCCATAGGGGAATGGAATATTTTTGCTACATTCCCTCAGATTTCTTGCTATTGCTGCTACACTTGCAGCTCCAGCAGTGGGAACACTGGTCATGATACAACTGTGCCAGCAGAAACTAGCAGGGCTAAATCCAAGTCCATGAATAGTGTGCTGTAATCTGACAAACAACAGGTCTCAAAACAATTGCTCTGGTAGTGTCAGGAGGTTTGCACCATGAGACATTTCACAGATAAATTCTACACAGAGGGCTACAGGAGCACCTAATGTATTTTGCAGGAATCTGATGACAATAAAATCTCAAAGGATTATCACAAAGTGTAACAGAGTTCAGACTGAAAATGCGTTCACATCAAACAGCTAATCCTGCTACAGAGGAGATGTGCATGCATGGAAGGCCTCTGCCCCCTAGTGTATATAGTGAGACTCTCTTTTATAGGATATGGAGCAGTGAACCTCCTTGAAATACAATGTGGAAGCATGTATTTGAATGTTAATGTATAATTTATATGCCTCACCCACGTCCTTCCCACGAGCAGAGGGCCCAAGTAAATGGTTTATCTGCATTGTTATGGGGAACATCTTGTCTTGTCTGCCATGTGCATTTTTAAAAGCTGGTAGACATGTATTTTCCTTTTTCCTAGGACTGACCTCATTTCAGTTAAAGTCATTATTGATTTATCATTGACTTCAGGCAGAGCAGAGCAGTGTTAACTCAAAGTTTTCTTAGTCATGCAAACAGGTCAGCTGACTTCTCAGAGCCTGGAATTGTCTAAAGGATTTGTCCTGAGATCTGGAAAGCCAAAGAGATACCAACAACTTTAAAGGCATAATACTCCTTTTCAGGTTAATGCATTTGTCTCCTAAGAAGGTATTTGATCTTTTTACCAAAACTGTACAAAACACATACATAAGCAGACAGGAAAAGCTGTTTCAATGAGACAGTGGTCCAGAGGCCACTGTGGCAGCTGGATGCTGCTCCCTCCTCTGCTGCTGCTCCCAGGCAGCCACCGGCTGCTCCCACTGGCACAGTTTGCTCCTGCTGGACCTGTGCTTAATAGTCCTGCAAAATTTGTAAGACTCAGAGCAAAGCAAGACTTTGCTGGTAATGCATTGATCTGGATGTATCACTGATTGCTTTCTGACTGCAGACCTAATTAGATTTAATTCCTGTTCCCTTCCCAGTCTCATTGATTCAGATCTTATGTTTGGCTCATTTCTATATACATTAGAAAGCAGCTATCTACGTGGTTTCTATGATGCTATGAGTGCTGGAAGCAATGGACCATGAGATGATCTTAGATCTGTGTAACACCATGGGAGACATGTACAGCATGAACACTCATAGCACAGCGTCAACTGCCCACTGGTTAGTATCACCTTACAAGTTAAATGTGCTTCCAATAGTAACATCAATAGTATAATCTGGGGGACTTTAAAAATTAACTCAGACTTATCACACCAATATTATGCCAGTCCACAGCTGGCACTCCATCACGAGCCCTGACTGCATGCTAAATAATCTAATGAATGAGCAGATCTTCAGTTATAAGGAATATGTTTACTTTGGTATTCAGTAATAAACTTTCCTTGAGGGACTGCAGATTTACAGAGTGGAATAATCCAAGTAAGACTCATGTCTATTCTAGTATAAAACCTCAGATATGCTAGGCCTGACCCTATTCATATCTTCTGGGTAAGCATAAGAGGTTTTTAATGGTTTTTTTTTCTTTTTTTTTTTTTTTTTTTTAAGATGGTGTTGTGTCTGTTTCCTTTTGAAAGCCAATGGAGCATTTCCGTGTTTGAATTTGTATCGGTAGTTCTATTTACAGCTATTATTTATACCTCCTGAAATAAAACAGTCACAATTCCTTGGTTATATTTGGATGGTTGTAACAGTCTATGACCAAAAACTCCCTGTGATCTCTTACTGTAAACCTCTAAGTACAAAAATGGAGCAAATTAGGGCAATCCCACAGCATGTCCTTATGTACTTCAGAACAACCACAAGTATGGTGACAACTGCTTCTGGCGAGAGACTGTGATCCCCCAAATCAAAAAGCTGTGAGGCAGCTTGTCACATGATCTTTTGGGGAACTGGCATACTTTACATTATCTGCGAGAGATCCTTCAAGGAAATGACTTCACAGATCTGTTTAAAGAAAAGAGAAAAAGCAGTAATATTTTGATGAGCATATAAATAGTGTAGGGGTTTGCTCAAGTCTTTTAACGTGCTCTTGGGTCAGATGCTTCTCATGTGATGCAGCTAGAAAAAAAACATGTAAAGGGACATTCTGACTGAGAGCTGTATGGCAGTAACTCTCAAGGAAGGATGGGCTGAAACACCCCTTTGTCTTCATATTATCCACTTATACAGAAGAGGAACACTGAGCTAAACCAATTTTTTGTCTCTGAAAACTACAAAGGAGGCAAGCAGAATACGCATTCTCAGAAAGACAGCTGGGTTTCACATACCCGTGGCCCCAATGCCATGTGCTTTCATGAATGTTGCAACACATCTAATTTTTCTGAAAACCCTTTGTCAGGTTGTCCAACAGGGTGACAGAAAAAGAGAGGATTCAGTGAGAATGTGGAAAGAAGCAAGGAATTTTTTTGTCTCTAACGTCCAGGCCAGAGACCTGATTAGATATCTAAGTCACGTACTCTTCTCCCAGAGCTCTTCATATTTAAGAGTAGTATTTTGAACAGAGAAAAAAAGCTGTGAGTTTAACTTCCAAGAGCTGCTAAGCTGGTCCCATTCCTTCAGTCCCTAGAAGGAGACAAAGCCTGCCCAGCAGCTGGGACAAGAAGGTTGGTAGTGAGGTTGGAACAAGGCCTTGTCAAAAGGCAAGTTAGAAGACTCTTGTCTTTGTTGTTTGCAGCCTGATTATCAGCATGGCTTTTAGCCAAAATTTAGGTGGTATTTAAAGCCTCTGAAATCCACATGGCCATGCTTATTTGGGTATCTGTTGCCTGCTGTTGAATGAGAGAGCTTACCTTCTAAGAGGCTTCCCAACTCAGGTCAGCATCCACATGCCTTGATTTGAGGGGGCTTGGGATTGCTTGAAAGTCTCAGCTTTCATTTGAAAAAGGAAGTGGGGAAAAAAAACACACAAAAAAACAAAAACAAAAACAAACTTTTCTCTCCGTGATATTTGAGGGGAAAAATATCAGAACAGGGTGCAAACGATGAAAAACTCCCAACAGATTAAAAAAGCAAAAAGCAAATGAAAACCACTCAGTGTAACTATTTAAAATGTCGTGATTTTGGAGAAGAGGGGAATCTGCATCAGAATTCTGGAGCACGTGGCCTTGATAACACAGCCAAATTCCTTGCAAGGCCTAAGAAGCAGACAGACCACTGACTGCAGCTAGCCAGAGGAAGGGGATTGCAATGAATCTCGAATTTGGAAAGCCAGTGTGACAAGGGAAGGGGAAGAGTGGGCAAGAAAAAGCGTTAATTACCAAAGATTGCTCTGTCTGTTATGATAGAAATGGAGTATGCTGAGTGATAAAACAGTGAGGGAGACACTGATGAGTGTTAGTGAAAAATGCAGAAAATTCACCTGTAAGAATTCACCTGTTTGCTCCTAAATCAGCAAACTACTCCATATGGATGAAATCTGTATGCAGCTCCAGTGACTTTAATGGGCCTAGGAATAACTTCCCTATTGCCTGTACAGATTTACGGCAGGACAGGGGTTTCACTGGCATACGCTTGTAGCTAGCTCAGTGATAACTATAGGCAAGCTCAGACTGGCTGGCTGGCTGCCTGAGAGGTGAAGAGGAGTGCAGTTCAGCCTGTCCTAACATTAAACAAATATGACAAGCATCTGAGTGTACAATGTATGAAAGATTCAATTTACCAGAGAAATTCCCATTTAAAATGAAAACAAACAACAACAACAACAACAACAACAACAAACAGTTGGATCAAGTGTCCAGTGAAAAGGAACTCAGCAGCTCAGCAAAAAGAACAAGGATATACATGGCCTTTGAGAGGAAACCTCTTACAAAGAGTTCTGATGATCTGCTAGTGAAGTACACAGCCAAGTGTGCAGTTTATCAGTTTTCCTAGACCAATTTTATCTTGGAAAAGGATAGTTGGCCATGCTTTGATAGGCAATTCCCCAGGGCTCTGAAGAAGTTTACATGTAACTTGTTTCTGTGTGCAAAGTGGCTCAGAATAAGGATTACAGGTATAAGAAAAGTGTATTGCTTGTCACCATTATTATGCAGTAAACCTGGGAAAAAGAACATGACAGTCAAATTAGATTTGGAATCTGCAGGGAATTCCAGTTTGTCCAATGACATACAGTGGGGTGGTTCACTTATTGTACCTCGCATCTCCTTTAATACCATCCTACCCTTCATTCCTTTTGCATGTAAGAAGATCAGGGACAGCACCAGGTGAAGGTGAAGCTCTGCCTAAAATACTGCATGTCTATGCTTGACATTCTTCCTAAGCGAAAACAGCAGCAGCAGAGGGAAATTACTGACACCATTTTGTGCCTCTGCCCCTACAATTGATAAGCAAGTGTTGCAAAGCTGCCTGAATCTTAATTTCACGTAACTGTTGCTTTATAAAGCAACAGGCAACGACAGAGGGATAGGAGTGGTTTTTACGCTGTTTGAAAAAGTGTCATCTGCCTACATGATTATCTTGCTCACAGTTACGCTAGACTTTAAGCAAAATGGTTTGCACTCTGAAAATAAAAACTTCTCATACCCATTGCAAATAACATGAAAATGTTTGTAATTTTCCTTTATTCACATCTCTGATCCATGAAGTGAACAAAGGCCAGACCTAACTCCAAGAAGAATCATTCTTTGGCCATTTGGATGGGGCTTTGAGCAACCTGGTCTAGTGGAAGGTGTCCCTGCCCATGGCATGGGGGTTGGAACAAGATGGTCTTCAAGGGTCTCTTCCAACCCAAACCATTCTATGATTCTCTAGTTTCTCTATTTACTCCTCCACATTTCCCTCTTATCTTTTTATTTCAATCACGATCTGCACACTCACACAGCTTTTCCATTACTGAAGGCCATTGATAAGCATTTAAATGCCTTAAAAATGCCAGTGGCTTAGTTAATTATAGGGTCTGCGAAGATGTAACTTATGGTTTTAATGATACGCATTTTTAAGCAAGTAGTTTAAACTTGCCGTTCACTGGAATTGTAAATTTCACACATCCAGCTGTGAGGACGCAGTCGTTAAGCGTGATGGGAAGCTCACCGTGCACTACCAGACAGTTCGTTCCTGTTACCTACGTACTCCGTGCCTCCACAGAGCCATTTCCTGCACTGCCCAACAACTTCCGCGATAACGGCAGCTGGCAGGAGGAGGCCCCTGGCCCAGCTCCATCCACTCTTTTCCTTGCTGCTGTTGAGGGGAGGCGCCGAGCTGCCGGTGGGTCCCGGCCCCCCGCAGCCCCTCACGGCCGATGGCACCGGGCACAGCCCCCAACCGCCCCTCTCCATAGCTGGCAGCTACCAGCCGGTGACTCCCGGACTGCCCCACCTCCTGAGGAAAAGGGTGGGGAGAGCCGCCTGCCCACCCTTCTCTGCTATTGGAGGAGAGTGCCGGATGGGCGGAGGCACTTGCGGAATGGCAGCTGCTGTGGCAAATCGAGGTGAGGGGCGCAATCGTTATCCGGCCAGCGGTGGGGCTAGAACGCGTCGGAGCTGA
>VXAA01003919.1:73755-84405 GCA_013399115.1 Anseranas semipalmata
CCGGGCCCCTTCTCTCCGCTCCGCGCTGGGCCCGGCGTGAATGCACGGGGAGAAGTAGGTCTGACAGGTTGGCTGGCTCATCCCGGTGAAAGTTAAACGTGTGTGTATGTATACATACATACATACATATATATATATATATGTATGTGTTTGTATATATATATACACCTGTGTAAAATAGCAAATTAAATGTATATATTTTTTTCTGGGGTGGTGCTATGCCTACCTCAGGCAGCGCTACAGCATGGTGTTTAGAAGTGCTGCCAACACATGTTCAATGGCAAACAGATTTTTTTTTTTTTTTTTTTTAAGCATTAGGGGCGGCTGTTGGGGGAAGTTTGTGATTTGGTGTGGGGTTTTGTTTTGGGGCTCTGCAAAATCTCCAGTTGTGGGTTTTGTTTTTTTTTTTTTTGTAAAGCTTCTGTTGTCTCTCTTTTTTGTCAGTTGCTGGAATCTGTGTGTGTGGATGTGGCTGGCCCATGTGTTTGGATGGACAATGAAGTTGACCCCATCTTGCAGACCAGCAAAGCTTTGGTGCGTATGCATGTCTCCATGGGGCAACTTGCAGTGGGGCTTTGCTGACTGCCCCTGGTGCCCCAACCACTTGGGCAGTGCACAGGAATGCAGCCCAGACACAGGTGTCCTGGAGTGTCTCTGGTGTGAACTGCCTGTCATCTTCAGGATCTGCTGGCTCACATGCCCCTACTGCTACTAGCAGTACCAAAGCTATTAGCTACTCCTGTATGTGAAGTTTTACCCAGACTTCAAAGTGTCACTGGTATAAGTAGGACTGCAGGGGTGTGGAGCCTTTGTTTCCAGTAGACATTGACTGCTACTGTATTTGGACTTAGAGCTGGCAAAATATTTCTTCTGACGTTCTTGACGAGGGTCTAATTTCAGCTCTGCTAGCGAAATAACACTTTGACTGTGTGTTGTGCCTTTCTTGTGGGACAAAAGAAAATAATGCTAATACGACTATGTTGGCATGCCCTATAAAGAAGAGAGAGGGCTACAAATCTCCCTGGCTTCCTGTAGTACCTCCTGTTTTGTTATTTTTACACTCTGGTGCTGAAAGTGAATGGCACTTGTAAATTCTGACCATTTGGATGGTGTTTTCTAAGTAACTTGTGATTTTTAGCAGCATGCATGTTTTGGCTTTATTTATTGGCATGAATCTGGAAATCTTTCCTCCTAATTTTTACCCCACCACTTAGAATTTCTGAAGGTGTTTTCCTCCTCTTTGTATTTACCAACAGTAGTGATTATTGCAGCCAAAACTTAGGGAGACATCAGGCTGTCAGTGTTGGCCCAAAGTTTTCTCTTGATCTGAATATAGCAAAGCAAAACTGCTTCTCTTCATCTAACTGCCATCAAAGAGAAGAATATATATAAGCAGGCATTTAAACTCTCAAGTAGATTATTAAATATTCTGCCAGCCAATTGCAGCTGTTCTGTGTGGTAAGTTATACTGGTATCATTTATGATGGATGAAAAACAAAGCAAAGGATTTGGGTTTGTTGCAGCACAGTGATGTTGTAGCATGAAATTAAAAGGCTGGCCAAGGCTAGATCCTAATATTAGTGTGAATTGGCCCAGTTTCAGTGTAATCCATAAAGAGGATTTATCCCAGTTGAGGAAAGAGGTCCCTTGCACAAAAGACATATGGAAAGAGAAATGGTAATTATGCTTTCCTGTAGGCTTCACAAGGCTGCCATAACACAGGATTCACTGTAGTCCCACCTCAGCTGCTCCATTATAAGCAGTACTTAACTACTGACCTAGTTTTTGTCCCCTTTCATTTTTGCCACGTGGTTTTGAGAATTTGTTCTTTAAATTCTTAAATATCTTATGATTTTTTTTTTAATGTGTCCTAACAGTTTGTATCCATCCACAGAGGAAAAGAGGAAAATCTTCCCTGATACCCTGTGACTTACTGGGTCAGTTTGAAGACTGTCTGGCACATGCTGTTCCTGTCCTTCATTTACTGTATTTGGTAGACCATGCTCTATCATCTGAATATAGATGCAGCTTGCATTTTCCCCCCTCTGAAAGCTCCTCCTGTGGTATAGCCAGAAGGGAAGTGGAAGTGTGCTTGTCTCAGTCCCCTGTGCTTTCTTTTCCTGATCTGTCCTTCCTCCTGTTCAGCTCTGTCTAGGAGAACACACTGTATGTGCTGATTATTTGGTGTCATGCAGAAAAATAGCCATATCCAGGAAAGAAGGTTCCCATGCTTCTGTTATGGGGTATCCAGCATCCTTGGGAGGCAGAAATCATCTCTGCAAGGCCCCTTCTCTTAGTTTAACCAGTGAAGTGATATCAGAAAAATGTGTGGCTTTGTAACTTCCCTTTCTTGGTTGCGTGGTGCTTTGTGGCTCCCTTTCCATTCAGCAAGTGAGACCCTGGGGCAGAGGCTTTCCTTTCCCTTTGCTCAGCCTGAAGGGTGCTGCTGTGCTGAGTACATGGTTGTGAGAGTGACCAGGCTGGTCCTTCCTCTCCAAAAGGAGAGAGTGCTTAAACCAAAGCTCTGTCTGGCAGCCAGAACAGCCTTGGTGCCAGTTCAGATTGCAACTCAGATGAATAAATGGTGGCATTAGACAAACTCTGCTGGGGTTGGTGGTATGACAGAGGGTTCATGCCTCTGTAAGCCATTCATCAAAGACCCCTGCTTGGCCCAGTGCTCCCATTTCCTCCTCTGGGCACTGGCAGTGGAGCTGCTTGGGCAGCCAGCCTGGGAGCCCATCATGCTGAAACCTGGCTCAGCAAAAACTATGGAAAACAAGTGCCCATTGTCTCTTCAAAAGAACTGGATTGCTGATGAGCACCTGGTGTTGGCACAAGAAACAGAGTGGTGGGACAACCCCTTTGGCAGTAGCACAGATTTAGGTCACTTTCAGGCAGCTGTGAATACAGTTTTGGAGGATTTGTTGAGGGCTGTGGCTCATGTAAAATCCTTGATGCTTTGGGGCCTGTTTGTGCCACCCCTCCATGAAACCAAAGTGCTGTCAACAAGGGATGGTAAAGCTGTGTTCATGTCTGAGTCTGCCTGCTAATGAGAAATATTGTTGCATCTTTGCCTTTCTCCTTTTTGAGAGAGAATAACAGAAAATGTCTGGCTTGAAATGTCTGGCTATGTTACAACATGAGACTCTTTTTTTCTATGTAATCATGAGGGTTAGAAATTAGTGGTGTGGTTTTGCTGTCTGTTAACTCTTCCAGTGGGCACAGCTAGGATGTTGAAAGTAGGCTAATTGGCTGTCCTGTCTGAAACCTCTGCAGTATTGCTCTGCTCACATAGCAAAAATTGTGTTGCAGTTTCTTAAATACAAGGAGAAAAAGTTCTTTAATATTTTTGTAGGGTTGTTAAAACCTAAATATTGGTTCTAAACTATGAAAGGGCAAACTTTACTATTATAACTGAACCAGAATCTAGGCTCTCAGCTGTAAACTATGAGCCCCCACATGTTCAGTGGGAAGAATGTGTTAAGCAACTGGGGAGTGGAGATTTTGAGCTGTGTAAGAAAGAAGCACAAAAATGCAGGTGTTAGGCAGCTCACTCAGAAAGAACACAGTATTACTGTGAAGCTGATAGGCCTGGCTTGAGGGTTGCCCCTGCATTTGTTTCCTATAAATGTACCATTTTTATCACTGAAAGAGGAATGGAATGTGAGAGGAAAAGGCTTGAAGAGAAGGCGGGGAGGAGCAGATGTCTGAAAAATGTTTCACTTGGGCAGATTGAGTTTGCTTTCTAAAATATTTTGAATGTGTCAGATGTATTCAGGATGCTGTGAAAGACAGGCGAATCTCCCTCTTTCTCTTGAAGTGAATTTCAGTTTCTTTAGTGAGAGAGTAGATACTTCAAAGTTCTGTGAGAGATTCTAACCTCTCGAGCTGGCTGGTAGACAGCAAAATCTACTGGTTGGACCATGAATACTTGATTCAGATTTAAGTGACTGTGTCCAAGTCACGTGGCTTCTTCAGCTTCCTTCTCTGAGTTGGTTATATATCCTGAGATACTGAGATACACTGATGTGTGAGGTTTTTTGTTTGTTTGTTTTGGGGGGGATACTTGGGTAAAATACTGCAGAGGAGAGTTGTTCTTGTACATGTTACAGCTTTACAATGCATTAGAGGTCTGGTTTTGCTTATGGACAGGTGGCTGAGAATAAGATGTCTGAATTATTCTTATTTACTCCAGTTGCTTTGTTAAGCTGTCTTAATAAACGCTAAAAGGAATCTTCCTATCACCCATCTTTAGAGCTTCCTGAAATCATGGCTTTAAGGCTGTTCTGCATTAGCCTTAGCCAAGGTAGTGCACCTCCTTTCTCCAGTGTCTTAAAAGAAGAGCTGTTCCTTTCCTTTTCATACTGTCACTGCTTTCTTTGCTTTTCTGCACAGCAGTAGGTGGAAAGAGGCCAAAAATGTCTGGTCCCCGCTTCTATACTCCAAATTGTTGCCCATCTAAGTGGGTTTGCTTTTAAGCACAAGGCAACATAAGGAGAAAACAAAAAGTGTCTTACCTAACGGGACAGGTCTTTCCCCTTCTTTTCCCCACAGTCCCTGGGCAAAGAGAAGAACTGATTATGAAATTCATCTGGTTAATCAGCAGTCATAACATGGAAGACAGCATGTAACTCCTGCTTAGTGGCTTATGTAAAGCTGAGGCTCCAGGTTACTAAGAAACTTCTGCTGCCTGCTGATGCTTGTAGGAGTGTTGTGTAAGAGCTGAGCTGTCTTAACTGTCTAGCAGCCAGCCAGCGTTTGAGGTGAAGCATTGTTTGGCTCATGCAAAACAAACACTAAGCACTGAGAAACCTCCTCTGTGAAAGTCAAGGTGTACTAATGGAAGAGGCAAAGCAAAGAGGTAGCAATTGTGAAAGCTGTGGCAGAGGGGAAAAATATTAGGTAGACCAGGTCCAGATGGTTCTGTGCTGCATTTTGCTGTTCTCCCTGACCGGAAAAGACTTTAACTGAATGGATTGTTGTGCCTGATATGACAGCAGGCTAAATCTTCTACTAGAAGGAGATGGAGTTACACAGCCTGCTGTAGCCTCCCTGCTGAAATTGTGCTTCCTCTTCAGTCTTCCAGTTGTTTGCACTGCAGTGTTCACTGTCTATCTTCTCTTTGTCTCTGCTTGTTTTCTCAGTCTTAAGTAGTGCTTGTCTGTGTCCCTCCTGAGTGAGTGCTCCCTGGGAAAGCAATGATGATCACATTCATGAACAACTCAGACAGTGAGGATGAGACCTGTAATGAGAGAACATCTCTGATGTCAGCAGAGAGCCCTCCAGTACCTTCCTACCAGGATGGCCTGCAAGCCTCAGAAGCAGGGGAAGTACAGACACACAGGGTAGGTATGCATCCTTCCTGGGGAGTGACGAAATGGGGTATGATGATACATGTAGTCCTGCTACCTCTCAGTCCCTCCCAGCAGGCTGCCTTCTAGGATTAACGTTGGTCAGTGTTACTTCTCTAGTGTCATTCTCTTGGCCAGCAGCTGTACTGCCTCTTCTGATTTCCTCCACTGTGACTTTTCCCCCTTTTTATCTCTGTATATACTCCTCCCCTTTCCTTCCTTTTGGTAAAGATACAAGCTTTTTAATCAGGACCTAATGCACATATGACTCTTGCAGGATATCCTTTTTAACTTTCATGTTTTGCCAGAAACCCTTTGTCTGTTCTTATCAAATGCAGCAAATGTTAGAAGAGAATTTAGTCTTGCTGCCGGTGAAGCAATGTGGTAAAAGGAAGCACAGCACTGCTGTGGGAGCAGGAACTGGTCAGGTTTATGCCACCTCAGATGAAATTTATTCTTTCACAGTTCTGTGCACCTCACCCTTCATGTCAGTCTCTCTCTATATGCATTGAAGAGGCCCTTAGATATTCATGGTTTTTGTTTAAAAACTATTGCAGCCTGCTTGTGATGGAACTGCTATTGCTCAGTTGGTCCTATTAGGAAAAAGTTGGTATACTGTGATAGCCCACAGCAGCTTCATGAAATACAGTGGAATGAAGCTTTGAACACAAAGAAAAGGTCTTACATATTTGCTAACTTTTCTTTTCAGAAGAGGCAAACAGGTGGCAGCTGTAGCTCTAACAATGTTGCTGATGGGGATATGTCTGACTTGGGTGTTCGAGTGAGAGAGAACGCCTTGGAAAATGAAGAGGAGGAACTGACGTTGAAATATGGAGCAAAGCATGTAATCATGCTCTTTGTGCCTGTCACCCTTTGTATGATTGTTGTCGTCGCCACCATAAAGTCAGTGCGCTTCTATACGGAGAAAAACGGGCAGCTGTAAGTGGGGTCTTCAAAACAGCCTCTGAGTACGTGGGATCCTTAGCATTACACATGTTCTATGCACGCGCATCTATGTACACAGAGTGCTTCCTTGGCAGGCTGGGAGAGCCTTTACACAGCTAGAGATGGCTCTGTAAACATGCCAAGATCTTACTGAAGTATGCTGTGTTCATCTGTGTAAGTTTCTCAGTATCTGCTTTATACTGATTCATTAGCACCCTCACTAGGCATTAGTCTTTGAGTGGTGTAGTAATGAAGTTGCTTCATACTGCAGTATAAAAGGCCCAGGCTTAACTCCTAGCCTGTTCACCCACTGGCTGACAGCAGTCGGGGAGTAGCATGTTCATTTGGATGAGTGTCTCATTTCCTGATGACATTTTTGGTTCCTAAAGACTCATGGGGTGGATACATAATTCCATCCAGCTCTTGCTGACTGTGCCAGAGAGCATTCCTGGTGCTCTGACTGCACTTCACATGGTGGGTGGAGAAATGGAGCCAAAGAAAAGAAAATGGAGGGGGTGGTGGCATGATGAGAAGGGGTAAAACAGCTGATGATGCTTACAAAGTGTGGAAAGAANTCATTATCATGGAGAGGATCCGGAGACATGCAGTAGAAATTAGTGGCCATGAGAGAAGTTACTACACTTAGTCATTTATCATAGGATCATGGAATGGCTTGGGTTGGAAGGGACCTTAAAGATCATCTAGTTCCAACCCCCCTGCCATGGGCAGGGATGCCACCCACTAGATCAGGTTGCCCAGGGCCCAATCAACCTGGCCTTGAACACTTCCAGGGATGGGGCATCCACAACTTCTCTGGGCAACCTGGTCCAGTGCCTCACCACACTCTAAGAATTCCCTTGTAACATCTAATCCAAATTTACCCTCTTTTAGTTTAAAACCATTTGCCCTTGTCCTATCACTATCTGCCCGTTTATGCTCTGGATGTTTTTGTTTAGCGCTCTGCCAGCCACAGCTGCTCTGTAGCTATGTGTTTTTCTTTAAAAACCACTAATCTTTAGTGATAATTAATGGGAACCTGGCCCTGTCAGAGGACATATCTCATGTTTGCTGTCCTTGGAAGTCATAGCGCTCCCCCGGTCTGTTTTTTATCTTGGGGCAATTAGTTTCAAGAGAATATATGTACTTTATATAGCTTTGTTTTATACTGCAGGATCTACACTCCTTTCAGTGAGGATACACCGTCTGTGGGCCAGCGTCTCTTGAACTCAGTGCTGAACACCATCATAATGATCAGCGTCATTGTTGTAATGACTGTGTTCCTAGTTGTGCTTTATAAATACCGCTGCTATAAGGTAAAGCATTCATGCCGGAGCGTTTTCCACTTGTGTGCTGTGAACATGTTCAAGTGGGGCTTGTGTGTCAGTGAGAAGTAAAGGCACAGCACGGGCTAGTCCACAACTTAGTCATGGCAACAATCTCTTCGTAGAAAGCCTTTGCTAGCAGTGGTAGAGCTGTGCCCCAGAATGTACTTTGCTGTTAATTTGTCACTAATGGTAGGATATTAAAAACAAAGCCTGTTATTTGTGCTAGTCAGGTTTGAGTCTTCATATGGTCAAAAAGTTTTGCAGCTTGTACTTATGGACTAAGTTGTAACATTTATTGTGAATGCCTTCTCTGAATTTTTGGACAAGCTGTGTAGGAACTAGTATTATTCTTTCCTGTGGAAGAGAATGATAGAATATAGAATGAAAGAGTTTAGGAGAACTGGGAGCAACTGCTTGTCCCTCTTCCGTCACCAGCTGTGGGGAAGGCAAGGTCTTTGGAAACTGAAGGAGGAAAGTCTGTTGGACAATAGGAAGGTCTGACAATAGTGCATGCAGCACTGCAACTTGTGCAGGGGGAACAACACCTTCAATCATTGTCTTTTCTTGCCCTTAATAGTTCATCCATGGCTGGCTAATCCTGTCCTCTTTGATGCTGCTGTTCCTCTTCACCTACATATATCTTGGGTAAGTAGAAATGTTGCAGGTAACCTGGTGGTTCACAACGAAACCCTTCATGTGTTTTGAAGAAAATCCCCAACTTAATGAACAGAATGCCTCTTCCCCTTCTCCAAACAGAAGATGAAAATTTGTTAGAATTAGGCTGCTCTTTTTTAATGGAAAGTGAGGTCTTTAATGGGCAATGCTTGATTTTTACAGTACCTACTCCACAGAAATCACTGGGAAGTGATACCATGAACTGAACTGGCTGAACCTTGTTGTACAGAGGTACATTGATGGTGACTCTCAGGAGATATTGGTATAAACTGCCAACATCCTGGGATATCTGTCCTCAATTGTTTCTAGAGATGATGTCATGTGAAACAGTTTGGCTAGATAGAGGTTCCCAAAACATGCTTTTGGTGTATCTGTAGCCTTTAAGAACCAAGTGGAAAGGAACTTTGAGTTGGTTCTCTGGTTTGTCTTGCCTTATCCTCAGACTACATCTCTTCAAGCTCATTCCCTTACCTCCAAGTTCAGAAATAACCAAGCTTTTAACTTTCTGGTGACACTTGTTTATATTTTTTATTTATCTTTGATGTTGAGCATCATGCTTCTGGTGGGATGACTTATACATGACTTCTTAGCTAAAGACTGTTGCATAGTCATGAGCCTATGTTAAATCTAGTCTTGAAATCTGGCCCGCTTAAATCCTTGGAATCACTGTTGACCTCAGGACTAAGGCAGTGTGGTGGTCGCCTGCATACACAGCATTCCCATCTCCTGCAGAGGGAACAGAGCTAAGAGCACCAACTGGCTGCAAGGCGGGTTCCCCTGTTGTGATGAGAGCTGCTTCTATCCTGCTTCTTCCTGGTGTCATAGAAGGCTTGTTTGTTTAACTAGATCTAGCAAGATACTTGGCATGTCAGTTGTTTTTATTGCTCAGCTAGATTTCCCTGTTGCATTCCAGTGAAGTATTGAAGACATACAACGTGGCCATGGATTACCCCACGCTCATTTTAGTCATCTGGAATTTTGGAGCTGTTGGAATGATTTGCATCCACTGGAAAGGCCCCCTGCAGCTCCAGCAAGCATATCTCATTATGATCAGTGCTCTGATGGCACTGGTTTTCATTAAATATCTACCTGAGTGGTCAGCATGGGTGATTCTAGGTGCAATCTCCATCTATGGTAAGTCTGGATTGTGACTCTCAAGGTGTGGCTTGTGGAGAGGTTACTTTGAGGTAATCTCAGGGCTGTGCATGTAGTTCAGAAAATGACATTGTGGTGCTGACAGCTTTAGAAAGAGGCAGATGAGCAGTTAAGCTGATTCCCTGGCTTGTCTCTTGTTCACTTGTTCATGTGGTTACTGTACTCCTACTATGTCTTTCCTTCCTTAAAATGGAACACCAAGTTGGGGAAGTGCTGAACCACATCTAATTGCGTGGCAGAGGTGATTGGATTTTTATCAGTAGCAACCTGATAGTCTTGCAGGTTTCCAGTACTGGTTATCAAGAGATTATGGATTTCGGTATGAGTTAAAAGTTTGAAGAGAACCTGCAGAATGAGGTATCTGCAACGTAACATTCAGATTGGTGAGGAGCTCTAACTGGGAGAGAGTACGCAAAGAGGAACTGGACCAACGGGCTCAATTCATGTGAAAAAGAGTCGGTGTATGTTGCAATGGATTTAGGAACATGAACACAGTACCCCCAGTCCTCCTCTAATTAAATTTAACAGTTTAATGTAATCGTGTCATCTACTTTCAAAGAAACAATGTGTTGCTGTCAAGAGGTATTTTATAGGATTAAAACAATGAAAAGCTCAGGAAGTGTGGGATGGATGAGTGGACAGTGATGTGGATTGAGAACTGGCTGGATGGCAGAGCTCAGAGAGTTGTGATCAGCGATGCTGAGTCTAGTTGGAGGCCTGTAGCTGGTCAGTACTGGGTCCAGTCTTGTTCAACCTATTCATCAATGACCTGGATGATGGAATAGAGTGCACTCTCAGCAAATTTGCAGATGACCCAAAACTGGGAAGAGTGGCTGATACACCAGAGGGCTGTGCTGCCATTCAGAGGGACCTGGACAAGCTGGAGAGTTGGGTGGTGAGGAACCTCATGAAGTTCAACAAAGGCAAGTGCAGGGTCCTGCACCTAGGAAGGAATAACCCCATGCAGCAGCACATGTTGGGGGCTGACCTGCTGGAAAGCAGCCCTGCGGAGAAGGACTTGAGAGTCCTGGTGGACAGCAGGTTAACCATGAGCCAGCAGTGTGCCCTTGTGGTCAAGAAGGCCAATGGTATTGTGGGGTGCATTAGGAGGAGTGTTACCAGCAGGTCGAGGGAGGTGATCCTCCCCCTCTACTCATCCCTGGTGAGGCCACACCTGGAGTATTGTGTCCAGTTCTGGG
>VXAA01003919.1:87287-118990 GCA_013399115.1 Anseranas semipalmata
TTTTTTTTCTTTTTTTTATAGCTTTACCAGCTGGGTCTGTTTAATTACAACATAGGCTCATAAATATAATGCCAGTGAGCTGGTGAACTTAAGTGCATTACAATGTGGTGCACTCAGGCAACTGCCACAGAGCAAACATACTCTTAGCTAGCTCTGTGTCCAATTTAGCTTACCCTGGCAAAGAAAATGAATTTCTTTACATTTACCCTTGGGTAAAGCATATGTTTGGGCAGTTACCCAGCAGTAGCTGATGTGTTCCAAGTTTACATTCTAGCTGATCCTGTGGTAACTTGTGTGCTGTTGCTTTTATCTTGAAATGCAAGTTAAACTGCAGTTTTTAAAGTGACTGAGTGAAGTCTGACTTGTGGTGTTGGAAGTATTTTCCATCTGGTCCTGTTGTACTTCAGAGATGACAGTAGCTTTTTATGTTAAAGAAATAAATGTATTCTAGGGCTTGATAATTGAACACGCTGCTTATGTCAGCTGCTTTATCCTGAAAATACTAACAAACCACAGGGTCACAATCCTACTTTGAAATCTAGCACCGAGCAGGAGCAAACGATACCTTTGGTTCTACTGAATGCCTCTGTGGAAGCTTTGTGTGTCCCGGATCAGTCTGTTCACATGTGCAGTAGCAGCATCCTGTCAGACTGCCATGAACTGGAAAGTTTATATGAGTGCTTCTGAAAAATAGGAACTGTCAGAGTAGTGTGTCACATACTGCTGCTTCCAAAAGCACTGTTGAATGAGAATGGGAAAGAAGAAAGGGCTCTAAATGTGCTTAACAGGGGGGAGAAACGTGAAGAATGACGTGTCCACTTATCTGTGTATGTGAACACCAAACTCCAATGTCAAGGTGATTCAGGACAGAACTTTTCTCCTTAATGGCAGTCCTCTTAGTCTTCCTTCCATTTTTGTCATACTACCAGCTAGGGAATACCTGAGCACCTCCACCCTAAAGATGTAACAATGTGGCACTACATATTAACTGTACTTGGTTTCACTTGTCACTCTAGCCTGTGCAGGCTGTGGATACTAGCATGTCTGACAGCTTGGTCCAGGGATTGGGAACTGAGGTGAAGATTCCCTTTGTTTTTAATAACTGGAAAAACAATGCTTAGTTCTGTGCATTTACTCTATTTACTCACTTGTTGAAGCCACTGAATGCCTGGGTAGCTGCCAAATGGGCTGTGAAAATGTAGTCTTCTGAACTGTTTCAAATAATAACATGTTTTCCTCAAAGCTGCTAAATGACTGTGCTTGAGTTGGTCCCGACTCCAAGAGACAAAGGGCTTGCCTATTCCTGAAAAGCTTCATGAAAGTGTAATTTCATGCATCAAAACAATATAAATGCAGCTACCTCTTGTGTTTTTTTGTTTGTTTTGTTTTTTCTCTTTTCTTGGCCTATTTTTGTGGAACCAAGCTGAAGATGGGAGAGAGAACCACAGTAGCCCTTCACACTCGGACTCTCAGATCTTGGAGACAAGGAGTCCTGTTCCAAGCCACCCCATCACTTCTTTAGAGGAACTGGAGGAGGAGGAAAGTAAGGGAAGCTTCATACCTTGTTTTCAGTGCAGTCAGGGTAAGAGCCTGACATTTTTACTCGTAGTGGTTAACACGCTAATTGAGTTTGGTCTAATTGTAGTTTATTTGAAAGTTGTGACTTGTTGAGCAGCAAAGGTCTTGATTCTGACTGTCTTACTTCTTGCTGCTGCAGAATCTGTTCTGGGATTGTAGTTCCAGTGATATACCTTGGCAACACAGATGATTTAAGCAGTTCCTTCTTCCCCTTGCATCCCACTCCTCTCTATCCCTCAGCTGGTACAGCTGTAAGGCATCACCGGGAAGCACCTCAGAGAATGAGGTTGAGTAAAATAACTGCAGAATAGGGGGCTGGAAGTCTTGATCCCCTCAGTAATCTGTGGAGCATCCTCAGTGCAGGATGCTAAGGGTCCAGGTTGGTTGGTAGCTAGGACTGGCAACCTTCACCTGGTCCCCAGGGGACAAGACTTTGTTCAGGAGCAAGCGAAACAGAAGTAATACTTGTTTTCTTTTCTTTCCTTTCCACTTCTCACAGGGGGTGTGAAGCTGGGCCTTGGAGACTTCATATTTTACAGTGTGCTTGTTGGGAAAGCAGCTGCCACACCTAGTGGAGACTGGAATACCACACTGGCCTGCTTTGTAGCCATTCTTATAGTAAGTGAGCAAGTTCTTAAAAACTGTTAGTCTTGTTTAGCATAGCAGTGGTGTCAGAATTACCAACAGCTGAGCACTGCTAAATCACTACAGGTAACATCTTGGGTACTCAGGTGAAAGCACCAGTAGATTTCTTGGCCCAATGCTTTGTCTATAAAGACAGGCTTTAATTAGCTGCTAGGAGAAGCTGAATGATAGACTGGGAGGGAGGATTCCTCAGACCAGAGCCAAGCATGAAGATGGTGGTGGTCAAACAGCCCCTGGAAAAGCAGTTACAGCTGAACTACTAGCGTGTTTGCTTCAGTGTTAGAGACTGGGGACTTCTGTCAGCCACGAGAGTCAATATTATGAATTCCACATGATTAGCAAGCATAGTCAAAAAGGCTAACTCCCTTTTGCTAAGAAGAACTGTGACATAAGAGGATGAAGGCCTATCTCATTCTTGTGTTTGAGCTGGAAAAAACAGAATGGAAAGAAACTTAAAAATCCATGGAAATTATCAGTAAAAGCAGGTGACTATCATACTGTACCTGCTTAAGGACTCGGACCTACCAGATCTAATGACCACACACTGAGTTTTCACCTAGGTAGAAAATTGTTACTAGGAACTAGCTGTTTACACCAGTATCCTTATTGAAACTAACCAGAAGAGCAATGGCAGGAGTTTTAGAAAGTAAAAGAAAATGAATTATTGTGTCCTTCTTGGCTTTCATTTCCCTGCTTAGATCCCAAGGGTAGAGACTTATAGTGGCTTTCACTTGCAAAAACCATGATTGGAAGCACAAGAACTAGAAATTATCTAATTTAAATAGTGTGACTACCTTTCCTACCTCACAGGTCAGAGACACCTATAGGGTCTCTTAGCCCCATATTCTGGGGTCCAGCACAGGGTCCCTTTGCTGTGGGGAAAGCTCTCTTCTCTGTCCATCAGACCATGTACCCCATTCTGTCTTTTACAGTGCTGTTAAATTTGTTCTGGCTTCTTTTAGCAGCTTTATATTTCTGCTGCTGTGTGGCCTTCTGGTTCCCAAAACTGTCTCTGCAGTGTCCATGCAGTGAGCACATCTTTAAACATAGATGTAAACTATGGGGTAGGTGTAGGCTAGATATGGTCTGTGAAGAATGTAAAGAACAGAGCCACAGGCTCAGCTGGACTGTAATCAACCTTGCAGTCTAGAAACACTGACTTCAAAAATAAAATAAAAATCTCATCTGCTGATGTGTAGCTAATAAATGTTTTTTGGAGCCTGGTGTGAACATTGTCTCTGAAGTTTCATCATTGTGGAGGAAGATAAAAGGGCTCAAATGAGAGAAGTAATCCATGCCTAAATACACTTGGTTGCATTATATATCCAAAAACTCTCGCACGTGCTCCAAAAGACAGATCTTGGCCTGCTATTGAGAATGAAAGCGGAATTAACCTATCATAATAAGCAATCCAGTCAAAAGAACAATAGTGAGATATTTTTTTTGTTCTTTTTTTTTTTCCCCCCCCAAGAAACCTTGAAACCTAGGAAGGTGTAAGAAGTACATGTCACTGTGTATTAGAGCCCTCCAGTGAAACTCCTTATCTATGCAGTTCAACAGGATTTAAAGGGTTTTATCTGCCAGATCAGTAATTGGTACATGATGATGTAGAAAAAAATGTAAAATAATCTGAAAATAAATTAACCTCTCAGGGTCAGTTATATGTCAGCACTACCTGTTTTACACTACTTTCTCAGCAGACAGCTGTGCTCCATATTGATGAAGAAAATATCTGGCTAACCTGTGAGAAAGATGAAGGTGTGGGAAAACATGTCTCATTCCATTGGTAGCTCAGGCAGGCTTCAATTTCTGTATAGTGTGTATATAGCTTATTTATATATTAGGTTATTGATGACATACATTTCTGGGCTTCTTACTTTGTTTCCTTATGTTTTTATTCTCTCTGGCAGGGTTTATGTTTAACTCTTTTATTACTGGCTGTTTTTAAGAAAGCATTGCCTGCTCTTCCAATCTCCATCACCTTTGGCTTGATCTTTTACTTCTCGACAGACAACCTTGTGCGACCATTCATGGACACCCTGGCCTCCCACCAGCTGTATATTTAGAAGAAGTGGGAGATGGAGGATTCTTTTTAAAGTTTTGCTGTGAAGTATGGTACACTGTTTGGAATAAGTCATAACATTTTACACCCAGTGCCATATATTTGTAAAGAAAACACTAACTGACATGGTGCATACTAAAAACCTAGTTACATGTTCATCTGAGATTTTTCACAGGACTCCTAGCGCTTGGACTCCAATGGAAAGCCTAACTCATTGCTGATGTCAGAGCATTACTTAAATGTTAATTTAGTGTGCACAGTGGCTCTTGTGAGCAAGGAAACCTGTATGTAGTATGGGGCACTGGAGAGATGAAGGGTCTGATTTGTGGTTCCAGAAATTCAGGTGTTTTAGCCTTGGAATTGCAGATAAATTTAACTGTACTCTGGAATTGTTAACACTTCACACTTTCAAAGTGTTGTGCAAACATGTAGTGAAAGTCAGTCATACTCGTAATTAGAAAAGCACACCAGTCAGTATGCAGAGAACAGAGTAGTGTGTTACACCTAGTTGTGAGTGTTAGACAGGTGCATAAGGCTGAACTTCATAAGCTGGCCTCTGCGTGTACAACTTCGGTTGAAATTGCTCCATATGTCTGTTTATTCTGACCCTAGTAAGACAGCCACGATGGATCTAGACAGGATGTCACTGGTAGGACATTTGAACATCAGGCTTCTGTTTCTGCGTGCATCCACCACTGTAGCTAACAGCTGAAGGCAGGGCTGACTGTTCCAGTGGATCAGATCCTCACTGTGGAAAGACAGCACTGTCTCCTCACAGCGCTTCCATCTTTTCAGAATTTTTTTCCTGGGTCCATACTACAATCCTCAAGTAGCCATAAGGTGGAAATTATTGCACAATTCCAGTAAAGCAGTTGATCTGTAACTTCTCATGTGTATCCTTGGTCTCATTTCTGTGCATTATTGTAACTGCTCCAGAGGAGTATTTGTCTTCCCTTTATGAAGAGGTCCTCTTACACTGATTGAGGCTTGGTCTACCTAGTTTTTGGTGCTGTTGTTTAAAGAGTTTTTATTACAAATTTTAAAATAGCTATTTAATGTAAATGGAACTCTTTTGAAAACAGTCATAATCTGTATCTAAATACGGGGGTGAAAACTTTAATCTGCTGTTACATTGTTCTATATAAGGCATCATTAATGCTGGAAATATTTACCCAGCATCAAGTGACTTAATTTAAAAAAAAAAAAAAAAAATCACACTGCATGTTGCCAGTAAAAAATACAAGTCTGACTTGACCTTACTGTTAAATGTATTTAATCACTCTTCCTCCACATTTTAAGTGTTTTATTATGAGGGTCAGTTTCCTAGAAATAGACAAGTTTTGTCATTTTTTTTAGTTGTGTATAACATGCAAACAAGCTCTGTTTTCTTTGACAGCTGATCAGTATCAGTGTTTCACAAAAGACTGCATAATGTTACATTTTGAACAATGCAATGTCATTGAGAGATGCAGAACTTCATGTCTGAAACTACTTTTTAGATAAGGCTTTGAACTATGCCTTTTTAAGATAGTGTTTTTTCCAATAGATTTTGTTCAGGCTAATCTACTTTGATATTTAACAAGGACATAATGTACGTGCTTCAAACAAATTTTTTAAAAAAGCGTATTCTTACACTTCTATTCTTACATTTGCAATGTTTGAACTTAAAAACTGCAGACAGTTAATTATTACTAATAGGTATTTCCTTTGGAATGTAAATGACCAGAGCTGTCTGCTGTTTTTTTTTTTTAAGGTTTATGTGAAAGTTGTGTTGTTTGTTTGTTATGGGGCCAAATCAGAATACAATCACTTGCAATCATTATTTTTAATTGCATGTTTTAGAGAGGATGTAAAATCTTTATATGTACTGGGGAAAAAAAAAATCCTTCTTAGCTTAACAGGGTTGTAGAATACTGTTAGAAATGATTTATTTTTATGAAAGTAGAATTGATATGTGAAGGAAACTGGGGGGGATCCTTCAGTTATTGAAGGATCATTAACAGAGCTTGAGTTTTATGTAGACTTGTGCTTGCCAAAGATTGGCCTCTTAATGAGCAAATTTTGCATAACTTATAAAAAAAAAAAAATTAAAAAGGTTATTGAGCAGTGTATTCTGTCAGTGCAACAAAATGTGTTGTCCTGGTAAGTGATAGGAGTATATTGTGTATATATTGGAATGGTTCCACTGGGGAAAAGTTTATAGTATTTATTGCTAATATATAGTATTTACTGCTTATATATATTTACCGTATGTGTATATGTTTGTGTATACACACATACACGAGTTTTAAAATGATAGTGATTTGTCATCTCACTGGACACATTCACTTATGTATAAAAGTGAAGTTTTATTAATGATATTAACATCGCACAGCATGGCACAGGATTTACTTTACACCCTTCAAAAAGGAGGAACTGTAGACCAGTGGCTACTACACAAGAAATGGACCCAGTGATCTTGCAACTTGACTATGTGTGTGGCAGGCAAAGTGTCTGTCTATTCTGTTCAGTCATTGATTTCACCTTGCTGCATGCTCTGCTAAACTGCAATCTCTTTGACCTTGGAGAAATCCTAAATACTCCTGCTGTCATGTAGGCTAGGATGATGCCCACCTTGATGCAGGTGTCATTCAACAGCTTGAAGTTCTATAGGAGGTGCCATGTGGTGGCATTTTCCCACATGATCCCTGTCACATCTCCTCTGCAGTCTAAAATGAGTGTCTCATTGCATCTAGTCTGAAACGTGGCTTGGGCATAACAGCATGTAAGATTGAGGCTATGTTCAGGAACAAAAATGCAGTGGGCAAGCCTGCCGAATGCAAACCCAAGCTTGTCATTGCTGGGAGATATGCAGCCTTCTTGCAGTGTTTAGTGTCTTTGTTAAAAGTATGTGCAATGTGATCAGTTTCATGTTGCCACCTTCTGACCATGCAGTTCCTGCTTGTGCTTATTGCTGTTTCCTCTTGCCACTTTGCTTTTGGTTTCGGTTGTTGTGGGGTTGTTTAGTTTAAAGTGTCTATGGTGCATCAAAGATGGGAGATGCAGTCTGCTTCTTGTGCACTGTCATAAAGAAATTGCAAGAAATAAGACACCTTGAAGAATCAAGCAGTGTTTCCACAGCAGCTCTCATCAGATACTCAAGGTCTCATTCATAAAACCTAACTTCAGGCTTCTAAAGGAAGTACCTCAGTGAGGAGCCAGTCTGTGCTAGAAATATCGCCTCCCTCTGGTTCACAGAGAGAAAAGAATACATTTGCAATATGAGGTGTCTCAGCAAAAGCTTTATATAGACACAGCTGAAACTGGGTCAGCAAGGGCTAGTGGGTACAGCAAGGTCACAGCACACTCCTACCACAGTCAGGAAAAAGAACAGTGGTTTGTTCTCCCATACGCCTTCTTTGCACCAGTTACGAAATCTCCATGGGGCCATCAGATGAAGTTAGACCATCTCTTTGAGTTAATGGCAATTGCTGTCAGGACCCTGGTGAGGAATAGCTCAAGGCTCCCTGTGCTTGTAAAACAAAACATATGGTGATCTCTCTGCTACTCGCAAACCAGTAAATTTCTTTGCTTTGTTCTTGCCTTCCTAGGCACTTCAGTTAATCAAACAGTGTGTTTGACTTTCTTGTAACTTTTTTTTGTTTAAATTGAATATATAATTATTTTTCGTTATTGTTTCCTTCAGTCCCTGGTCTCCTGCGTCTGCATTACAGGTCTGGGGCAGCCATGGGAGGGTGGTAAGTCTATATGGAGAATTAGCAGCCACTTTAAAGTGCTCTTCTATGTATGCCTTGTTTTTCAGTGAGGCTGAAGGTCCTGGAGTCTCCTGTATGGCAGAGCTTTCTAGCAGGCACCCCACTTTCCAGCACGGCTGCAGTTTTGGCATGGCAAGGGAGAGCCTTGAGTAAGCATGAGCTCATACTGCACCAGAATCCATTTAAAACCAGATGGTTTCAGTGTGATGCCATGTTCAACACTGCAGCTCTGAGTGAGATGCTGCTGTTACGCTGCACAGTCTGCATTTTGTTTGGGTCCTTCCTTTTTTCTCCTGTAAAGCATTTAGTCCTAGTTTGAGTCCTACAAACCCCAAACATAAGTCAGAGGCTCCTCCAGGCATTGTTAAATTAGATTTTATTTTCTGAGCATCTTCAAGAAGGAAAGGAATAATTACACTTGATGATTTGTCATGTCTCCTGTCACTTGCAGTCTCCTGTTTTGTCCCAGCAGGTTCTGCTTATCTGGGAGCAGAGTACACTGCTCTCATTCTAGCCCTCTGCACTGGGGGATCCAGGATCTGGCTAGATCATGGCTTTTGTCCCAAGGAGGACCAGTAGCTATCTAATTTTCTTGAACTCAGTTGCATTATAAGAAGGCAGCCTGGACAGTTATGATATCTTTGCCAGAACTTCCTGTACCACAATATTCATATGTCCCCCTAACACACCATTGCATCCCTAGGTAAATTTATCCTTGCTTGCTTTCCCTTCACCTTACCAGGAAAGGTAAAGTGATGTGAGCTGTTCCCATCTTACAGATGGGAAACACAGCCAGAGTAGGAGAGTAAATGCTAGGTTTAGGCTTGGTTATGTAGGAAAGATCAGGGCCTCAAACATGAACGCACAAGTCACCCTCCTTCCTTTTACATCTTCCTGTTGCTGCAGGTTTTCTATCATCCATCATTTCCCAGTAAATTCAAGACACTTGCCCTGGGCCCTCAAGGAGTTAAATGAATATGAACTGTTTATTTCCTCCTTCATGCTACACATTTGTCTGACAGGTGCCTGAGAGCACAATCTGGGAGGTGTCAGTGCTCAGTACTATTTATCACTCAGTATTTAAAAGATATAAATAAAGACTATGAAGTGGAACTAGCTAAGCTCCTTGATTTAGAAACCTGAGACAGGTATGGGGCCAAGCAGTGGAGTGGAAGTTTTCCAGAACTGGGAACTGCTTGAGTCCTATCAAATACAGCCTGAACAAAATGGCAGCTCCCAAGGCCAACTCAGGGTTAGGTCTGTGCAGAAATAAATGGTGTGAAGCCTGGTATTCCCTAACTGCCTTGTAGGGCCTGAAGAATCAGAAAGAGGCAGAGTAGGGAAAGAGCTAGGCCTATTTTCTCTAACATCACTGATTTCTATGAGTTCAAGGATCCCTTTGTCACTCCAGCACAAAATGTGTGCAACTCCACAGCTAACTTTCATGTAAGCAGTTTGACAGCAAATGTGGAAAACTGGTCCAACTTTTTAACTTATGCAGTACCACCTTCGAACTTTACAAAACTAACTGTAAGCAATTGCAATTCTTCCTGACTTGGTAGAGCTGCATCTATTTATGAAAGAACCTAAGTCAAAACTGATGTAAGGCAAGCAAGGTGTCTGGAATTGAAAGTAGGTATTCAGGATTTTTTTTTAAAGCTACCTATCCACAGCTTAGATGTACCAACAGATAGTTACTAGCAATAAAATGACAGTAGTGTTAACAGAATTATTCCAACAGGCACTCCTTACCCCTTCACCATTCCAGAAAACGCATGCACTCTCTGTAAGCCCTCACCAAATACGGCTTTTGTGACATTACTGGAAGTTTAAATTAGAGCTATTTTTGTTCTCCAAATATTGTGCTAATAGTTAATCTTACAGAAGTGTTATATATAGGTTTCATGAGACATGAAAGTTGTTTGATTTTTCTTTTTTAATACGGATTTTTTTTTTTTTTTTTATGCCAGGTTTTTTTTTTTTTTTTTTTTTTTTTTTGTCCCTATCTGATTTGGGTGGGCAAGCCAAGAACTGAAATGGCAAATGCACTGAATAATTTTGGAGAACTCATCATGCTTCCAATCCACAGTCTGGGTAGTGTACAAAACTAATGCGGAACAGAAATCTAGCAAATGCATTTGGCTATAGAGGCTATAATCTGTGGACTGTTAGCTATGGAAGAATACAAGGTTAGAAAAAAAACATAACTAAGGCATGGGTTAGATTTACAAAAGAGGAGTAGGGCACTGGCTTCTCTATCTAGGCTTGTTATGGCAGTACAGTTATAGCTTTAAAGACCTAAACAGGATGGGAAAATCAGAGCAAGCAGGGAACATAAAGCTATACCAAAGGCACTTATCATGCAAAGGGTGAGATTACCTTCATTGCTACTGATGGGTGTCTATGCTTTTCAGTGCCATCATGAAACAAAAGTGTTGCTGCAAAGAACACTTTACCATTAGCCATCAAACTACAATGACTAGTGCTAATTCTTAGTTCAGGCTAAGTTCTCCAAAGCCTAGTGAAGTGTTCAGAAACAGCCCTGTTTCTCCCGTATTCTCTGGCTCCAGCCCACCTTCCTGTATAGAACAGTTCTGTGAAAACTGTTCTAGACAACTCTTCTGTCCTTCATAAAATGCTCTTTTGAGTGGCTAAATGCAGGCAAGGGAGTTGCTTCTGTTTGCCTAGCCTCAAAATTAATTTGCCATGTTTACCCAGAGGGTGAATGGCTTCGCTAGTTACTATCTGTAAAGTGAATCCTGGTGGGAAGCTACAAAGAACTGAGTCTCTCTACTATGGCTCTGCAGTACTGATTGAGGTAAATGTAATCAATTGAGTGGCAGAAGGAGAGGGCAAAGCACTTACCAAACTATGCAAGCAAATGCCATTTACAACGAGCAGAAATAACTGATCTGCCTAGCCCATCAATAAAGAATTACAGACTGAGTAATGTTTAACCAAGTCTCACAAATTGTGGGAGAAACAGAAACACCATATTCTCGAGGAACACAGCCACTAATCAGACTGCTATACTCTCTTCAACTTCATCTCAGCCAAAATAGCTTTGCTTGATACCTATAAAGCACTTTTGTGCAGAAGAGTTAGAACATTGTCAGCAATATTGTGAATGTTTTACTTCACTGGGAGAGGTTTCGTCTTGATATAAGAAAGAAGTTCTTTACACTGAGAACAATCCATCACTGGAACAACAACCCAGGGAGACATGGTAGAATCCCCACCACTGGAGATTTTCAAGATGCGATTGGACAGCGTGCTAGCTAATCTCATCTAGGCTCCCTTTTCCAACAAAAGGTTGGACCTGATGATCTTCTGAGGTTCCTTCCAACCTGGGCTCTTCTATGACTCTGTGATTAATTGCTAAGGTGATGGGGCCAGGTGCACTGTCCCATAAGCTATCTAAAGACAAGGACTAGTATCACTTTCTTCCATTTAGTGCTTCTATCTGCAGCCTCTCCACCTGACTCTGTCCTTCTCTCAGTGTACTCCACCCCTTGGGCTTGTCTCCAACTTTCCAAAGTATCCAGTACCCACTCTGTACCCATGTGGCAAAGTTTGGAGGGAACAGTGGGTGGCACAAACCACAGCTGAACATAGTGTAGTGGTAAGCGTGGTGTGCCGCACAACTTTTTCCAGCAATCCTCTGTCAGTGATTAACATGTTTGTAGCTATTGCTTGTTGTGACTTGTTACCACCCCATCTAGACAATAACACTTCTGTTTTCTTTCATAATGTAAAATAATAATAATAATAATAATAATAATCATGTACCTGTATATAAATTTTCACTTTGAGAAAACATATTTGTGACACTTTTCTCCCAGTGGAAGAGAAATGTTATCTGGCCCACTGAGAGTGTATGTGTGTGTTGGAGGGCTGGGGCAAACCCTGGTGAAAGATAAAGAGGCTGTGATCTGCCTTACATCCCTGAGAATCCAGGAGGATACACTCTAAAATGCCTCAAGAGTAGACTTACTACTTATTCCCCAAACAATTACTAAAGATAATCCCAGCATTAGTGGGCCTGCCCACTGCTTAGACTTCCAGCAGCCCCACTGGTTTTCCCTACCTTCTCCAGCCATGCAGAGCAAGGCTGCTTGCTGAGAACCCCAGAAAGAAAATGGGAGTGGAAGTTCATGAAATACTTGTTCTATTCCCTATCCTCCATCTTCTTCTTGGACAGAAAACATTTGTTGCGAGAACTGCTACACTGACTCCTTCCAACAGCACTACATCATCTTAAAGTTCTCACCAACAAAATGAAATTGAACCTTGTCTCTTTCCCTTTACAGTGAGAAAAGAGAGAAAAGAAGACCAAGTACAAAGAATGCCTGAATGTTTTAGGGTGAAAATACCAGTTCAGGAATCTGAGCAGTCCTAAGTGTTATAAAAATAACTCATCATTTGAATCCTATGATGATACTGGATGTGCATCTACCAGTGACTGAGTCAGAGAGATCTCATTTCTTTACAAGGCTGTTGCTCTCATTCTTGGCCATAAAGCCATGTAAATATCATAAGGTACAAACAGCGTCACTGAAACCTGCCAAAGTTTTGAAATACCTAGAAGTTAACTATTGAAACCACACCACCTGTCCAGTGACTTCTTGAGCTGTTTCAGTTCATCATCATTATAGTGTTATATTGATGGAATACCATAAATGTACAAAGGCAAATAAGACATTCCTCCTGCCCTAAAGAAATTGCCCTCTATAGAAGATGAGTAAGCACAAGGTAAAGCCCCCTAAGAGGTAGCTTGTCTGAGCTTCAGTGGTTGCTTGGAGGGGAAGGACTGAGGGAAGCATTTCCAGAGTAGTTTTTGCTTTGTGGTTAGCTACGTGAATGTGGGAGAAGGATGGTGACATATATTTTATTGTGGTCAGAGAACAGCTTGGGCCTGTCCTACGTAAGAGGATTTCTGAGTGTTCTCTGAATAGCCTGGATGCTTGTCAACCTAATGACAAGACTAGTAGTTGCTTAATTGAGAATCCATCAACCTTTTTTTTTTTTCCTGCATGTTAGTTGTCTGCCTACCAATTTCCTGTTGCAGTGGAGCCCTTCTAACTACAACAACCGAAGATCCTTCCAGGCTCTGGTTCTCTAACTTTTTTTTTTTTTTTAAAGAAGTGAGACAGTGACCAATTCCTCTCTACATACGCCTGGGAACTTGGCCCACTTTGTACAAGGCATTGACAGAAGCCAGCTTTCTCTTAGTTCTTCAAAGCAGTCAACATCAGAACTGGCAGAGATTTTTTTTTGGGGTGTTCCCTGACATCCAGTAAGCAGTGAGCTGCTAGCTGGTGAGCAGACTTCCCTCAGAAAACAGCAAACAGGAGGAGAAAAGCAACCTCACCCAAAGGCTGACAGAGCCAGCTGGAAGTCACATTTAAAGAGCCCTAGACTCACTCTTCCCCATGTCCTTCTTTCTGCTTTTACCAAGACCTGCAGCAGAGCTGTTTATGCAGCTCATGACATTGCATCATCGAGCCCTTTGTTATGTAAGTATAAACAGGCAATGCGAGGTAAAGATATGATAGCACTACTAAAGCATTTGCTATGGAGCCATAACTTCTAGCTGCTATGCCAAGCTTTCCCACAGACCTTGGGCAAGGTACTGACTTCTCTCTGACTTGTAAAATCATGATATTTGGAGAAGTAAATAATCTTCAATAAACCATTTTAACAACAGTGGGGAGAAGGCTCTGGGGAAGTGTGACTCATTATTAGTTATAATTTAAGTTTATTATGATTTCCATTATATTTATGTATTAGATTATACATATTATGAGGATAGATATATCATTATTGTGTTTATATCTATATTGTAATTTATATTATATTCAAATTTATTACAAGTTGTATTATAATTTAATAAAAGATTTATATATAATCCTCATAAATATGCGTCTTCCTAGAAGTGCTCACATTTCTGAATAAGGCAGTGAATATGTTGAAAGTTGACTGAATGTAACAATACTGAATAAGATTCAAGAAGCAAATGACAGTCGTAGTACCAAAGATGTATTGTGGCTGATTTCTTAATGCTGTTCGTGCTTGCTCTGTAAATTAAGATCTGCATTGCACAGATCTGCAAAAGGATACAAGTATGTAACACAGAAATTACATGGGATTTAGAAACTGAAGTAAAAACTTGTAACATGCAACAGCCTCATTCTGCGGCCACATCATACTGGAGGCACTAAGGCATCGATGGATGGCAAAGTTTAGTTTTTAACATGAAAATTTTCTAGCTTTCCTCTAGCCACCCTGCTTGAAAGGGCTTAATCTAGCAGATGTTTGCATAGCGCATTTAACAGATCAGCTCCTACACAAACTCTGACAGTTGATTCAAAGCATGGATGAAGCAGGTGCCACTGCTGTTTTATCTACAATCTTCTGGTGAAGGGCACAAAACTAGAATGGGATGGCCTGGACTGATCCACACAGGATTCACATCCACATCTCCTGCCTCTGAACAAGACATAGTTTGCACAAGGCAAGACTGTATATTTGTCCAGGATTTGGAAGGGATGGAGGAGTACTCTATTCTCATTTCCTCTTGCTGAGCTTTCCCATTGTGTAAAGCATAATAATAATAAATAGTAAGAATAATATTTGTAAGGCTGAAGAGAGTAGAAGGCAAGAGCATGCATAACAATTAAGGTCCCGATGTAAGGGTGGAATGATGCAAGTCTTCACAAGCAAAGAGGAAATCTGAATTTGGATCTCCCAACACCCAGTGGGGATTGCTAACCACTAGGTTGTTACATAAACCACTGATATATTTTCTAAAGAAAAGGATGACTCCCTGGTTTATTTTTGAAGTAGAGAACTCTGCCCCTCCTTTCTCCAGAGTTCACAGCTGTAAATTTCATGATTGGTAGTACTAAACCAATCCCAAATATTGATGGTAGTTTCTCTTGCCATTTTTCTCCAGTGTACAGGGAGATCTTGCATGGCTTCTGCCATGTTTAGGATTGTGAACACTGTTACACAACCAAATCCCACAGAAGTTAGCCTCTGGGTTACAGATTTTGAGTCCTGGGTATCCTGACCCTATTCCCCTCTACAGAACTAAATGGTAACAAAAAAGGATATAATGTATCTATTTCTACCAGCTTCAATCCAGTTTTTCAGTCCCACCTCTCTGCATTCCAAAGTGGGTGGAGAACAGATCCTTCTCCCTTCTTCAGTCTAAGTATACAAGGAGCCCACCTTGCATTCAAGTACAAGGGGTCTTTTAAGGATACAGAAAGCCTGGCAATAGAAGGTGTGATGCAAATTAAACTGCAGCAGGAAGAATGGTTTACCACACGGGAATAAAGTGAACCAGCCAGGCCTGTCTTTGAAAGATGGGGAGAGCTTTACCCTTTGCTTGTTCTGCCTACATCTCAAACTATGACAGCATGTTCATGCAGAAACCCATGGAATTCTCCATGCTCAGCACAGTGAGTAAGACATATTTCACAATTAATGCTGACCTGATGCAGGTTAAGTGGCATTACACAGAAACTTAGAACTAGCATCCAAATTCAGTACAGTTGTAGATACAAGTGTGTCATTAAAGAAAGACATCTCAAACACATCTCTTTCCTGATAAAGGTAAGGATTACTTTTTTTTTTTTTAATTAGAGAAAATAGTATGGAATTAACCACAAATATAATAATTAATTCATATACATTCCTGGAGATGTCAGTATTGACTACATAATTTTAGACAAAACTTTTCAAGGCTAGCATCTTATTAAAGCCATGTTTTTGCATCACCTAACATGTCCAGTCTCCATCCGGTTCTCAGACATGAAAGTGTCATGTTGGCATTTCCGTTTCAGATATATTGTGTCTATGCACGGCGTGTGTGTAGAGCAATGAAGTCAAAAATGTGTCTTCCTGAGGGAATTTTTTCTTAACCTTTTAAGTTCAAATTTAGCCTTTCTAGTACTGACTGAGGCTTCCTTCCAATCCGGATAGTGGCAGGATGACAAGTTTTACTAAATTTACTTGTAGCTGTCTGTTCAGTGTCTAGCAGAGAACTTCTCATGGCTCAACTAAGGAAGGTGAGTGGGGCTTGGGTGGGATGCTATATTTTTATTTAAAACAAACAAACAAACAAAACACATGAAAGAATGTATGTAATATTTAAACAATGTTTTATGTGTTTATAAATACCAGCCAAATCATCTTTAGTATCCGCAGATGGAGATAAGGGATACAATTGTCCCACTATATAGAGCAGGGAAGTTTGAAACTAGCAGATCAACAGTAGTATTCACCAGCTGTAGAGCTGAACCCCCTATACACATTTGTAGCAGACCATTTATCCAGTGTCCTTCTTTACAACTCCACAGCACCTCCACCACACACTCCAGCTAGCTTTGAAATAGGTCTTTCAGTGTATTTAAGTACTCAGTTCAGACTACTAGTTAGCTAAAAAGGTTGGAAGAAACAAGCAATTAACACAGCTGAAATCAAAGCTCAGGGCTGTTTGTTGGTCAGTCCTGTAAGTTACACTATGACTAGAGGACAATTATGAATACTGTTGGTTTTAAGAAGAAATGAACTATTTAATCTGCAAACCTTGTCCAAGCATACTTCTGCACTAATGCAGCCTTGCAGCAAATACACCATAAAGAATGTATTACGTGTTATTTTTCAGGCAGGAAAGTTGCTGATAGAGACTCATGCTTACCAAAACACGCAGAAAAGCACAAAGCCCTGAAGAGAAGGCTCTGAGGAGACCTTACAGCAGCCTTTCAGTACCTAAAGGGGGCCTGCAAAAAAGCTGGAGAGGGACTCTTTACCAGTGATTGTAATGATAGGACAGGGGGTAATGGCTTTAAACTAAGAGGGTAGATTTAGATTAGATATAAGGTAGAATTTGTTTACTGTGATGGTGGTGAGGCACTGGAACAGGCTGCCCAGAGAAGCTGTGGATGCCCCATTCCTGGAACTGTTCAAGGCCAGGCTGGACGGGGCTTTGAGCAACTTGGTTTAGTGGAAGGTGTCCCCACCCACGACAGGAGGGCTGGAACTAGATGATCCTTAAGGGTCTCTTCCAACCCAAACCATTCTATGATTCTAGTTGTTACTATTAGCCCCTTGCAGCATCTTTGAAACACATTTCTGGAATCAACCTGTAGGAAGCAGCATTTTAAGTCTATAAGAAAAACAACTTGCATCCAAACATTTACTGGACACAGAACCCCACAAAACAGAGCTGCTCCTTCAGTTTAGTATTTATCTGGTGCCTGCTAAACACACAGCCCTCCATGCAGCTTCTGGGTATAAACTAACCTCATTAGGCCTGCCTGTGCAACGAACCACCACCCTCCAAGCCCCGTGAGGGGCGAACACGCTGCCAATCCTTTTCCTCTCCAGAGCAGGCCCGACAGACGATTTACTTCTCCTACAGGCAGGTCCCGTCCTGCGCGACTTCCCGAGCACCGCCCAGCCAGCCCCACCCCCGCCCGCCCGCGGGCTGCTGGCGCAGAGGGGCGACGGCCGGCCCGAGCCGTAGCACACGCGCCTCACGCCTCGCGCTCAGCAGCTGCTGTCGCCGCACGGACCTCACGGGCCTCACGTCCCCCTGCAGCCACCACGCGCACCGCCCTTCCCCATCCCCCATTGGCCGGCGCCCCGCCCAGGCCTTCCTGCCATTGGTGGAAGTGCGCGGTGCACGGGCTCCGCACGCTCCTCGGCGGCCGTTCCGCCGCGCGCAGGGCGGGGATTGAGGCGGCGCCAATGGGAGCGCGGCGGGGGCGGGGCCTCGGCCGGTCCTCGGCCGGGGGTNGTGTCCGCTGGCCGGGCCCGGGGGTCTCTCCGGTGGGTGACCGGCCGGGGGGACGCGCAAGGGGTCCGGCGGCGAATGGCGACGGCGCGGGGCTGCTCGGGGGTCTGCAGCCTCTCCGGGGCCGGTTAGAAACGAACCTCTGGTACGGCCTTCCCCGCCGGAAATAAACCTGCATGGGCTGTGCCGCGCGGAGCCTCCCCACCGGCGGCGAGCGGTGGAGGGAGCCGCCAACACCCCGCTCTGCCTCGGGCTTAGCCTCGTCGTCGAGTGGGGTCGGGACTGCACCGGAAAGTAGCGCTGGGGCCTGCAGCGCTTATCGTGATTGATGGCGAGCAATCAACAGGCGCGCGCTTGGGCATTGATAACTGTGTCCCGTTGCCCAGCGCTTAATGCATGCAGCCCGAACCTTGCGCAATAGCTGGATCTTCTTGTGCTGCGTTTTCCTGCCGTGTGTAAACTCTGGGGGTGAAAACTGGTTTGCAAGAGGCTAACCGTTTGCTGGCCTGTTTTGGGGCTTTCTTTTCTGTATTGCAGGGTGAATTCAGAGCATAGCAATTCGGCCCTTCAGAGGAGGGAATGGTGTCTCAACTCACCAAAGCAGGTGTTTAGGATACTCTAGAGGGATGTGTTTCTAGTGTTATTATGTATTCAACCTGAAGTTGTTTAGGACAAAGGGTGGAATTTGCCTTTCCACTCTGTAAGGTGTCTGTCTTGCCATGGGCAATCACTGGAGAAAATGCACAGTATTCTGCTGTGCTGCATTTATTTATTTTTAATATATTTTTTAATTGCGCTGGCTGTGCAGGCTGCGCTGGTTTAGTCTTATTTCTTTTTTCCTATGGGAAGGTCCTGCAAGTATGCTTGAAGATGGTTATAAAATAAATGTTAGCTTTTTTGAGCTTGTTTGTGGCTGAAATGGATGAGGAAAAAAAAAAAAAAAAGACACCTCTAGCCTTGGTAGTGTGTCCAAGGAAATAATCTTACTTTGCACGAGCTAGCAGACTTGTAGAGTCTTTGTAACAAAGTCATCAGGGATTAATGGACTGCTACTTAATTTTAAACAGACAGTGAGCAAGTGAACTATAAATAACTTCAGATATAAAAGTTTGGCTTGTATTCACAGTTACTGACCATCCTAACTTCTGCAGAACTGTCTGTTACATAATAACGCTATTTCTGATATCCCACTCTGGTCATATTGCATCCAGCAGGAATGTAGGTGGGGAACTTTTCTGCATTCCCATATAATGGAAATCCAAACTTTGCAGCGAGCTTTATGGAAAAATAAAGTTATAAAGCTATGCATTATAAAAATGAAGCAGACTTTTACTTAGTGTTTAAGCAAAGAGAAATGTAAAAGAATGTAAAGGATTATAATTCTTCTTTTAATAACCTAAAGTATTCTTTTTCTGTAAAGAATTAAGCTGACAACTTCTGAGTTTTATTTCTCAAGTTGCTTGTCTTTAGATTGCTTCACTAAGCTGGGTGTATTCTTTGAGCATATGCAAAATAATTCTTAGCATCAGGTGCAGAAAGATAATGGTCAAAGTCAATAGCAGATCAATAAGAGACTTCTGAAAGGGTTCAGAAATTGCTCTGAGTCAAAGGCTAAAAGCAGGTAGGTATCCATCATCTAAATAGAGTATTGGTGGTCTTGCATTTTTGTGCCATGTCGTAAGCTTTTGTCTCTCAGTTTTACATAGATGGAAGGAAGTTTAGCTGTGGGTCACGTGCTTACCTGTCTGCTTGCTCTTAGACCTGAGGACTTAAAGCATTTACAAAATGCAGAACTTTCTTTACTGTTAGCAATGAGCTTAGTGACCTTGAATAAGATATGCTTAAAATAAGCAGTTGTATGTTAGCCAGTCTTAATCCAGAGGGGAGAAAAATAGGTGACCCCCTGTGCTTTTAGAGTGTCTCCCTTTTAAAAATAAAGTGGTGTGATAAGTAGAAGACAAGGTCAGAAGATGTGGAGAATTCACTTACATGTTTACCATCTGAGTGTTGATCACCTTGTTTTGCTGTCAAGGAGAATTCTATGCTGTGCAATGCAGTTCTGGTTGTTTCATTTGTGATATTTAGAGCAGGTTAATAATAGCTCGTATGGAATCTTTGCAGTAAGAATAGAACTTGTTTTGGCTTCTAGTCTTCCAGCAGTCCTTGTACAGGCAAGTGGTGGACTGTTGTTTCACACCTTGTTTGTCAAGTTATATTATTTTTCTAGAAAGTGAAAGGGAAGAGGGACAGTAGCTTAATTCTTGGTTTCTAACTTCCCTAATGTTTAACTGCTTGGTTGGTGACAGAACTTATTTGTAGGTAAAGATTGGTTTGTTTTTTTCTGTGCTTTTTAAAATTGTTTTAATATGGATGCCAGGGGTTGTATGTGTCTCGTGTTCTTTCATCTTGTGTGTCATGGTATATGCTTGCTTGGTTCAGCTGGCTTGCTAAACATCTCAGGACTCAGCTTGATGGATGAATAAAAATTTCTATTATTCCTTAAATCCAGCTGTACTGATGGGTGACCAATATAGCTTAGGATGGAGGTAGTAAGTCTGAAGCTGTATTTAGGTGTTACGTCTCCCCTCTTTCTTCACATAGTTGTGCTTCTGCACCTTATTTTAATGGCTTTTATGTTTTCTGAGTCAGTAGAGATGCATAGAGCTAAATGAAAGTTCTTAAATTCCCAGTTATTGAGTATCTGAAGTGTTTGACGGGCTTCTCAGCATAAGAAATAACACTAGTTGCTTTGAAAAACATAGCTGTCAATCCTATGGAGTTGGCTTCTAGAAACATTACAAATTTATATCTCTACATGCACACATATACAGAGTAAAAAATAACTTTTTATTTTTTTTATTTCTGGAAGCTGCACAAAAGCTATGTCTTTTCATAACCATGTAGATTCTGTATGTAGAGACACCACAAAAGATGATCTGCTTGTGGTCAAGGTAATCCTGGGGCTGTTTTGTGTTGTGCAGGTGGTAGCTTCTAATTATGAAGTTCTATTACTGTGTTTATTTTGCCCCTACAGTTTCTCCCGTTTGTTTGTTTGTTTATTTATTGGTGTATGTGTAGATTAGATCTTCTTGTGGCCTCTTTGTTGCCATTCAGGTCTTCTTTTTCACCAGTCACGCACTGTGGTTTTTTGGATGTGCTGAGCAAATGTACTGTAAAAGCACTCGATACAGTATTCTGAAATGTCACAGGTCCTCCGCTGTCTGAATTATGCCATTTGGGAGTATTAAATCCTCATCCTAGTCTGATACAATCTAAGTGCTCATCAAGAAAGTAGTCAGGACTGGGAAAGAGGTGGGAAGATTGCATAGTAAGCTGCAAGTAAAATGTGTGTTTCCTTCGCATAACTTTTCTAAAATCAGGAATCAAGTGTTGTGGTACATGGTCATTCAGAGGTCACTGTGGGAAGTTTGGGGTTTTCAAAGGCACAAATATATAAGTTATGTGAAGCTTTGGCTTTTCTAGTTTGGAAAAGCAATATGTTGATTCTGTATTGTATAGAATATGATTGCACAAAATCTACGCAGAGAGAGCATAAATAATTATAGATTATAGATTCTGTATTACCTTTGAGAGCTTGCAGATTAGGTCTAGTAGTGGGTTATGAGAAATATAGAGCTCACTATTCTTATTTACCATAGTGTCAAAGATATCCCTCTGTATGATCAGTAGTAACTTAAGTACATAACTTGTCTGAGGACTGTGACAGAGCTGTTATGTAGATTCTGATAGACTGTGTTCCCTTTCAGCACTGAGATCACAGAATGGTTGAGGTTGGAAGGGACCTCTGGAGGTCATCTGGTCCAACCCCCCTGCTCAAGCAAGGACACCTAGAGCAGGTTGCCCAAGACAAAGTCCAGACAGCTTTTGAAGATCTCCAAGGAGGGAGACTCCACAAACTCTCTGGGCAACCTGTGCCAGTGCTCAGTCACCTGCGCAGTTTCCTAATGTTCAGATGGAACCCCTTGAGTTCCAGTCTGTGCCTGTTGCTTCTTGTCCTGTCACTGGGCACTACTGAAAAGAGCCTGTCTCTGTCTTCTTTGCATCCATATATCAGGTATTTATACACATTGGTAAAATCCCTCCTAAGCCTCCTCTTCTCCAGGCTGAACAGTCCCAGCTTTCTCAGTCTCTCCTCATAGGAGAGATGTTCCAGCCCCTTGATCATCTTGGTGGCCCTCTTAGTTGGACTCTTTCCAGTATGTCCAAGTCTCTCTTGTACTGGTGGTCCCAGAACTGGACACAGTACTTCAGGTGTGGCCTCACCAATGCTGAGTAGAGGGGAATGGTCACCTCTCTTGACCTGCTGGCAATACTTTGCCTGATGCAGCCAAGGATACCATTAACCTTCTTAGTGGCAAAGGCACATTGTTGACTCATGTTCAACTTGGTGTCCACCAGGACTCCCAGGTCCTTTTCTACAGAGCTGCTTTTCTGGCTGGGTGGGCCTCAGCGTGTCCTGGTGCCTGGGGTTGTTCCTTCCCAGGTGCAGGACTGTGCACTTTTCCTTGTTGAACTTCATGAGATTCTTGTGAGCCCACCTCTCCAGCCTGTTGAGGTTCCTCTGGATGGCGGCATGGCCCTCTGGTGAGTCAGCCAATCCCCAGAGTTTCGTGTCCTCTGCAAATTTAGAGGGGGTGCACTGTACCCCATTGTCCAGATTGTTAATGAAGGTGTTAAATAGGATTGGACCCAGTATTGACCCCTGGGGTACTCCATTTGTTACTGGCCTCCAACTAGATGTTGTGCCACTGGCCATTACCCTCTGGGCCCAGCTGTTCAGCTGGTTTTTGATCCAACTCCCTGTCTGCTCATCCAGCCCATACATCAACGGCTTCTCTGTGACTGTCTTATCGGGAACAGTGTCAAAGGCCTTACTAAAGTCCAGGAAGACAATATTCTCTGCTCTCCCCTCATCCATCAGGCTGGTCATTTCAGTGCAGAAGCTTATCGGGTTGGTCAAGCATGACTTCCCCATGGTGAATCCATGCTGACTATGCCTGATAATTTTATTTTCTTTCATGTGCGTGGAAATGGTTTCATCACCTTCCCAGGGATCAAGGTGAGGCTGACTGGCCTGTAGTTCCCTGGGTCCTCCTTCTCGCACTTCTTGAAGATAGGGGTGACAATTGCTTTACTCCAGTCTTCGGACACTTCTCCCAGTTGCCATGATAGACCAAATGCATATATATATCGATATAAATCAATAGAGAGTCACATCTGCCAGTTTATTCAGCACTTGTGGGTGCATCCCATCAGGGCCCATTGACTTATGAATGTCCATTTTGCTCAAGTATTCCCTGATCTGATCCTCTTCCACCAAGGGTATATTTTCCTTATTTTTTTATCTCCATCCCTGGATGCTCTGTCTCTGTATTCCTCCCAGGTTACGTGTCCTTGCTTCCACTGTACGCTTCCTTTTTGTGTTTGCGTCTGTCTAGGAGCAAAATGTTCATCCATGCAAGCCTTCTGGCATTTTTGCCTGGCTTCCTCTTTGCTGGGATGAATTGCTCCTGAGCTTGGAGGAAGCGATCCTTGAATATTAACCAGCTTTCTTGGGTCCCTCTTCCCTCCTGGGCCTTATCCCATGAGACTCTATCCAGCAGGTCCTTGAACAGGCCAAATTCTGCTCTCTGGAATTCCAGGGTTGTGAGCTTGCTGTGTGCTCTTCTCACTTCCCTAAGGATCTTGAACACCATTTCATGGTCACTGCAGCCACGGTTGCCTTTAACCTTCACATTCCCAACAAGCCCCTCCTTTTTAGTGAGAATGAGATCAATTCATGTCTTCTTGCAGCAGTCTCTTTTGCCTACAGACCTCTTCTTGCATCCTGGATTTTTTTCTTACAGAGAGGTTCTGACACAGCTAGAAGGAGAAACATTACCAGTGTCTTAGCTATGTGATCTAAGGGGGCTATGAATAGACTACTATGTGTTGTAAGTTACTAAATTTGAACGTAACCCTAGTCTCCAGGGCAATGTTGAAAGGCATGGGATCTGCATAGACATATACACTTTTCCAGGATCAATAGTGGGAGGCTGTGGTGTTTGACCTACTGTTCACAATGATAACAGAGGGGTTATGGTCACAGTGTGAGCGGAGAATATGTCTGTGCCACCTGGAGATGGCATGCGTGTTGTACCTCTTGCTGGCTTTTTAAAGTAGTGACTCAAGACATAGTGTGCATGGTTCTGTCTCTGTCTTCAAAAATGATTATAAGAAAAAGGTCATCTTATACCTGAGGAAGATAGATTTATAGTACAGTTACTGGGTGTGTCTAGTTTTCCAAGAAGGTTGTAATTAAAAAGTTTCTGCTTAGAATCCTTTGCTATTTTTTTTAACGAACACTGAAGTATAGTCTGTGTGCTGTAAGGATTGGTGTGCTCAGGAGAGAGCAATGTTTCACTTCCCAACTCTGGCACTGACATGCTATGTAACTTTGGGTAAATTATTTGCTCTCTTCCCTCTAAAATAGAGAACTTTGAAATCAGTCCCCTTTCTGTAGCTCTTTGAGATCTACTAGTGAAGAGTGATGTGTCTTTAAATGTGAAAGGAAAAGCTTCTATTTTCAGAAGAATATGGTCTTAAGTAATAGTGTATTTCAGTCTAAAAGAATCTCACTTGTTTGTGGGACATAGCTTTTTGTTGGTTTCCAATTTCCAAATTGGATTCTGTGTGCTTTAAGAACGTTAAAACTTGAAATAAAAACAATTACATCATGAGTGTATGCAAAAAGAAAAAAAAGCAAACAAAAAAACCTGCCAACTGATAACCTCCCTCATTTCTACTTTGCATTCAAGTTCAGAGCAGGAGCTCAATTGGGAGCCACGTTGGTTACCTGTGCAGAGCTTCACAGTATGGAGTTGTGCAGCTCCCTTTTTGAATCAGACAGGAAACTGAGCTTTGGTGGTCTCTTCTGTCCTAACTGGTAAAGTGACTCGGAGAGCGTAGAGCTAGTCTGCAAACATGGAGGGAGAGGTTTGTAATGTTTAATTTTTGTTTGAAGTGCAAACACACAGATTTTATCAGCAGGGCTTTAGTGTAACATCTCTATAAATGCTGTGGATTAGAGTTCTTCTATATGGTATTGTGAAAAAATTTGTTTTTGAAGGGATACTGTATGCTAACACTGATAGTGGGATGTCTTGGAACTTGTCAACTGTGTGGACAGTGTTTTTGTGCAAGTTTGCCATAAAAACAAATAGAAGTCTAAATTCAGCTTGAAGTAGTTCAGTTTCTTAAGTGTATGCTTCAAATATGACATCTACCCAAATCTCATGTTAATCTGTGTGTTTTAGTCATGCTCCATTTTTATTTCAGTGAACAATTGTCTGTGTTGCTGAATGAAGGATCCACGTGCATGGGAAGCAACTTTAGTCACAGAGTTTTTCAGAATTATTCATGTGATTAAAGCTACACTTGTGCTTGTAGCTTTTGAGCTATATACAGAATGCAGTGCATGGCTTATTCTAAGCACTGTCCAATTGCATAAGCAGGAGGGAAAAACAACAACAACAAAAACCAATAGCTTTGTGTGGCTGCAACTGAGTGAGCTGTGGATGAGGGTGAGAGGCAGATGGCCCACAATAGCCCTCCACAGAATCTGTGAGGATTAATGTAACTATTTGTGAAATTAAATTACTGCTAGGTGGTAGCACAACAGAGCTTTTAACCTGTCCACTAGGAAAGGTTAGTGAAAGGTCTGCTGCTTTTGTTTGTACTACTTCAGTTCCTGGGGCAAGAGGGACTATAAATGCTTCTTTGCACTCAGTGCTGGTTGAAATGGGGAATAGAAGAAACAGCCTCATAATTCCAGTATCAAAGGATAGTGGAGTAAAATGTGTCACAACTTGCATCTAGAAACCCACCTTTCTGAAAGGAAAAATGGTGAATTGTGGGTAGTGTCTTGATATCCCCTGCTTTGGAGAGTTTGTACTCCAGTTAAAGAGCCAAACCAGTGTCACCACACCCTTGATGTAACAGAGCTAGAAAAAGTGTGAAAATAGCGTAAATCTTTCCTTGCCTGGGTAGTGTATTTTAAAGACCTGCAAATGCAATAAACGCAACTTTTTTTTTTTTTTTTTTGCTTGGGGAAAAATGAGTGAGAGGTAGCCTTAAAATAGAAACAAATGAATCAGATCTGTATCAGTGTAATGGGAAACAACATGTGCCTGGGACAGAATTAATTAATGTATTGTATCAAGACGTATTAGTAGAGGAAGTGGACTGTAATGAGGGAATGCACTCTCTTGCTAGGATCTTAATTGTGAGTGAATTATTTCTAGATCCATGATCAGGGTAGAAAAAGCTTCTGTTAATTCCAGGTATGTGGACTATGAGTATGCTTTTGCATGTCCCCAGACAATGTCCAGAGAGAAGTAAATAGAGCTGTCAGTCCAGAACATTCACTTTGCATTGATGTATCTGTGCCTAAAATAAAGCAGACTGTGCTTACTTCTAAAGTGTCCAAATTTTTTTTTTCACTCTTACATCGTGTATCAAGCCATTTATGGGGAAAACTGTTCATGCTGGGTTTTGAAGTAGCTGTCATTTGCCATAGATGACCGTGAAGTCTTCTGAATTTTGGTGGAAAGATGCTTCTGTCTGCCAGGCAGCCCACTTCTGTCAGTGCATGTACTGCTTGTATAATGATTAGATAGTAAACAAGTTCTGCCTGCCTTTCAAAGGTGTTTGTCTTAAATTGCATTCGCAAACTTTTTTGTGCAAGGGTAGTTTTTAAAGCTGCTTTCAGAGATTTGCAGAATTCAGTTTAAGGAGGCTTGTGTCAAAGCCATGGGGCAGGAGTCTAGTATAGGAGCTCTTAGTTCTGTTGTAGGTCAGATCTTCAAACAAATTTCTTCTGGAGCGGAAGTATACATGAGATGTGGGGAGGGGTAAGAATGAAGGATAAACAAGGTAGGTCTTCAGTTCAGTTTAAAGGAAAAAGATGTTACAGAACAGCTTAATGAATAATACTTATTTTGTAGTTGTAGTTTACTGCTTGATTTAAGGCCATGGAAAGAATGTACTGAATACCTGGTCACTTGTATCTTGTTGGTGATTGTGGGTTTTTAAAATTTATTATTATTATTTTTTGATTTCATACTGTTGCCACAGTTACTTTAGTGTTCATGGTGTGGGTGGTTTTAACAGTGATTCCAGGATTGTAGTCCTTGTTTACATACAATGAAGATTACAGTGATTGTGATAATGGAAAATAAGAAGGGGGGGAAGGCATAGAGATTGTTTAATTGTTTCCTTCGTAAGTATGTAATTCAATTATCTGCCATACTATCTGTCCAGTCTAAAATTTTTCATTTTTGACTCACGTATTTAAAAGAGAAGTTGGAGATCAAGTAGGCAGCTAAAATTACCTAGAGACCTGGGGGAATGTTGGGCTAGTGCAAAACCGCTGTGTGGCGGTGTGTCTGTGTGGGGTTTGCTTGTTTGTTTGTTTAAATTGACAGTGGATGAGCTTCTGTCTTGTGTGGATAGCAAACTGTTGATGATAGAGAAGTAATTCCCTTACATTGAGAGAGCTGTATTTTTGGAAGAAAGTTTTCAAAAATATTTCTGGTATATTTCTGTAGGATTAGAAGTCTCCCTGTGTTTAATCTCTGTCCTTTGTATGTATTTGTATGTACACACACACAATGTGTACATATGAATAAGATTTTTGGTTGTACAAGCATCTAGGAAAAAAATGCATGGAATCAGAGACTGGTCTGTGTGTCTGTATGAGCACATGCTAGCATGTGGAAAAGGAGGGAAACAAATGGAGAAATGTTTTGAAAACAGTATAAATATAAGAATTTATTTGTTGCCTGTTGCGAGGCTTTTTGTTTCTGTGCTTGAGTTACTTGTTATACTTGCTTAATCCTGCAGTCCAGTAGTTTGGTATGCTGAAGAAGGAAGGAAATGTAGTTATTCACTAAAGGACAGTGGCTTGTTTGGCAGGTGGTTATTGCAAACAGGAGCATCCCAGGCAGGTTGCATTATTACTTGATTTCGTTTTGTGGCATTGCAACAGGGTTCAAAGTCTCGTGTGATGTCAGGAGGCTGTTTACTTACTGGTGTGGCATCTACCTATGTCAGCCCCTCTTCCAGCCATGTGAATCTTGCCCAGTGTACAAGGATGACTTGGTTGTAGCCTCCTCAGTGATGTGCTGCCCTTTCCCATGCTAGAAGGTATGGGTGCTTTCCATAGATTAATTCAACTGTGAGAAACTATGACCCTGCCTATTCTTGGAAAATAGCTGGTGATTGACATTTGTCAGCTCTCTCTGATCCAGGTTTGCAGGCACTCTGACAGCTTGTGCAGATAGGACCAACTTGTCCATATCCATATGGAAAATGCCCTCCTTTGCCAATGCTAGATAATGAGTCTTCAGGAGACAAGTCAAGTGTAATACAGACTTTCTATACTAGGACCAGTTGTTTGAAATGACTCCTTTAAATCAGTTTGATAGAGCTTGCTTATGCCATTTTTTTTTTTTCTTGATTTAGTAGTAGCATGAATAGAGGTTAGTGTAAGGAAAAAAATTCCTTGCCTTCTATCTGCTCTGGGTATTAATATGTGTTTATGGTTGGGGTTACATACCAATCTTCTGCCTTGGAAGTATATGCCCTCTCTGTCTTTCAGTTCTCATGTTTCCTGTCCTTCCTTGTGCTCATTGCTTTTTCATTGAAGAAAAAAGATAATTCTACTAATTCTTGGTTATTTTTTGTGTGTAGTCTTTTTCCCTACATGATTATCTAGCAGGTATTTTCTTTCATGCTTTCCCCTTCTGGCTGCAATAACCTCATTCGTGTCTGCTTTCTGTGTCATTTTCATGATAATTAACCAATGTGTCCTGCTAAGTGTGGGATCTACAAAACTAGATATCCTTGGATTTTTTCCAGTTGAGGAAAATGCCTCCAGTATCAGTTCAGTTCTTATTGCGCTTCTTAGCTCCCACCTTCATAGCTCTTGATAAGGGATACAGACATTACCTGAACGTTCTTTCTCCTGATGTCTATTGCTGAAGGAGTAAACATTTCAGTATAGTGTTTTTTTTTCTTTTTTTCTCTGCATTTTCCTTACCTTGCTTTGTCAGGTAGAGGTGAGGACTTGGTATACAAAAGATGAGGAGATGGCTTACAGATACAATTCTGTTTAAAAAGCAGGAATATGATCTCACTTTTGAATATATTACTACTCCTTCTCGGCATTTGTGTTAGTGACTCTCCTTGGAGACTTCTGAATTCTTTATTGAGCCATGCCTTGTCTTTGTGCCTGAACTGTGGTTTCCATTTGCAGTCTGTTAGCTACCTGCAGGAAATCTATGAAAGGTGGAACAGCAAGTTGGTTGCCTGTAGGCTTGTATTTGCTACAAAGAGGCTGGTATTTCAGCAAGCAAAGAGGTGCTGGGGTGAATGGCATATTCTAATAGCCTGTCCTTTGGCTGTGCAGCATAGGAAAATGCTGCTGATGCTTCTGGGCTAAGAAACCACTTGCACGATACCTAGATGGCTGTAACCACTGTGCAGAGGAAAGTGGGGAGGATAGCATGGAAGTCAAAAGGATATCGGTAGCAATGAGCCCAGTGCCATCTTCTATAGCCAAAGGCTGTAAAGGGGAATTGGTTGTCTTTTGCTTGATGATATATTTAACAATGGAGAGTGTACAGTATATGATTTATGCTTTCCATTTGCGGTTGCATTAGCTTCCCTGAAACTTTTTTGGAAGACTTTTTTTAAAACAAACAAGAAATCAATAACCGTCACTTGAGACTGCAAAAACTCTGATTTCTTAGTAGTGGCAACCTTTGAAAGATCTTACTTCAGCTAGGACAGTGCTTTTGTCGTTGGTTAATTTCTTTGCCCTGGCTCTGAATTGAAGGGATCACCTGCAGATGCTTTGAGTGAGATCTATGTGGAAATTTTCAGTGTGAAGATGTGGGGGGAAGAAAACCTTCCTGTTGACAGGATGTATTTCCTTAACTGACAGGCAGTTTTCAAGTTTAAAAAGTGCCTTATGTAGCATTAAACTAGTGATTAAACACTGCAGACATTCAGAAGTAACAGTTGTTACAGGTCTGGAGTTTATGGATAGGTTTTGTAAGGTTAACCACAGAATAATAACCTGGATCGACTTAATTTTTATTTTTACAGCTAACCCATTAAGCCTAGATATGCTGCTAACACTTGACTGTCCTTCTAACAACCATGCTTTAAAGCATGTAATATATAATACTCACTTCCTGGCTGCAGCAATTGTTCCTGATTTTGATCAGTGATTTAACAGTTGTTGAATAAATGTCAGTGTAGCTACCTAGGAAATAACTTAAATTTGTGGTCTTAGTAGTGCTCGCTACCTGTTGCAGCCAGATTTCTACAAAAACCATCACGGAGAATATTCTACAGGTAGGGCTGAAGCTTAGGCAGCATCTTGTGCTGTCAGTGTGCCTCCATATTCTATGTCAGAAAAGATGGAAGTGGGTGCGAGTCCTGGACCCTCCAACCTGCTGAAAACCCTACACTGAATAATCCTCACTGTTTTTGAAATATGCAGGAGATAAGTGAAATAAGCAGGTGAAAGTCTCTAGTGCAAAATGGTTTGGGCATCCCAGCCACTCCTGATTTTTCTTTTACGTGAATGACAGTGACAAAGGAGAGCCAGTGTCCTGAGCCTGAGCTTAGTTGTCACTGGAGATGAAGGAGTTGGTGTAACTTGTTCTTCTCAGACATGCTGTCCTGCATCCTACAGCTCCTGATTTTGTATCCAGAGACACTGAAATTGCACTAACTGTTACAAATCTGAGACCGAGTGCCTCTCAAACAGGAAGGGATATGGAGTAAAAAGATACACCACAGCAGTGCGTTACTTTCCAAATGTTGTGCGAGGCTGTGGTAGGTGAGTGTTCTAAGCCTAATTAAGTTTACAACCAAAAGTAGCAGAGTGAGCTACAAGTCAGGGACAGAGTGGACTGCCTTTGGAGGACAGGCAAAGCTTACTGATTGATGTGGTGTCGAAGAAATTCGGCTATGTAAAATGAGCAGATATGGCTCTAGGGCAGGAATGGGATGTGACAGCTGTCAGTACGCTTCATCTGTGCTATCAGGCACTGAGAATGTGTTCCATGGCTTGATAACCAAAGGTCAAATGCTAATGCTTTTATTACTTTTTAAACATTTGGAAAAAATTAAGACAGTCTTTGCAGTGTTGCTGAAATTTATCTGTCTTTTGATTCCTCCAGTCAATGGTAACTTGAATATTTGTGTGAAGTCCTGGAATGCTGTCCTAACTCATGAACAGTCACAGTCATAAGAAGAGTTCTCACTTTGCCTGGTAAGGTGACAGCTAACTAGCTGTCATTCAGGTTGGCTAAAGTGTTATCTGAGCTACAGATAAATTCCAGTGGTGGCTGGTTGTCAAAGTGGAATGAGATTGTCTGGTATATGCCATTCACTCTTAGGTGACTTGAACCTAGTTGCAAACTTGTTCCTTGACCTCTTGCTTTTTTTTTTTTTTTTTTTTTTTTTTCTCCTTTTTCATCTTTCAGCAGAGAAAGAAATAAGTCATGGCGGGAGATGCCATCATGGTCATGAGAGGTTTGACAAAGCTCAGTAAAGCAGTCCTGGAAACCCAAGCAGGACAGCTACGGCAGGTGATCCTTGGTGGTGATGCAGTTACCATTGCAAGGAGTCTCCAGGCCACTGCTGAAGAGCAGTTTAGTTCTGCCTGGGGGAAAATGCAGGTAAGAAAAGCTCTTGTGTGCACAGTCTAGTATGATGTTCTGGCTTTTCCTCCAGGTACTCTTTACTTGTGTTGTGAGAGGGCCTAGGAAATCCTATCATG
>VXAA01003919.1:119016-184664 GCA_013399115.1 Anseranas semipalmata
CTAGCTCTGTGAAGTGCTAGATAACTAATACAGATGTCAGAATATGCCAGGAATTCTCCAGGTATGTCGCAGGTGCTTGGACAGGAATGTGAGGGGAGGGCTACTGTTACTGTGAAATGTACTGGTTTCCATTACTGAGTGTTTAAGACATGCTGATAATGAAATGTACTTTGCTCATCTCATCTTGTCAAAGATCAAGTGCTTGGTAAGACTGGCTGGCAGCTTTGTTATTTAAACTCTCCTTCGGACTTCAGTCATTGATTACCTCTACTTTGACTAAGTGAATGAGCTCTCTTAGAGTGAATTGGAATTATGTCAGTGTTGCTTCCTTTCTTTACAGAGCTGGTACATGTGATATATTTCAGAATGGCTCAGGGTCAAGTGTTTGCATGTTTGATTTTTTTTTTTTTTTTTTTTTTCAAGCAGTAGCTTCTCTTATCAGGCATGAGGATGGATATATAAGAGCTTCACATTTACTGTGTTGCCATCTCTCGGAAAAGTGGGGTTTGACTGAGGAAAAGAACTTCTCTAAATCAAGAGCAATCATCATTTAGAATGACAGTGTAGCTCAAATCATGATTTTGAAGCAAAAAATAATGGGCGAGGCTTTGATGATATTTTATGCAATAGGCTTGGACTGTCATGACAGTCTCTGATAGCTTCAGTCCTGGAATCTGTGCCTGTGTTACCTTGGTTCTATTTAAGCTTGCAATAGCTTTGTCCTGAGAAATACCCTAAGTTTATTTGTTTATGGGGATAGCGCTTTGTTTTGCCTTTGTCTTCCCTTTGCATTCAGGAAGAGAGAGAATGTTATCCTGTTTCTGTGTATGTTTCTCTGCACAAGAGAGGCCATGTACACACACTGGCAAGATCACTCGTGTTGCATTCTGTGCATGAGTTGCTCGAGAAGCTACTGCCAAAACAGCTTTGTAAGAAATCTACAGTCTGAAGCTACATGATTTTTCTGTTTTGAAGAGGAAAGCTTTTATGTTAAGTGAACATATTTCATTTCTCTTGATCTGTGGCAAGGTTTTGGCTGTCTGACATACTTCTAAAATTTACTTTAGGAAGTAGAGAGGCCTTCATGCTTGAAATCCTCAGTCAGTGCTTGGCCGAAGCCGTTTGTAAACAGATTTCTCTGCCCTCACTGTGATGTGGAGATTCAGAATAGCATGAGATCTACTGAATAGCAGGAAAGACTGTGCTCTGTTTTTTTCTGTAAGGAGGGGAAATGTAATTAGTATTTAAGAAAGAGCCTAAAATACACTGCCTGCTTACCTGGCCACAGCAGGATTTAAAATCCTGTCGATCGGCTGTAATCATCCACAGTTCTTCCATGGCATTGCTGCTGTTGAGGTAGAATGAACGTATTCTACTAGAATATGTGGAGTAGCAAGTAAATAGGAGTTAATACTCTGCTGCTGACTGATGTTTTTTATTTTTTAACTATTTTTCCTGAATTAAAAATTCATAGAGTCATCTCAGTTGGAAAAGACCTTCAAGATCATCAAATCCAACCATCAACTTGACCTGCCAAGTCCCGTCCTTCCCTGACAACTGGATTTTGTTTACAAATTATGACGTATTCAGATTAGCACTGGGAAACTGTGAACTATTTCAACCACTGCTTGTTGAAAAGGCCAGAAATTATGTGGTAGTTTTACTCCTCTGGGCAGCTGAACTCCACCACAACCACTCTCTCAGTCCCCCACCTCCTCAAAGGAAAAGGGGGAGAAAATACCGTGGAAAGGGCTCAAGGGTTGAGATAAGGACAGGGAGATCACTCGCCAATTATTGTCATGGGCAAAACAGACTGAACATAGGGAGATTAATATAATTTGTTGCCTATCACTAGCAGATTAGAACAGTGAGAAACTAAAAGCAAGCTAAAAACACCTTCCCCCCCATCCACCCTCTTCTACTTCCTCCCCCCGAGCAGTGCAGGGGAATGGGGGCTGCAGTCAGTCTGTAACGCTTCATCTCCACATCTCCTTCACGGTCACTCTCTGCCCCTGCTCCAGTGTGGGGTCCCTCCCACGGGATGCCGTCCTTCCCAAAATGATCCTGCATGGGCTTCCCGCAGGCTGCAGTTCTTCAAGAACTGCTCCCATATGGGTTCATACCACAGAGTCCATCCCTTAGGACCAAACTGTTCCAACATGGGTCCCCACAGGCGTCAGCTCCTGCCAGATCACCTGCTCCTGCATGGGCTCCTCTCCACAGGCTGCAGCTCTGGCCCGCAGCCTGCTCTTGCAGGGATTCTCCATGGGCCGCAGCCTCCTTCAGGCCACATCCACCTGCTCCACTGTGGTCTCCACTGGTTGCAGTGTGGAAATCTGCTCCGTGTGGTACCCATGGGCTGCAGGGGGACAACCATGGGCCTCTCCATGGGCTGCAGGGGAACTTCTGCTCTGGTGCCTGGAGCACCTCCTCCCCCTCCTTCTTCACTGACCTTGGTGTCTGCAGGGCTGTTTCTCCCTCCTCTCTCTCCCACCTGCTGTTGTGCAGCAGTTTTCTCCCTTTCTTAAATATGCTCTCACAGAGACACAACCAATTTTGCTCACTGGCTTAGCTCTGGCCAGTGGCGGGTCTATTTTGGAGCCGTCTGGAACTGGCTCTTATCTGACATGGGGCAGCTTCTGGACTTTTCTCACAGAGGCCACTCCTGCAGCCCCTCTGCTACCAAACCCTTGCCATGTATACCCAATACAGATGACAAACTTCAGTATCTCCCTTTACGAATGCATTCTGCTTTACTGAAATATCGCAAGTCAATTCTGCAGAAGCAGATGTGCACTCAATTGTGTGACACCAAAGAAAGCACCAAGTACTTGTAACCTATTTGCTTAATCCTATCCATGATAAGTGACTTTTCTGAACTCATAGCAGTGAAGTCAAAAGATGATTTGTTTAGCACTTCCCACAAAACTACTGCAAGATTGTGTTATCCAAACATACATAGTTACTTTACTTGAGAAACATATGTGCACAAGGGCTCTGTTTTGGGAGCTTCTTCTTCCACTGACTGAATTACAGTTTCACAAAGCTTTAAGCAGGTCAGAATTATAACAAGTATTTGTTTAACAAGAACCAGGACACTGTATACAGTGCACTCTTCCAACAAGTCTAAACAAACTCAGAAGCCCTGAGTTTGTGTCTGTATGTCTGCTCATGAGTATACAGCCATACACCCATTCTAATGTTGCACAAAACCTCCTTCACGTAGTTTGGTATAAACTTGCATTCCCAAAATATTGTTTTGTGAAGGTTATTACAGGGCCAAGTAGAGAGTTCCCACACATAGCTAAATGCTCACTGTACAAAATTCAAACACATTCTCCTCTACTTAGAGGTACCATTTTCTACTGGGAAAGGATCTAATACTTTCATCTGTTTGATATGTCAGGCATCTGATACTTCAGGCACATGTCTTCTCTGGTCCTTTCACATTGGCTTAATGAAGGTGCCAGGGAGGTCTTTGTAACTCTGAGCAGATGAAGTGGTTACCAAGTACCAGCTGACAAAAGACACTGTGTTCGTCTCTGCAGAGACTCTGAAGTAAAAAAATTAGCATGATGAGTTTCTTTCTCTACCTACCCTCCCAAATTTTGAGCATTTATGAAGTGTTAATTTCACAGTTATACATACTGCATGAGCAGATGCTCTGTAATGGAGCCTTTAATAAAACACAGACGATAATTAGATGATATGTATGTAGTCAAATTTGCATAGGTTTGTACATCACTATTATTTCTTTGTCTTCAACTTTGACTTTTCAAATGCTGCAGTTAGCAGTAATTGTGATTTCTGTCTTAGAAAGCCACTACATTTACTTCAACAGAATCTCAACAGTCCTAGCATGAAAACTGTGCATGGAGATTTCAAACCTTCGCTTGTCTAATAACAAAGAGCACTCTCGGAAGGAGCTCCTGTTCTCTCCCAGATATCTTGGTAGACTGTGTATCACCCATTTTCTTTCTTATAGTGAAGCTTTAAAAGAACAACTACAGTAAATAGAAATCCTTTGCTCTCCAAACGCATAGAGTGGGGCAACTCTTGCAGGTCAGAATAGAACAGAAGATCTGTTGGGAGAAGCTTGCTTTGAGTGTTGCTGTCTGATGCTGTTATCCTTGCCTCAAGCACAGAATTTTATTTATTTATTTTGATGACTACAAACGCTTGGCCATGGAAGGCTGAGCTTATTTGGTCTATAAATAGGTACCTGGTATTGTTTCAAGTAGTCTTAGGCTTAAAACTGCTGATATTGAATGATTAAGGACAGCATGGGAGGAGGGAGCACAATATGCATAAGAACCAAGTATTATGAGTGAAGGCAGTTTTATACTGAGGAGGGATAGCAAAAGCTATCTCATGCTATTCTGTAGTTCCCATCACCTGTTGTTGCTAAGAAATGTATTGCTTCTAGTGATCTCCACAATTAGTGACCCTTCCTGGCAATATGTGTGGAACAAGGCACCTCCAGTTATGGGTATTTGAGAAGCTGTCAATGAATTTGTCCCATCAGTGTGGCTGCCAGTGGTTCCAGGTGTCCTCAGTGTCTCTTCCTTTTTCCTGTCTTTTACTGTGAATGTCTGAGGTGCCAGAGTCTCTACAAATTACTTATTTGAGTAGAGATAGGACAGCCAAGCTGCATGCCCTTCACTGAGGACCATGGATGAGTAGTGAGACGGTTTTAAGTTCTTTTCTTAAAGTATTTCTATTATTGTTCGCAGGAACTGGGAAAACAGCAGGAGAACTTAACTGATCTCACTGAGGATTTTGGGAAAGACTATGACTTCTCAGCCCGAGAGCCATCAGATGCTTCAAGGGACTTCTCTACTGTCCCTGGCAAGCCTCATGAACAAAGCAGTGAAGGCCCTGCTTACTCTTACACTGCAAATGGACCTTTTAGAAGTGTTGGTGAGACTGGAGATTTTGGCCTGAATCAGAAGCCTTTCCCTCCCAAAATGGATGCAAGGTTATTTGGAAGCTTTAGGAACCCTGGAAATCCTTTTGCTGCTGCCTTTGCACAAAGCAGGGCTTTTCACCAAGATCATTCCTCTGTTGGTGGATTAACAGCTGAAGATATTGATAAAGCCAGACAGGCCAAAACAGGTTCAGAGCAGAAACCCTACAAGCAGATGGTATGTGTTTTTTTTTTGTTTGTTTGTTTTTAATGAAGTGTTCTCAGTACTATGGTTTCTATACTGTATTGTCTTTTACTCACCTTCTCCTGTGTTTCATATTTTTTCTTCTTCTTCTATTCCCTTTTGTAGAGGCAAAAGAAAGAAGTGTCAGTGCTCCTTAACTCTGATCTGTGATATTTATTCTGGCAGAAGGTTTTCAGGCTCTCCTTTCATATCTACCCCCTCTATATCTGATATTTGGATGCGAGAGGATGTTTAAAATGCATACGTAGGGTTAGACTTAAACTTTATATTGACAGGAGCTCTCCTTTCATTCACTGAACTGTGAGGACTTGATGTGTTGATGCATGTTACAGTAATGGAGGGTTTGTATTTCACCCCAGTTCTTGGGGTGGAATGTTGAGAAGGTATGGACAGCTGTAGGCTACAAAGGTCTGAAGACTGCCTTAAAGGACATATCTTCTCCTTGAAGGACCCTGTCCCCTTTAGCTAGCAGTCTTGCTATGGCTGTGGAGAATGTATTCGACCTCAGCTTCTCTCAGTGGAGGCCATGGTTTCCTGTACTATGTCTTGCAGTCTTCCTACAGCTGGAGGGAATGTTGTCCTGAGCATTAGTAGATCGGAGAGTAGCATAGATCACAATTGTTGCTTTAGGGCTTCGTGCCCTTGTGCGAGACAGTGCAGAAAGCCCACAGCAGAATTCACAGTGGAGATGCTTGCCATCTGCTCTGACTTCTTACCTCCTTCCCCAAACCCAGTATTGGATGCTGCTGTGGGTTCACTCACTCAGGATATTGCTTCGGTGAAACTGTATGCTTCTGTTGCTCTGGCCATTGTGTGTGGGGAGATCTTCTACAGTCCTGTCAACCTGATAACTTTGCGGGAGTTCTAATTGCATGTGTGGAAGAGAGTTTGGGTTGGCATTGCACTGCTTCTCCAAGTTCACAATTTAAGGGCTGCTGAGATGAAAGTGAAAATGAGGTTTCTAAACATGGTTATCAGCTTTTCTGTCTTTCCCACCCTCTTGTCCATTTCTCAGTTTAATGTATGTTTCAGTTTATGGCATGTAAGTTCTGCAGTGTGCTCACTGGAAAATCTGTCAGTGCATACGAGGCTTGGTGGTCAAGAAGAGCTTCCTATATCACAGAGATGTTCTTAAAGTGTTTTTGAAGTTGTTCTCTGAATTTGCAGTCATCTGACTGTATACCCAGTTCATTTGTGGATTTCTTTTTCGTTTTGTTTTCCTTGCCCTGTCTTTCTGCGGCAGCTTAGTGAACGGGCCCGAGAGCGAAAGGTTCCTGTCACGAGGATTGGACGGCTTGCCAACTTTGGAGGTGAGTTTGCACACCCACATCTACAAAGTGACTACACTTACACTTACTAATTGATGGCTGGCTGTGACAGTTCTCCTGCTAAAGCAGTAGTAGGTTTCATTTTCTAGTTAAGCTTGCTAATAGGAGGGTGCTTTCTCACAAACACCTGGTTTGGCTCAGAGCTTGATTTGGGATTTTTCATTACAATTATGGATCTTGGCCTTTACTCAGAATGAAGTTACACTTTGCATCCTGTCTTTTGTTGTTCTTTTACCATATCTAACTGCTGCTGTGATAGTATGGCTAAGAAAAAAGCTCCCCACCTAAACAGACCTTTCAGATGCATTCAGCAAGCTACCTGTTAACAAGAACTGTAGAGCTGGTATGGGTTTTCTTTTGTCTTTCTCTTAGGACCACAGGCTGATACGATTCCTGGAGCTTGGTTTTCATAAACCTGCTATGAAATGGAAAAAGTCACTCTTAATAGTGTAGGGTAGATGATTTTGGAGTGCGTAGTGGAACTGCACATCTTCTTGGTAACACATACTGGGCAATGCTGTTTTAATGAGAGGGAGGCTGTGAGATGCAGGTTGTTCTCCAGTCTCTATGAATGCCCTGGTCCTGCTTACATATTCCCACTTTATTGAAGAAACTCTCCTCCTAGTCCTTATAACATGCTGTTATCATCAGCATAGACAGCTGGAGCAGCTTGTATGTTAAATGATTTTTTCCAGAATTTATCCTTGCTATGTGAATTTATTTGCAGAATGGGACTCTAACACTCTGTTACAGAGCAACTAAGTATCTTCAGTAACATTAGCAGATGGTGCTTATCCAATGTCTTACATCCAAAGACATGAAAGGACTTAACATGTTCCTGAGAAAAAGGGAATTATCACGCTATTGCAGGTAGAAAAAAAGATCACAGGGGAGCTGGTCTTACTTAGCTAATCAGTAGATGAGTGTGTTTTTTTTTGGGGGGGGACCATAGTGTTTTGAGATAACTGCAGCCTAACTACATTGCAAACAGTCTCTCCCAAGTAGCATGTTAGGCCCTAGCAGCTCTTGTGTTTATCAAATTTGGTGGAAGAGAAACACATGTGCAAAGTAGACATCCATGTGCTCCAGATCCTGGACAAAAGAGAAATAATCTGTCAAATGTAATTTAGATCAACAACTATATTAAAATAGTTGTTCTTCCTCTGTGTTTGTTAGAGTAATAGGCATGATAGGAGGAGTTGGGGGCAGGGGATTGATTCTTCGCAGTGCAGTAATAAACTGCAAGTGAGTTTTGTGATAAGAGAAGGTTTTAATGATAGTCAAATCTCTTTAACCCTGTCGTTCATTGCAGGGATTCTGGCTTCTAAGCATGCTTAGTATCCCTTAAAGGGAAGAAGGATTTATGATCTGTTTTTTAGACTAACAAGGGCATCATTTTAAGTCATGTGGCTTCTTTGTTTTAAGCTCTATTAGCATACAGGTTTCCCTCCTAATCTAGTCTTGATGAGCTCTAGGATGAGTCTCTAGTTACATTATTGGTTTTTGGTAACACCTGCTGCTGTTGAGGGTTGATGGTTAACAGCTGGAAGGAGCTCTTCTGCAGAGGATATCACTGTTAACCTGTGGAATAGCAGTGACTCAGCTCTGTCCTGGCTTGCTAGGACATTCAAACTATCAGGATTAAATAGGGGATAGCTGGACTGGGTATGTTGGTGGTGATTATTCACATTGCCTTGAAAATAATTAGGGACAGGAGGCTGTTCTATATCCACAAGGGAGTGTAGCTTAAGAGCAAGTAAGATGGAAAGATGCCCTTGGAAGAGGGCAAGACGGAAGAGACCCTCTGCTGAACTACTTTGTCACTTATATGCATTTTTGTATGCTGCTTGCTGCAGCTGGAATGACTACTGGTAGCTGCACTTATAGTGCTAAATATCATCCTTTATTTATTTTATTTTATTTTATTTTATTTTTCCAGGGTTTGAATTGGTAAGAACAGACTTCTTTTTGTTCCTTGTTTTGTAGCCTGATGGGTCATCAGTTTCACCCACACTGTTCTTGATCTCTTTGTTATTTCCATTCTTCCTTCCTTGTATGATTTGACTTTTCTAAGCAGTTTCCTTCTCCCTTGTTCACATTGATGGTTCGTAAGTATATTCCTTTAGTGGCATAATAAGATCCTTTTGCAATAATGAAAATTCAGGAAGCTTGCAGTGAAGTCTAGATGTAATGGGATTGTAGCAATTAAAAAAAAAAAGCTGGTCTCTTAGATAGTATATACTTGAATAAGATTAAACGGTAAACAGGACTGACAACTACAGGACTCAGATTGTCATGAGTGACAACTGAGTGCAGCTTTCTTCTGCTGAGCACTTAATGTTCAGAAAGGTAGTGGGAATCAATGTATAGCTGTGTCTGTAGCTTGCAATATGCTTTGTGTGGTGCTTGCAGTGTCTGATGTGACCAAAACCAGGGCACAAATTGATCGGGGGGGGGCAAGAGTCTTGCCTACCCCTGAGCCTGGCAGGCTAAGCAGAGTGGTAACAGCCCATTCAGTCTCTGCTTGCTTTGTTGTGTCAGTTGCTGAGCAAGAGTATTCTTTCTGACAAAACTGATTCCAGATCTTCTCTTGATGGACTTGGTTTGAAATGTTATGGTTTCTGGAGATGCCTGGAAAATGTCTGAAGAGGTGCTCCACTGGTGTAAAACCAAATGGCATTTTCCAGGCCTGAAATAATCTGTCTATATAAAGCACAAAATGCTGGAATGTGACTTTCTACTGGTGCTGGGGGATATCTTCCAAGGTTCTGGACCATGGCTGCTCAGTGATGCTGAAAATTGTCCCAAATGATGAATCTTGGAGGAAGTATTCATCTTGCAGATGAGGAAAATGAGGGATATCGGGGTTGCTTGTCCATGGTCAGTAGACTAATGGGTCAGAGGAGGAGAATGCTTGTCTACAGCTCTCTGTACAGGCTCTCTGCATCTCAGGGATGACCTGTTCTCAGTACGGGGTGAACAGCTGGCAGCATGTGGTGAGTTGACCCTGGCTGTCACCTAATCCTCATGAAGCCACTCACTTCCCCTCCACAACGAGATGGAGAGAATAGGAAGAGCAAAGTTGAGAAAACTCATGGGTTGAGATAAAGACAGTTTAACAGGTGAAGCAAAGCTCCACACACAAGTAAAGCAAAATAAGAAATCCATTTACTACTCCCCATCAGCAAGCAGATGTCCAGCCACTTCCTGGGAAGCAAGACCTCAGCACGTGTAACGGTTGCTTGGGAAGACAAACGCCGTAACCCCAAACATCACCCCCCTTCCTTATCATTTCCCCCAACTTTTATTGCTGTGTGTGATGTTACATGGTATGGGATAGCCCTTTGGTCAGATCAGGTCAGCTGTCCTGGCTGTCTTCCTGCCTAACCCCAGCCTGTTTGCTGCAGGGGTAGAGCGGTATAAAGGAAAGGCCTTGATGCTGTGCAAACACTGTTCAGCAACAGCTAAAATAGTGGTGTGTTACCACCACTGTTTTAATTATAAATCCAAAACACAGCACCATACAGGCTGCTGTGAAGAAAATTAACTCCTGTCTCTGCTAGAGCCAGTACTCAGCATTATGTGTGTTCAAATAATATGTGTCTATACTACCGCCTTTCAGGTGGTTGGCTGTGTGGAAGAGGCCTGGGAAACAAATATGAATGGCATTTTGGGAAAGGAGTGTTGTGGCTCTGAACCCTCCTGTCTAGTACTTGTTTTCTGAACCCTAGAGCATTAGCCTGGCTTGTAAGGTAAGGAAAGATGAAGTTTTCCAAGCTGTTTTTTATAGCATGAGCTGTGTGCTCTCCAAATGCCACACAGAACAAAATTCAAGTTAGTGAAGGAGATAGTAATATGTTCCTGAAGTTCAGGGCCAGACTGATACCTAGTACTGATGTTAGTGGATGGAATGATAGCCTTGAAGAATTTAGCCCATTACCGTAATTTCACAGTTCATCTGATTAAAAAAAAACTTTGTAAGAAAAAAGGAAGAAAGTGAGCAACTAAGACTTCTGAAACTGGCAGCTTTTTCTAAGCCATGAGTGTTCAGGGAAAGGGCCACGTTTTGGCAACACTTCTGTAAGAAATACAGCTTTGAATTGTCACCTGACTGTTAGTGATATAAGGTTACATAGAGCTGACTTCATCCTTGCAGGCTTGACTGCTAAGAAGCAGCAAACACAAAAGATGCACGTGATCCTGCACAGTCCCAAGAGTGTTATCTACCCTTCTGCTGCTACATTTAGACAAGGGTTGTGTACGCCCAAAGATTTTTCCAGGTAGTTACTGAAAACTTGAAGTGGGAGTGCTGTGTTGGATTTTCATGTAAGGCCCGGAGCCAAATATCCTGCTGCACCCTGTGATTATATTGTGAAGATGCTTGAAGTCTTTGTTTAAACTTCAGATCTTTAAACCTTAGCAGCTGATTAACAGTAAACTTGTTTACACATGGCTTTAGTTTGAAACAGTTGTTGGCTGATGACTGGAATTTATTTTCTAGCAAATTAGACAGAGTGGAGCAGTAGGCAAATCCTAAGAAGCACTATTGTAGCAGAAGCTCTTTTTCTAGTGTTTTGTACAATATAGTTAGAATAGAATAGTTCAGTTGGAAGGGATCTTCAAAGATCATCGAGTCCCACTACCTGACCTCTTCAGGGCTAACCAAAAGTTCAAGCATGTTAATTGAGAGCGTTGTCCAAATGCCTCTTGAACACTGATAGGCATGGGGCATCAACCACTTTGATAGGAAGCCTGTTCCAGTATTTGACCACCCTTACAGTAAAGAAATTTTTCCTTGTTTCAGTCTGAACCTCTCCTGGCGCAGCTTTGTGCCATTTCCACATGTCCTGTCATGTGTCCGCGTGTCCCTGTACCAGGGAGAAGAGACTAGTACCTCCCTCTCTACTTCCCCTCCTCAAGAAGTTGTAGAGAGCAATGATGTTGCCTTTTAGCCTTTTCTTTTTCAGACTAAACAACCCAAGCGTCCTCAGCCTCTTCTCATAAGACATGCCTTCCAGCCCTGTTACAAGCTTTGTTGTCCTCCTCTGGACACTTTCAAGTACCTTAGCATCCTTTTTTATTGTGGAGCCCAGAACTGCATGCAGTATTCAAGGTGAGGCTGCACCAACACTAAATACAGAGGTAGGATCACCTCTTTTGACAAGCTGGCTTTGCTGTGTTTAATGCATCCTAAAATGCAGTTTGCCCTCTTGGTTGCCAGGGCACACTGTTGGCTCATGTTGAGCCTGCTGTTTACCAGCACCCCCAGATCCCTTTCTGCAGGGTTACTGTCTAGCCATTTGTCTCTGTCTGTGCTTGTGTTCAGTTTTACTCTGTCCCAGGTGCAGAACCTGGCATTTTCCTTTGTTGAATTTCATGCCATTGCTAATCACCCAGTGCTCCAATGTATCTAGATCCCTTTGCAAGGCCTCATGTCCCCAGGGAGTTAACAGCACCTTCCAGTTTAGTATCATCAGCAAACTTGCTGAGGATGCACTCCACTCCTGCATCCAGATCATTGATAAAAATGTCAAACAGAACCGGCCTGAGAATTGAGCCCTGGGGAACACTGCTGGTGACAGTCTGCCAGCCCAGCATAGCCCCATTCACTACAACCCTTTGAGCTCTACTGTTGAGCCAATTCATCACCCAGTGTAGCATGAGCCTGCTTATCTCACAATTGGACAATTTGTCCGGAAGGATGCCATGAGGGAGGGTATTAAAAGCCTCAGCTGAAATCCAGAAAGATTACGCTTGCCACCTTCCCTACATCCACCAAGTGGGTGACCTTATCATAGAATGAGATCAAATGACTAAGGCAGGACTTTCCCTTGATGAACCCATGTTGACTCTGCCTGAAAATAGCTTTGTTCTTTAAGTGCCTTTCAATACCCCCCAGGACAATCTTCTCCATAGCTTTTCCAGGGACTGAGGTTAGACTAACAGGTCTGTAGTTTCCTGGGTCTTCTCTCATGCCCTTTTTGTAGATGGGTATAACACTGGCTAACCTCCAGTCAGCAGGGACCTCCCCAGACTTCTGTGACCTTTGGTAAATTGTTGAGAGGGGTCCAGCTATAATGTCTGCTAACTCCCTCAGTACTCTGGGGTGAATCTCATCAGGCCCCATGGACTTACGATCATTGAGCTGATAAAACTGTTCCCTTACAGTTTCAGTGACCACAGATGGAAAGTCACTGCTCCTCCAATTATGGTCTTCCAACCCTGAGGTCTGGGCAGCCCAAGATCTGTCGTTACTGTTAAAAACTGAGGCAAAAAAGGCATGAAATGCCTCAGCCTTTTTCTCCTACTTACTTGTTAGGTGACTATCCACTCCAAGTATCAGTCCAATGTTTTCCTTTGACCTCCTCTTGCTGTTGATGTACTTGAAACAGGGATATGGCCAGCCTCCCACAGGGATATGGCCAGCCTCTTTTCAATGGTCTGTGGGGACAGGACAAGGGGCAATGGCCACAAAATGGAGCACAGGAAGTTCCGCACCAACATGCGAAGGAACTTCTTCACGGTGAGGGTAACGGAGCACTGGAACAGGATGCCCAGGGAGGTTGTGGAGTCTCCTTCTCTGGAGACATTCAAGACCCGTCTGGACGCCTACCTGTGCAGCCTGCTCTAGGGAACCTGCTGTGGCAGGGGGGTTGGACCCGATGATCTCTGGAGGTCCCTTCCAACCCCTACAATTCTGTGAATCTGTGAATTCGGTGAGAAAGCCTTTTTTGTTGTTTGACACTACACTGGCCAGTGTTAACTCAAGTTGGGCTTTTCTTTTTTTCTCTCTACGGATGCAAATTGCAGCTTTGTACTTTCCCTGTGAAGCCAGACCTTGCTTTCAGAGATGATACATTTTCCATTTCTGCACTAGTTCCAGGAGGAGTTCCCTGTTCAGGCAGGCTGGTTTTCACCCCGCTGTCTTGACTTGCAGCATAGTGGGATTGCCTGCTCCTGGGCTTTTAAAAGGTGCTTCTTGAGAAGCGACCAGCTCTCATGGACCCCTAAACCCTCTAGAGCAGACTCCCAGGGGACACTGCTAATGATCTCCATGTGAAGCTTGAAGTTTGCTTTCTTAAAGTTCATTGAAGTCCAAAACATTGCTTTGGAAAGTCCAACAGGAAAAGTAGTGCATGAGTGGACTTGTTCTCAGTCTAGAAAATCACTTTGTTGATGAGATACCTATCTTCATTGTCTTCCTGTCTGACTCTTGATACTTTCTGTTCCAAGTAACTGTCTTGCGTGTGGGATCTGATTGGAGATGGCTGTGTATCAGTGTTTTAATGGATACTGTTTATGCTGTGTTTGAAAAGTCATCTTTTTTTTTTCTTTTTTTTTTTCTGGTTTTGCTCAGCTAATAAAATCTTTGGATTTCAGGTTCAAAAGATGTTTGCTCGGTGGTCTTGAATGGCTTGGCACTATTGAAGGGTCTGCAGAAGTTAGTTTCATAGCATACCTTCATAGGAAAACTTACAGAAATTATGGAAAACATACCAAAAAAATTGATTTTTAGGTCTTTTAAATCTATTGTTAAAATCATGTCATCCTGTGAAAGTTGTATTTTTGCTGAATGTTTGTTTTTATCTTATACTGTATGCTCTTAAGCATCTATGTGAAATAGAGAATGAAAGGTTGGTCTGAAAAACTGGGTAAACTGCCTCATGAGGGTAAAAAAAGGTGTGGAAGCAGGCTTGGATGCAGTCCATGCAAAGACCTTGTTACGATCACTGATTGCCTCCTGTGGCCTGTGCTTCACCTTATGCTGGATTCTTTGGCCAAGTGCATTTAGATGGAATCGTTTCTGAAGCCAGTGTGCTGTACAGATTTGAAATTTTATTGGTAGAGGTGGGGTTGTAATTACCTGATGTGAGAGAGGAAAAATGTACAGTGCAAAATGATGTTCAACCTGTTTGTGCTCAGGCTTCCTTGCTTGAGACTACAAAATGTAAGCATGCTTACATACTGCATTTCTTCCCACCCACATGCACAAAATACTATATGCTGCTCAGCTGTGCTTCCTTCACTGTACCTACGCTGTAACCCAGTTGCTTTATCTGTGAGGCTGTCCCATAGTACCTCAAGAAGGATTTGGGATGTTTGGAAAACATGCATCAAGTACTGCTGGCAGTGTGTGAGTAAGGCATGATGGGATGTGCTATTGCTGAAGAGTTGTGAGGGAGCACCAGCTGTTCTATTTACCCATGTCACTTATTATCCAGAAAAATAAATATTTTCAAATTGGGAAGGCAATTGGGAAGACAGTGAGACCTGTGGTAGCACGGATTACTGCATGATTAGATCTGTGTGTCATTTAATCTTCAGTGGTTTTGGTCAGGTGTGTGGAGGCAGATAACACTTCTTTTGTAGTTGCAGCTTAATCTGTGGCCATTGTACAGCACCATGCAACTTGCCACTTGCAGGAGTGATAGCGTGTGGATTGCTGATATCTGATCTCATGGCCCTGTTGTTGCTATTCAGGGTTACTCCGCAGCACAACTCCTCAGAATTGTAGGTTACAGTGCTGCTTGGGTGAGGTGGACCTCAGGAAAAATGTGTTTCTGTTCATCATAGTCAATGAGTGATTGGAATTCAAAAGCAGCCAAGGAGTACAAATAAGCTTGGATGTTTAGACAGTAGGGTCATAGAGCCTTATGCCTTTTGATGGTCTACTGGCAGAGACTTTATCTGAATGTAGTTTTGCTTCCTCGTATTGAGGTGACATGGAGGTTGCGTGATGGGGCTTATCTGTTCTTTCCTGAGAAGTGTACTCTGAGAATCATGTTTGTGGGCTTTCTCCCTTCTGAACCCCACAATTTGAGTCTACAGCAGGAGCACATTTCTCTCAGTAGCACTTGTTGATGTGCTTTACAAGAGCTGGGCATCCCAAACTGGCCTCACCTGTGATACCTGACTGGCATGCTGGACTGAAGAAAGAAGTACAGGAGAAAAGACTGTAGTGTAAATCTTGAATATGATTCCGTTGCAAAAGCCTGGATGCTCTAATCAAGCTGTTTTGCAGCTATGCTTATGATCATGTGGCTTAAGGTTAATTATAAAAAAATGTTTCTATATGTAGCTAAGATAAGAGGTATTTTCACTCTGACCTGGTTCTTATTTTAAAGGATTAGCTGTTGGTCTTGGCATTGGAGCATTGGCAGAAGTTGCAAAGAAGAGCCTTAGACCTGAAGAGCGCAATGGTAAGCCATTTCTATATCCTCATTCTTTTTCTTTTTCTCTTATTTATTTATTTATTTATTTATTTTTTTCTCTAGACACAGTTTACCTGCATAGTCATTTGCAAGATTTTATTCTTTTGAGAGCTGGGACACTGTCACAGTCAGAATAACAAGGGGGATTGTGTAGTTCTTTTGTTTTTAACATGATCCTTCTGTACTTCCAGACTCTCTTTTTTCCCATTGAAGTAAGCCACAACCTCACTATGTAGACAGCGGTCGGAAGTATATGTGTGAAAATAAGTTTATGCCAGTACAATTCATACAGCTTACTTTCCCACAGGCACACATGAGCATGAATACCATATTTGTATCCACTCTTATCTTGGTGCAACAATGTTTTTTAAGCTGTTTAGTGAAACTGCATAGTTCTATCAGTACAAAAATGTAGATGAGCCCTTACGTCTGAAAACTTCGTGCTGTTACTGGTTGCAGTCTGTTTGAAATTTAAGGATATTCTGCCTAATAGGAATTTAGAGGATGTCTGCTCTCTTCTGTTTTTAAGAGAGACAGAACAATTTATGTATATGCTAAATGGTAATTCCCTACTTCCTGTATCTTTTGTCGTCTTCTGAAGGATTCTCATAACCATGCAAATTGACCTGACCTTGTTTTCTTCTCAGCTTGTTTGAAGTTGGAGGTGAAATGTTTCTGAGTTACACCTGGCCATGTCGTGGTAGCTTTCTTCTAAGCTTTTGCATTGGTTAAATACGGTGGTACAGAATGGTTGCATGTGGGTAGAAGGCTTAGGGCATAAAAAGTACATGGTGTTCTTTCCTAGAAAATATGAGATTACTTGAAAAGCTTATGGCTTAACGTATTTGTCCCTTATCCATAAAAAGCTTTGGTAGCGTGCTGCGAAGTGTAAAGTTAAAGTATTGCAGGCTGTCTGGTCTTCAGCTGCTCTGTCTGGTTTGGCTTGTATGTTTGGATTATTTCCAGTGACTGGAGGGAACTGACAAACAAAAGGGTTAAACTTTTTGCAGTTAGAGGTAAAAATGAAGTCAAATTGTTTTTGGCTCAGAAGCATTGCTTTGAGATAAATTATAAGGACCCAGCAGTTTTCATTTACACTGTGGCCGTTAGTATTGTACTATGAGGCCAGTTTGTGTCCTCCCCACCTTTCTTTGGCAGTGGGGGAAGGATGAAGACTTGAGGAAGTGCGAACCTCTATTCCAGGAGGTATTGAAAATTGGAGAAATTAAAAAACCAGCAAACCACCCTACCCTACCCACCCCAAAACAAACAAACAAAAAAACAACACCAAAACCACACCAACAAAACAAAACCAACCTCACAGCAGACCCAGCGCGTTCCTAGTGATGGTGGGGAAGGAAGGGTTTGTGTGCTGCCTGAGACACTACATTTGCATTTTTGTATTCCCCTTACAACTAGGCAATGCAGAGCAGCCCAGCAGAGAAAAAGGATCCTTGGCAGAGTTGTTGTTGTTTTTCTCTATGACCTGAGTTTTTTTGAGGCTAGATGGGTTTCTTTGCTTTGATTTAAAAGTGTGTATGTAGGCAAATGTGGCCCATCATGTAGAGAATCCTTGAAGGCTTTTGCTTTCAGTGCTTGTGATGTTTGACATCAGGTTATTAATACCTGTTGGAAGTTAATGATTTGCCTTGCTTTTAACAGAGGAGGAATTGCACAATTGTTATTTCTTTGCTTGTCAGATTATTTTCTAATTGGGCACACCCCAAAGTGTAAACATGAGCTTGCAGAGCTATGAAATTTGCTGCAGTACATAAGGTTTGTTTCTCTTTCTTACAGCATGAAAAAGGATGTATATATATATTTTTTTCCTTTATAGGGCAATAGACAGTTTCCTTGCAATGAAGAAAGTGCACTTTCAGACTTTTTTTTTCTCTTATTAGGGAAACGATTGTTTCACCCTGTAACTTGATGCCAGAAGCCTGCTGTGCAGGCTGAGTCATGCTCTGGGAAAAGTAATTTTCTTGAACAAACCTTGATTAGCATATATGGTAATGAGGACTGCTGACTTAGATGCTAGGCAAGGGAGTCGGAAAACAACCTAGGTTTTATTTTTAGCTGTCTTTCTTGATTTCACTTTTGCTTTTTCCTCTTGCTGTTGTCTGCTTAGATAAGAGCTTGGAGCGGTGGTTACACTGTGTGAAGGGGAATAGGCCAGGAGTGGTAAGTGTTGAGGTGAGGCAGAAGTAGAAGATTATTTCAGCCTTCGTGCTCTCTTGGAGCTTCTCAAGCCAAGAACATGAGAAGGATGCTGGATGATCTAGGCCCTCACTCCTGCTGCTCTTCAGTTAGCTACAGCTTCTAGCTAGTGTCCTTGGACACGTTTTCCACAGGACTTTACAGCGGGTATGACTCCCAGGCTGAGACCTCTCTCCAAGGGCTCTACTCATGCAGAATTGCATGGCAGAGGCTATGTACGTGGTTTGAGTCCAAGATCCCGTTTTCTTACTGTTCTCTCTGGCAGTACCAGTCTTTGCTGTTCTTGGGGGAAATCTCTTGCATAGGTACCTCTATGCTTTTTTAAAAAAACAACAACTCTGCACCCATTTCATGATTTCAGCTTGAGGCAGTTGTGCCCAAATTGACAAGTTTTCCTGGCTGCCAGCACCGTAAGCTCAGGCCAAGACCTGTCTCTGAGGATGACATTGTCCTGTTCTTTGGAAGCTGTTAGATGATGTCTTTTCTCTTGCCACTGCTGCACTGTATTAATAGTACTTTCTTGGAATGTCAAACAAGTGGGACACACATGTGGCCAAAGGCATTCCTGAGAATTTCACATTTTTGCTAGCATGCAGGAGTGACCAGAAGGATCCTTCTCTTGGTTTCCTCTCGTCCTGCCCAGTCAGTACAACTGAAAGTGTCTTCACACCTGTAAAATGGGGTCACACCTTCACACCTGTTTTAGTGCAAAAAAACAGTCACACCTGTTTTAGTGCAAAAGTTTGTGAATTTCTCCCTTCCCCATCAAAGCCAGATGTCCTGAGCATAAGTCATTTCTACCACTTAATTTCTATGTGGAGTTGTAGGGGTGTTTTTAAGGGCTTAAGGGCCTATGACTGCCCTCTTTAAGTGCTTTAATAAGTAGTTTGTGTCTTCTTCATCTTTTAAAAAGAGGATGGCCATGCTTCATTTCCAGTGAGAATTTTCTTGTTACGCTGATGTCGCTAATTTAAAAATAATCTCCTGGGTCACTGGTGACCTTGATGGCAGCCTCAGCATTTAGCGTGTATCTAAAGTGCAAGGCTTACACGGGGTGGGGATCGGAGAACAAATTTCCAGGAATAAAAAGGAAACACTGCCCAGATAAATAGTTGCCATTACTAGCAGAAAGACTCTGGATTCAAGGTCATTTTGTAACTTATTAACAACCTATACCAGGCTGTCCTGATAGTCATTGTGCAAGTGCCAGGCCTGGCAGAGCCCTGCAGGGCTGGCAGGTAGCCTAGATTTGAACATATGGTTGTTTCTTTATGGAAAGAAGAAATGCAATCTCCTTGAGTTGTCAGTCTTAAGTGCTTAGGTTATGTTCTTGGCTGTTCACTTTCTCCAAAGTTTGTGTGGAAGATGGTCCTAAAAGCAAATACGTGCAAAGTCCAGTGGCTAGTTCTACTTTTAACAGTAGCAAAGGAGAGAAAGAGCAGTGATGCAGGTGTGAGAAGCACACCTATTTGGAAGGGTTCATGCTGATTCTGGACTTCAAAATAAAAACATGGGTCTAGCACTCCTGAGGGCATCCTGCCTGCTGCCTCCACTGAGGAAGAGCTGACAGGCTCCAAGCACTGTGGCAGCAGGAGCCTTTACTTCTGAGGCCTCCTTATTGCCACAGCTTGTTTAGATGTGACTTCTGTCTGCCTTTTCTTTCTTTGTCTGATGAAGTTGGGTGGAAGAAAAAAGTTGTGATCTTGAGATGGGAAGGAAGTAGTTTGTAGTATCAAAAGTTGCCTGCTGTCCCTGGGAAGAACCTTAACTGACTGAAAATTCTCACAGAATGTATTTTGATGAACTCTGTTGGCTTTTATATCTGTTTTCTTCCACCTACTCTTGGAAGCCTATGTCTGTTTTCCATTTTGTTTCTTCACTTGCCATTTACATAAATCTGGTTTTGACTCTTGCTTTCAGGTCACCTTCTTGTTCATGCCAACTTTTAGCAATGTACATAAACAAGCAACAGCTGATTACATGCTGTTGGGTGGATTGGTGGTCAGGTAGTGCCCATGTGGGCTTGATTTTAATGAGAAACATGTCAGGAGAACAGGCTGGGGAGTGCCTATGTTTGACTCTTTCTCTGATAAGACTCTTAAAATTGTTAGTGTTCATTGGCTTCTGGACTTTAATCATTAACTAACTCTTCCATCCTTCTGTGTGCAGGTGTTATGAAGGAAGGTTGGGCTTTAACTCAGTAGTTTCCCTAGCTCCTGTGTGTCTGGAGCTTGTGGGAGGGACTGTCTTATCATTCCTAGGAACCCAGAGTTTTTCTTATGGGACAGTTCAGAGCCAGAGCTCTGTTCATGGCTTCAAGCACTCCACCCTCCAGTGCTCTGTTCTTTTTCCTGTCTGCTGGCTGGAGATGGAGAGGATCTCTTGCTGCTGCAGTCACTACATGACACACCAGTAATTTCTATCTGTCAGAGACCTTCAGGGCTGTTGCAGCTGCTGTGCCTTTTGGGGCCCTTCTTGTTGTATATGTTGGCTTCAGCTGTTCCATCCTTTGTATCCTCTTCTCTGAAGTGTTGAAAAAAGGTGTAGCTCTAAGATTGACATACCAGCTCTGGGCTCTGCAGCCTGGCTGTAAGACCTGACCTCCCTTCTGCTTTGCTCTTCATCAGTGGGAGCTGAGCTGCAGCCCCAAGAGAATTGGTTGGCAGGTGCCTGCCTGCCCCTTCTGTCCATGCTCTATAAGCCAGAGGAGCTGTCTTGCTGAAGAAAGAGTTTGGGGTTGTTACTCCCAAAGGGATCACAAAATTGAGTCAGTCTCTCTCCTTCTTCCTTCCATCTTACCTTTAAAAATAAATAAATAAAAATACATCAGTCTTTACCCTTTCTTGAGAACAGGAATGTGCTTGTTTGAGTTGGTATATTTTGGGCCTTGTTCTGCACAAGCTGATGTGTGCATGACCACTGATGGGAGTAGGGGTTTGGCCTCCTCCTGGCATAGTCCCTAAGTGCAATTGGAACAAGTAACTGTAGTGGCATTGGGGTGTTATTCTGCCTAAATGCGCTGTCTTTCTCAATAGCAAGTTGCCTGTAGAAACGTGGTGAGGAGTGGCATGCATGTGTGAGGATGTAAGAGGAAAAGAGGTTGGCAAGTGGAATTAGTTTTCCCTCTGACGCAATTGTCAAAGAACAACACGCTATCCCAGATGAGAGCTCCTGCTGGGCTTCTTCTGGTGAGAACTATCTCCCTGGATTTGAGTGGCTCCATAACCTCATCCCAGATTTACAATCTGATGCTTTTTCAAGATGCTGTATGTAGCTGTGGTGTTTTGGGATTATGGTGTTGGGACAGTTTATTTTGCCTGTGTATCAGGAGACAGTAGATTTCAGTTTCATTAAGAAGAATGCTATTATGGACTTGGAAATGTGAAAGCTATGTCTGCTTTCTACAGAAGCCTACTGCCTGCTTTACATATACAGTTGCACAGCAATATGTTTTTGTGTATGAACATACATGTTTCTGGCAAGAACTACTGGTTATGGGAAAGGAGGTTTGGTGCGAATTCTGCTTTCACTCTGTGAAGTGCTAGCACATTCTCAGTCAATTCCAGTGTGCTGTCAAGGCTTCTGACAATCCCCCTTGCTGTGTCTCACCCCTACTGCTCTTCTGAAGCTATGGCTATGCTGCAGCCTATGACACAGGACTCGGGAGACCTTTATGTAGTGTGTTAGGTTAAGCTATTTGGTACAGCCAGTTCAAATACCAACATCTGCCCAGGATCCTGGACAGTTTGCATAGCCTCCATGGATGTGTGTGCTTCTGTGACTCATTGCTGTTGGCTCTCAAGCCAACAATGCCAAAATCAGAACAAGACACAGGTGTATAACCACAGTTCATGCCCCTCGGTTACAATGAAGATTGAGTGTAGTCCTAGTTTATTTTTCTACAAGAAAAGGTGAATCTCCTGTTGAGTGTGAGCTAATGCGATGGAGTGAGCTTGTTGAGGTAAGAGTGCTTTTCATCTATATGCTTTCTCTCTTTGCCCTCAGGAAAGAAAGCAGTGATGGATTCCAGCCCGTTCCTGTCAGAAGCCAATGCAGAAAGAATTGTGAGAACCTTGTGCAAGGTCCGGGGAGCAGCACTGAAGCTGGGACAGATGCTAAGCATTCAAGGTAAGTGGTAGCATAGGTCCTCAGCTACCCTCCTTAGCAGTGCTGCTTGGTGGGACAGCTGATTTCTTGTGATTTGTTGTCAGCTGTCTGGAATCAGTCAGTATGGAGTGGACGTGGACACTAGGCAAGTAGCTTTCTGATGTGAGAACGGTGATGGTGATATGTTTGATTCAGTTCAGCCTAATCCCAGTCTGAAATAACTGATGTATGGATTATATACTGCCACTTTCCCAATGCTCCTGTTGTAGATCTGAGCTTAATCAGGCACACAGCTGAAATTCACTGAAAATAAGATGACTGTCTGTGAATTTTAATACCTGTGTTAAAAAGCGATTGTTGAGTAGCAGAGCTGTATCACAGTCTACTCACAAGTGTCCTGCTGGAAAGGAGGAGAAAGACAAGAACGTGATCCTGTTCTTTGTTCACCAAAAGTGTTCAAGGTTATATCCACAGCCCTTTCCCATTACAGCAACCTGTTTATGTTTTACATGCTTCATTGGCTCAGAAACTTTGTTAGAAAGAACCGTAGAGCTGATAATCTTGTCAGGTATAAAACACGTTTTTCCCTCGTGAAGAGATTTCGGGCTGATTTATTGCATCAGGCTCTGAAGTCAATGGTCACAGGTTGAAGGCATGAGTGACATCTGTTTCTTTGCACTAAACTGTTAGGTTACTCCTGGAAGATACAGGTGTTTTGATTTCAAACCTTATCTGAACCTGTTCACTTTGCCTTCCTGCCCAACAAAATGGGGAAGGAAGAGCCAGCCAAAAAGTTTTTACACTTGTCTGAAAATAGCTTTCAAGATGTCACTGAAACTGAGTCAGTGTCTGAGTGTTTGAAGTACTTGGTTTGCTTAGCTTGTGGTTCTACACAAATTTTTGTAGGTGTTGACTGATGAGGCTGGATTTTGTATTGTATCAAATAACTTGGGCTAGCCGATAGAGCAAGAACAGTTCTGTGTTCCAGAGAGCCCTCATGGTGGTATTTCATCATTCTTCATTTGCTAATCACCTGTTCTAGGTAAGTGCTGTGCAGATGGCAACACTTGCAAAGCTAGGTGGGAGGCAGCAGCTGATATGTCAAAGGCTGCTACCCATATGCTCGTTTCTCACCCTCCAGAAACTGCCAGGTGCTGATACTTGTGGTTCACAATGCAGATCTAGTAGGAGCTCTTCTGTTCCTTGCTTTGTGTGGCCAGTGCGTCTCATAAGTGGGATGAGTGAGCCATGTCTGGAAGTTGGCTCTTAAGTTAATCCCCATCTATAGTAGGCAAGTTAACTTAAAAATTCTTATGATGCTATTATGAGTTGCACCTGATATGTGCCCAGAGCCTGGTTGTAGCCGCACTGCTCTGGGATGTGAGTGAAGATGGAACAGCTGTGAAAGGCCAGCTCTGAGGAACAGAAATACTCTGGATTTTTATCACTTGCCTGCTGTCTCCTAATGTCACTGAGCTTTGGCAGGAGTTTCAAACACTTGCCAATTGATTTCACTCAAGTGTCAAGAACATACAGGCCTTTAACAACCTTGGTGGCATTGCCCAGCCTTCATCTGACTCTTGTGACAAGTGTGCAGAGTGCTTGGGGAGAATATAGGCCTGGTAACCTTGCTGTAGGACAGTCATGGTGAAAGATACTTCCAACAGTTCAGCATATCCAGTTCTTGGGCTGGCTGTTTGGACAGGAGGTTTTCACGCAGTTCCTGCCACTTTATGGGCTTCTCTGAGGCCTAGTGAGTTTGAAATGGCTTCTTCTGTTAACAGGGTTATGTGCTAATTGAGCACAGGTGCTCTGTTGCCTTGTCCAGGTGCAGCTGAGCACCTGCAAGTTAAACCACTCAGAAGTTTCAAAGCAGTGACCTTATAAATCTTGATGTCCACTTCTGGGAATCAGCAGATCTGTTAGAGACCCACGTTCCTGAGGTCATCCACAGAAAGGATGTTAAAATCATCCGATGTTATGGTGCATGGGCCCTGGAAGATATTGGAGATGAACGGTTTGAGTGCCCTGCCTTGACTATTGTTTTGTGTTTCACTCCTGAAAGGCCTTATCAGTTTACCACAACGAAGTATCACCATGTTGTAAGCCTCACTTTGTCAGGGTTGCCTCCAGAGCATGGCTGATTTTTAACATTGGTGATGAGTCTCTGGTACAGTTGATCTGGACTCATAGGTTTCTTGGCTATTTCACATCGCACTAATGAAGAAAGTAGTAGTACTCAAGCTCCAGTTAAGAATGCCTTCTCAGACTAAAGGTTGAATTGCCTTGTGAGTTTTTGGATGTCAGGTTGATCTTAAATGCCTGTGGTGGACCCTGACACGTTGGCAAAAGCAGCTTTTAGGAGCAGGAGCAGACTTTACTGAGGTACATTCTCTTTCTGCAGAGTCATCCTAGGAGGTATATGTTGTAATGTTACAGCATAATGGCTAATACATTCACATATCCCTGAGTATGGACTTATAATGTTCAGAGATTTGGCAGTGATGAACCATAAATGAGAGAAGTTTCTTTCAGTGTTTGGAATGTGCATATAAATATAATGTCAAGCCTTTTTGCAGGGTTATAACATCAGAGTGGGAGTTTTGCTCACTGTTCCTGCAGCGCCTGTTAATTTCTGACTTGCAGTGACAGAATGGGAGATCCCCTTAAATAAATAAATAAATAAATAAATTCTGTTTGATTCCATGGTGGAGTTTTGTTATTACTTTTAAATGTTGCTCATGGCTTCAGTGGGAACTTATAAACAATGCTAAGTGTTAGATGTCATGTCTTTGTATTATGTATTTTTTACCCACCCACCCCCCTTCCCAGGACAGTGTTCTTAAGGTAGCTGCTTCTTGTTTCCTGGGATAGACTTATGGTTGTATTTGTAAATGCACATAAATGATGCACTTTAAGAAGCACATGTACAGCTTCTCAAGAATAAGGCTGGTAGCCTGGGCTTTTTTCTGGTGTTGGGAGAACAGCAGATAAATCTAATTCTTCTGTAAGCCTTTATGAAATTACATGTTTGCCAGAACTGGTTGCTTTTCTCTGAGCAGTTGTAGAAGCCTTTGCTTACAGGAGAGGACTAATCTTTCAATACCCCACTCCCCCTATCCTTTCTTATGAGGGTAAATATCTGCTTGCTAAATCCTTCTGATTCTTAAAATAAGTTGTTTTTAGCTCAGTTAGCCTACTCGTAACTGCTTTGCATTTGGGCAGTTGTTTACAATAGCAGATGCTGAATCGTGATTACTCTGTGTCCAGTACTTGCATAAGTGGTGTTTTACTATTGCACAGCTTTCTAGAGAAACTGCTGCCCCTTGGAATGAGTTGACTTAAACCACACCATGAACCTGGGAGCATTGGGATGACTCTCCAGGGCGTTCCTTCTGTAACCTGTGTCCATGAGAGTGTCCTCTCCTAGACCTGAATGCTGTACTACTGTCAGCAAGAAGAAGGGCTGGTAGATGACAGAGGCTTGTGCAGAGCACTTTGCTCTTTGGGTTTGTGCAACCTGCCATCATACCAAAAGCCTCCATGCTGTGCAGAGATGCCCACTGCTTTCGGCAGTGCTGCTGGACACATGAGATCTGTGTGTCAGTACTCTTTATTTCGCTGAACTGAGCCAGGGACCATGAGGACAACTGATGCTGGATTCCAAAGTATAAAAAGTTCCTCAGCATGTTTTCTAGTGTGTTTATACTTTGTCTTTCTGTTGTTCGTTGGGAGAAGGTGCACAGAAACTTTAGCTGGCTGCAGCAGGAGGTGAGCTTAGGAGATGTTCAGGTAATATGCAGTTTTTTTGGTGAGAGTGAAAAGGAAGGAGTAGCTTTTTCCTGTTTTGCTACTTGTGCACAGGACTTCTGTTTGGCTCATTTCCAAAGGTGTGATGCTTCAGGAGGTCTGCCTAAGGGTTCACTTCTGTGTATGGTATTTCTGAACTGAAGTTACTTCCATAACCTTCATTGGGGTGTGCTTGGGGGGCAGGACAACCTGACTTGTTTGAGTGCAGATGTATGTTTCTTTGTATGCTGAAGAACAACTGGAGAATGCAGTGCCTATGCTGACTGCTGCATGCTTTTCCCCTGACAGATGATGCCTTCATCAACCCCCATCTCCAGAGGATTTTTGAGCGTGTACGTCAGAGTGCCGACTTCATGCCAATAAAGCAGATGATGGTGAGGAATATTCCTTCCTGCTTACTGGGGAGGAAGGTCAATAACAGAATAAATGTCACCTGTGACATACCCCAGTGGGGGAGGCAGACAGGTATTTTTAAGAGTATTCCTTCAACAAACTTTGCATATTTTCAGTTGTGGGTGACATCTGAATCTGATTCCTTATCTCAACTACGTGCTGCCATTTCTCACCCATGCATTTAAGTTCAGCTCTGGACAGAGTTAAAAATGTTTTTTTTTTTTTTTAATGTCCTAAGGTGGAACAGGAAGTTGCATACAAATATGATCATATGGGTCTAGTTTAATGTAACCTCCTCTTCTGTTTCCTTTCTCTCTCATCTTTCTCATGGATGTTAAACCAGTGTTTAGAAGTGCCTAAATCTCATTTTAAAAACAGACTCACAAGCTTTAGTCTGGTGGAAAATTAACAGCAATTTTGGTTATATCTAACCTACCTTCAAGAAGAGTTAGAATGAAGCAAACTGTTTGCTTTCCCTTATGTACATGCTGTCTCTTTCTCTGATAATTAAGATGTGAGGCATGATGCAAAAGGAATTGCCAGCACTACTTACGTTCTGAAAGACACTGCACAGAGCCAGCACTTAAGTATAGCAGTCTGGCAGTGTAACAAAAAAGCTGTTAACGTAGGTTGTGAGGTTTAATTGTCAATATTGCCTTAAAGAGAGTCACTCTTGCATGCCTGGATTGCTTCTGTTCAGCTGGGCAGCATGACGAAAGAAGAGAAATAAGTAAATCCTTGCTTATTTTCTGGAAGATAATAAGTGGCCCCAGAAGGGGGGCTTTTATATTCCTAAGGCAGTGGTGTTTGTGCTCAAGATCACTGCTCTTCAGGCCACAGTAGCACAGATCCAATCAGAATCTGTTTAGTGTTGGAGAACCACTGCTGGGTGTACTGAGCCTCGCAGTCACGTGCTCACTGGGAGGAAAGGGGGACAATCTAAAAAGCAGGGTGTAGGTACTCAGAGGAAGTCACCTTAGAGCAGCATGATTTCAAATAACGAAAATCTTAAATCTTTGCTTTCTGTACACTGATGCTTTCCTTTCATTTGTAGAAAACTCTGAACAATGACCTAGGCCCCAGCTGGAGGGATAAACTGGAGTCCTTTGAAGAGCGCCCCTTTGCTGCTGCTTCAATTGGTCAGGTTCACCTGGCACGCTTGAAAAATGGGAAAGAAGTTGCCATGAAAATCCAGGTGGGCTTTACAGACCAGCCTCCTCTCTTGTCTGTGCTCCACAGAGAGACAGTGGAGCTGCATAAATATGTTTACTACTGGATAGATAAGAAACATTTTCATGCAAGTGAAATTTGGGTCCAGCAATGTCTTGCCCTAATTCAAGCAGAGGGGAAGGACAGAAAAGGTTCTGTAGCTTGGGCCAGTCTCTTACTCCAGATGAGTGGGCGACCCTTCTCTTGGTTATATCACTGCAGTGTGGGTATAATGGCAGTAGGGGACTGCTTGTACCTGCTAATACTGTGTGCAAGGGTCAGTCTGCTCCATGGGTCAGTCCTGTCTCTGGGATGTGCACATGCCTTTTCTGGTCACAGCCCAAAGGTTATAGATGTTTTAAGTGACAAGCAAACACTGACTGTTCAGCAATGGTAGTCTGACAATGAGGGTTATTTACCAACTTCCAGTAAAGCTGTCAGCAACTTCAGCCAGATATTTCTAACAGTTAAGTTCTGGAGCTGAAATTATTTGTACAACACGCTTTATAATCCAAAAAGGAGTGAGATCCTTGCTCAGTCAGGAGGTGACCACAGGCAAAGTGGTCATCTCATTGGTAGTTTGTTTCGTAAAGTGGGAGGAGTTGGAGACAATATGGACGGGTATTGGTGGCTTCTTCTCAAGCTAGTTGTGTCCAAAGAAATCTCTGAAGTTAGGCCAAGGTGATAGCAATGGAAAGTTAGCCCTGTGGTACCATGTATTCTGCTGCACAACAGTGTAGGCTGGTTCATTTCTTTACAGACTGGGTGGAAAAAGAACAGGAGAAGGCACCTTTGCCAGGACTGGGCTGGGGTCTCACTGCTTGCCCTGCTGCTGTGGATCAAACACTCTGGGGCTGTCAGTGGCATGTGCTTTCAGCTATGGTAGGGAAGTGGCTGTCTGCTGTCACTGGGATTTGTGTGTCTGAGGATTTGTGTATTGCTGGGATTTGTGCCTCAGGATTTCTTTCATGTTAGAAGAGTCCATGTCAGAGCAACTGAAGAGGCTGTTCTGTTTGCCAGGGGATGATTACCCTGGCTCTCCATCCCCCGTTTTAGATTCTGGGCAATAAACAAGCTTTTAGAGGAGGGGTGTGTGATTCAGGTATGCCCTGGTTCATTGCCAGGCTGTAGGTGGCTGTGTTGAGGGTCAGTTCATGTTGAGCTGGAAGGTGTTTTTATCTTGCCCTGTACAACTGGATTCCCTGGGTTCATCTAGTCTTAATGCTGCCATTTCCAATTCTGTCCTGCAGTACCCTGGAGTTGCCCAGAGCATCAACAGCGATGTTAATAACCTGATGACTGTCCTGAGCATGAGCAATATTCTCCCTGAAGGTAAAAAGACTTGGCAAGCCCCGTGTTCCCTCCGGTATGTGTTGAGTTCTGCCAACTCCTTTCAAACAGCACCTTGCGTTCTTCTATCCATAGACTGGAGAGAAGAAACAGCCTTAAAGAAACAATAGAAAGGACTTAGGAACTCCTAAGTCTGCCCAGGAGTTGATCTCTTGCAGAAAGCAGGAGAAGTAGTGGGTGTGGATGTAGGGCCAACTTGGCAAGCCATGCTATGCTCCCCTTTCCTGGTGCAGAGCAGCCACTGCCTTTTGAGCATGTGCGTGCTCCATTGTTCACTCAGTGAGGTGGGAAGTGCACCTGTGTTGTTTTTTTTTCCTGGTCTTGTGCCTGCCAGAGTAACATGCACTTTTATGTGTGCCCTTCTATAGTGAAGGACCCACAGGGACTCCTGGCAATGTCTGAAGTGGCTGGGTATACTCACTTTTGATAGCTTTCTAGGCGTGAAGTGTGGTCAGTGTTCACATAATGTATTCTTCCTTTGTCCCTGTTGGCAGAACTCATTCTTCCCTGTATTTCCTGTAGCCCTTTGCCTGTCATTCTCTGCTTGTCCCAGTCAGAGTTGTGGAGAGATGGAGACCCATCAGACTCTGGTCTTTCTCAGTATCAGCACAGATACACCAATTTTTCCATAGTGAATGCAGGACTTACTGCTCTTTTCTACACATCTGCATGTGGCAGCTGTAAATCTTAGTGAGACTGTACAGATGTTGGCCCTGCATCAGGCTGTGTACTGACAAAAACTGTGACTGTTCCACTGTGGTGGTTGGGCAGGGCCCTGCAGAGGCTGCTGCAGTCCCAGCCATGTGTGGCCCAAGGAATAGATTGGCTTTCCAGCTCTAAGACTGGGAAGACCAGACTTGGCAACACAGGCCCTAGCTATGTGCTGCTGCAGCTCACTGTCATAGTCATGTTGACTGTTCTTGCGTGGCTGTGTCTGCAGTTGTAGGCAGATACAGTTTGGAGGGTTTTTTTTAACTGCTTTTGTCAAGACTAGTTTTTGGGTGCTTCTGCTCCTTGATGTGTCTTACTGCAGAGCCATGTCAACACCAGAGTTGCCCTGAGCAAGACAACAGGAACAGGCAGCTTGGCATATAGGGTGGGAGGGAGGCAGGACAGGGCCCAGCTGTAGGAGCACATTGTTGATGTACCTTGCTGAAGGAGCAGCCAAGTAGCCACTACATGGGATTACCTGCAGAAACTGTATCTAGTTGGAAATAGGAGTTGGTTCTCTGGGACCTCTTGCACTCTTTATTCCAGAGTTGGCTGGACAACAGGTTACTCCTCAGCTGCAGCACTGGCAAGCTGAGCCTGAGGAGCTCTTTTTTTCTAAGACTACTCTATTCTCTGCTGTTTGGCTTTTAAGGTTTGTTCCCTGAGCATTTGATTGAAGTCCTGAGCAGAGAGCTGGCCCTGGAGTGTGACTACCAGAGAGAAGCTGCCTGCGTGAAGAAATTCCAGTATGTTCACACCAGTGCCTTCAACCTCTCTCTGCACGTGCGTGTGAAATGTAGAGGTTCCTTAACTTCAGAGACAGTGGGGAGGTGAATTCCATGCCCTATGGGACACAAAATAATAGTGTGTGTTTGTGGCCCATAGCATTACCACCTTGTTTCAGCCAGGTGTGTTTTCAGTCAGCCGAACTGTGTTGCTGATGTTGAAACATGGGGATGAGGCAGGCAGCTGCTATCCTCTCTCTTTCAGCATGAGACTGTTTTACCACATGTACTGTGGTAAAACTACTGAAGATAGTAACTCTTGAGGCCAGGCTGCAGTGCTGTTCTATGTTCTCTTATGCCTGGCTGTGGTAAGCTTCTCTCTTCCTTTTTATCTAGAAGGTTTTTCAGGTCAGCCCTCTTACAGCAATTAACACTACCAGCACTGGCTGCTCCCTTTACTCACTGTAGCACTGGGGTCCAGATTGCCTTTACATTAAGGTTGGACCTGGGAGTGCTGCTGGAGGCTGGATGCCCCCCGTTTGCAACCCCCCCTACCCCAAACTGTTCCTGTGGCACTGCTCCCCTTGGAAAAGGCCAGTTTCTCCTGAGTATGTAGTCTGGTCCTGAAGTGAAGTGGGGTGAGCAAAGGAGCCCAGTGCCCCTCAATGTGCCAGCCTGAAGGCCCTCCTAATGCTGCTGCTTCAGCAGCAGATGTGACATCAGGAATCATCAGCAGCTGTAACTCACTAGCATGGCTTCTGGTGACTTGATCCCTACTGTAACTGCTGAGGAAAATGGTCCCTGGCACCTGCAGCCAGGGTATGGGGAAAGGGCAGCAGTGTTGAACCAGGTTGCATGAAGGGGCTGTGTGTTGTTGTGCAAAGTGTTGCAGAGGGACCCATCTGCTCATGGAGCTCCTAACGTTTTCCTCTCCTTCCTCTATGCCCTAGGGAGCTGCTGAAAGACCACCCCTTCTTTTATGTCCCAAGAGTAGTGGATGAGCTGTGCGGCAAACATGTCCTGACCACAGAGCTGGTGTCTGGCTTCCCCTTGGATCAAGCTGAAGGGCTGAGCCAGGAGATTCGAAATGAGGTACTGTCAGGTGGTCTTGCTTCTCCCCAAGCTCAGAGAAGCACTCTTGGGACTGCCTGCTGACCAGGAGGCTGAAGAGTTATTTGTGGAAGGGCAAACCCTGAGGAGTACAAAGCAGGGCTGGAGTTGGTGACTGCTTGGAGCCTCTTTCTCCAAGGGAGGATTTCTGTGCAGGGACTTTGGCAGCAACACTGGAGTCTCCCTGGGGTGGTTTAGGCCTTGCAGGCACTGGCATTTGTGCACAGGGAGCAGTGTGAAGAGGGTGAGTGGCAAGGGTGGCTGAAGAAAAGGTAGTCTAGCTGAGTAACTCCTAGGTGCCCTGTTTCTCTCAGATGACCCTAAGCTTGGGACGAACTGTCAGCTGGGGGAAGATGGGTTTTGTTTTGCAGCTGTTCTCTTGGGCAGGAGTGCAGGAGTATTTCCTGCCCTTGCCCAAGTGGTTGGGTGTCACTGACCTGACTGACAGGGCTGCTGGAAAAGTACCTCTCAGTAAACAGAAGGGGGAATGTGGTGGTGGCTATGCATTGGTGCTGAATATAGCAAGGGATTGGAGTGCTGTGGTGGGAGAAGCAGTTGTTCTAGTAGCTGAAGTAACTGTCCTGGTATTTGGATATGTTTTTTTTTTTTTTTTGTCAATGTTGTTTTTTTTTTTGTTGTTGGTTTGGTTTGCGTTTTTGTTTTTTTTTATTTGGCTTGGTGTGAGCTGCCAGCTGTTAGCAGGTCACTGGGGAACTGCAGGGTATATGTTCCTCTAGATTCCAGCTAGATTCTCAGATTCCAGCGCTGCACTGGAGTTGGAGCTATGTCACTCCTGGCTGCCCTTAGGACTTGTTCTCTTGGATGGGCTGCTGTATCATCTGGGCTGCTTTTAACAGGCTATGAGATGGGGTGGTACTACTTTTTCCCTGTAAGCAAAGAACTGAAATGACTGGCCTAGCAGACCCCCAGCCTTCTGACCCAAATGGCAGTGTCTTGTAGCAGAGTCTGGCTTGCATTTGCTGCTCTATTCCCTCCCTCTTGAAAATGGTGTTTCACTCCGCTTTGTAGAAGGCGAAGATAGGCAGAATGAGGCTGGCAGTTCTTCTACTGAATAGGCTCCAGCTTAAATATCCTCACAGAGAAGCTTTGCTGTATGTAATACAGTAGTGGGATTTCTAGAGACTGCTGCTCTTGCCTCCCCCATGCCTCCAAGTCCCAAACCATATGCCTGCTGTTTTTTCCCTCAAGCTTGGCTAGTGCTGAGCCCAGCAGAAGATTTTGCTGAGGAGTACGTGGTGGGTGGGTGTATTTAGTGAAGAACCCTTTAGGTAATGGTTTGGACCTAACTCTGTATGTTGTTGGGCAGCTTTGCAGGAAGAGACTCTTTTAGCTTCTTTTGGGCCTTTAACTCAAAATGCCCTGGAACAGCATCTCGTCTCCTGTGAGCTACATTGGCTTCATTTTGGTCAAGTCCTGCAGGACTTTCCATTACAGGGTAGGTTGTAACGCCCTACTGGTCTCCCCCACCTCTTCTGCTGGATCCCTTCTTGCACTGTGAAGATGTTCCTTTGCTCTAAGAGCAACAACCAAGTGTGTAGTCAAAGCTAGGAAAGCAGAAGGCAGGACACAAGTAACACGTGCAGTTGGATGACCCCTGCAGCCTGCTGTTCTCAGTTGCCAGATACAGGGTAGCAGCCCTTCTGAAAAAGGTACATCCAGGGGCCTTCAGATATGACCTTCCGCTGAGGCTGATATAAAAATTGCATGGCATCAGTGTTGTCTGCTAAGGATGTCCAATGGCAAGTGTGGGCTGGGATTTGCTGAGAGGCCCTCTCTCACCTACTCAGGAGTTTTGAAGCATGGAGCAGATAGTTCCTGCCAGTGTGGTGATGTGTTCACTGTGTGCTAATAATGTCTGTTATAAATTACATGTATGAATAGGGCTTGCCACCCTCCTGACTTTTCATTCTCTCTCTGATTTTCAAGATCTGTCACCACATCCTGGTCCTCTGTCTGCGGGAGCTGTTTGAGTTCAGGTACATGCAGACTGACCCAAACTGGTCAAACTTCTTCTATGACCCACAGTTGCACAAGGTAAGTCCAAGCAGCACCTGTTCTGCCTGTACAAGAGCTGTTTTTCACCAACTTTTGATTATTGCCAATTCCCAAAGTTCAATGAGCCCTTACTGAGGTTCTGACACAGGTTCCTTTCCTTGAGCCTTGGGCAGGTAGGACAGCGAAACCTGTCCCTTTGCCACTTGTCCTTACTTGGTTTGAGTGGGAGAATAGGGCTCTTGTAACCCTGTTGGGCTGCCTGTCTTTGGCCTTAGATCCAGTCACAGATAATTCCTTAGCCTCTGTGTCCGTTTTTGAAGCTGGTCACTGGGAAGTTGCATTTGGCAGTGCTCTACCAGGGCACAGCTGAACAAACAGTTGTTTAGTGGAATGCTCTTGTTTTGTGCTGTGCTGAAGATATTGGTGCTTGGGGAAGCATTTGCAGATGTCCTGCTTGTTGGCTTGGCTCCTTGCTTGTAACCTGCAGGCCAGATGGAATTGTTTGTTCAGCCCTGAGATGTGTATTGAAGTGTTGGGAAAAGGTTCTGTGCTGCTCTGTCCCCAGGCAGAAAGCTTGAGTGGAGTTACCAGCTGAGCAGGTGTGACAATAGCCATACCTCCTCTGTCATGTACTAAAGCAGATGCTCGTGCTATGTCAGGGAAGGAAGGAATTAAGGGGAAACTGAGGCAGTGCAAAAGCTCTCCAGCCAGCTGAGCTTCCTGAAGGTATCAGGAATCTTCTCAGGTCAAGCCTTCCTTAAGTGGTTGATACTGTAATGCAGAAGGGTTTGTCCATTTGCAGGTGGCCCTTCTGGACTTTGGAGCAACACGAGGGTTTGATGAGAAGTTCACAGACGTTTACATTGAGGTGAGGACTTGCAATGTGTCCTAGAATGCTGCACTGGGGTTCTTAAGAGTATTTGCAAAATTCTTCTCTCTTAGCTGTATCACTTTGTGTCTGTACTTGAATCTACTTTTGGGTTTGGAGGAAAGCAGGGTTGGAGATGAGATCTGTGTTCCATTTTTATCCCTTACCATAGCATTATGCATGTCTGCTGCTAACCTTTGGCTGGTTGTGTTCTGATGTTTAAATTACATAACAAATGTAGAGAACTGTAACACTGCTTACTGGGAGACTTAGGCAGAGTATATCTGAAAGGGGATCCTCTCTTCTCATGCACTCAGAATTCAGTTATTTTTATATGTGAGGGTGTGTGGGAATTGCTTGTCCTCTTCACTGTCTTACTTCTCCTGTGACTTCTAGCCTGCATACAGGATCATAAATTTATGCAGTCATATACATGTACCTCCTTCGTGATCACCTTCTTCTGCACTTGATAAATTCAGCTGTAGTCATCTAAAACTTCTCACAGTTAGCTCTACTGTATTTTTTGCAGGACTGAAGTGATTCGTTCATGCAGCTTTTTTGATGTCCCTTATGTTCTCTAGCTGGTGTGCAGCCATACAAGGAAGAGCTTGCAGAGTCAGTAGCTGTATCTTTTTGCTAGTAGCTCTTAGTCTGCACATTGGCCAGTCTGCTAAAGAAGGGGACAGAGGCAAGGAAGCGAGTGGGCAGCATGTGCAGCTGTAGGCTGCATACTAGTCCTATACTGAAAGCATTTTTCAGTCATCACCTAGATCTCCTGAAAGTGTTCTTCCTATTCAGGTAATCAAGGCAGCTGCTGACATGGACAGAGAGAGAGTACTAAAGAAGTCCATTGAAATGAAATTCCTCACTGGCTATGAAGTCAAGGTATGGAGCAGAAGGGTCTACTTTTAGAGGTGGTCAGTGAAAGGCTTGTTGAAGAATGTGGATCTTAACTTTTATAGATTTCTTAACGGCAATCTGAAAGCCCTGTTGCTAGGCTGAGAGAGAAGGGCAAAAAATGTTTAAGCTTTTGTTCTCTAATTTCATTGTGGCAGCAGGAGCCATAATGATATTGCTAGCCCCAAAACTACTCTCCTTCCTTCTACATCCCCTCGTACCCTTTCACCCCCCCNATGAGTGGGCAGATAGTTTTCTGGGAGGCTTAGGTGCTTGAAACTGTATTAACCAACTGTTTATTAGTCTACTGGGGGCTGGGGGTTACCTTCATTGTGGGTATAGCTAGGTATTTCTCCTAAGCTGCTGCTGTTAGTATTAGCATTTCTACATTTCCTCCCTGGTGTTTAAAATGGTTAGTGATGTTATTTGTGTCACTTTGTTTTTGGGCAGGAAATGGAAGATGCCCACTTAAATGCTGTCCTCATCCTGGGAGAGGCTTTTGCGTCTGAGGAACCTTTTGATTTTGGCAACCAAAGCACCACTGAAAAGATCCATGGTTTAATTCCAGTCATGCTGAAGCATCGGCTTGTCCCTCCACCAGAAGAGACCTACTCTCTTCATCGGAAGATGGGGGGTTCTTTCCTTATCTGCACCAAACTGAAGGCCAAAATTCCCTGCAAAAACATGTTCCAAGAGGCATATAGCAAATATTGGAGCAGTAGGGGCAAGAAGCCAGAGGAGTAATAAGAATGAACTAATGTATCTTGTTCTGAGGGCACAGTTTGTCTGAGCCTTGCAAAGAATGTTCTAGCCTCCCATGTGTTGCACCCTAGCTCTCCATCCTCTTGAGATGCAGCAGCCTGTGCCCTGGAAGCCAAGTGTGAGTTTCACGGAGACAAAGCTGTTCTTTCATGCTCTGTCCTACACTAAGACTGCCAGTACAGTCTGCAGCATACAGGAAACTGTCTAGAGTGCTTCTATACTGTTTCAGGACACCAGCCAACTACCTTGAAAGCATTTTTAACATTGTGATGGTGGCTGCATATTGTTTGGTTTTTATAATGGGTAGGGGAAGGAGGACAAGAGTGGAATTTAGTATTGAAACCTGTTTGTCATTCTTCAAAAAAAAAAAAAAAAAAAAAGCTTTTTTAAAAAACCTACACTCTTTCATGCTAAGGTGGAATTCAAGTAGTTTTCATACTGTGAATTATAGAATGAAATACTGAAGTGTCCCCTACCACAGAGACATTCATCTCCCCTTTCCCCTGTTTTTGTAAGTCAAGTGGTGGCAGTCCAAGAACCCTTCTGGATTTTAGTGACACTGATTTAATGCAAGGTGTGTGTGTGTGTGTGTACATAGGATGAAGTTTTATGCTTTCTGCTTCTCTTTGGCTTGCAAGGCAAACATAGGAAACATTTTAAAATCTGAGAATTGAGTGCCAATATCTTTTAAACACACACGCATACTCACACAACCCATCTCAGTTCTGGGAGACAACTATTTAATCAACAGAACTATATCTAAGCACAAATAGTGGGATTCTTCACTGTCTGGTAGGTATCAGCTTTCCTGATGGTGAGTGAGATAAGCTACATCTCTGACAGCAATTGCTTGCTGGACTCCTAACTAAGAAGCTATTCTGTGTTTTTGGCTGTTTTCCAGTAATGTAGAACTTATGGCAAGGCGGACAAACACTTCATGTCTCTCATGAGCATTTCAAGCTTTTGCTGATATGTCACATGTTTAAAACCAGACGCACAATTTTAAACTATTGGAGTCAAGCTAGCAAGTATACTTTCTTAGATTTTTGTACAAAGCCTGTACCTGTATGAGTTCTGATTTCAATAAAAAAGTGCTTGTGCTGTGGGCCTGCAGTTTTTCCATCTTCTGGTGGGGTAATGACTACCCAAGTGAACCACGTCCTATTCTGTGGGATAAACAGCAGCAGAGGAGAAGGGGAAGCTTCCAAGTCTCTTGTTGTAGTTGTTTGCTCAAAGAATTGCTACTACCCTTGCAAAGCCAGCTGTGGCCTTTTCATTCCTTCATCTTTCCATTGCACCTGTGTTGCATACTAGCAGTGATGGTGACAAGTTTACCAGGAGCCAGAGGGATGTCAGCCTGAACATCTGTCTGGTCACAAAAAATCCCTGGTAATTGACCTTTACTTTTGTTTTTCTTCCTTTTTTTTAATCACTCTGTTAAGAGTTCCTGAACATGAGTCTCTTTGCCCTTCCTCCACTTGTGAAGAAAGAGTGGCTGTTGGAGTTGATGCTTACCTGGTGTGCTAGTAAGGCAGATGTCCTTATCTTGGCAAGTGCAAGATACTTAGCAGGAGTCTCAGCTGATCCTACTTCATTAACACAGCCCAGGAATGCAGAGGGCTGTTTGATCTTAAACTTCAGTACATAAGAAATCCTGACTGCTGGCACTTCCAGAGATAAAGAACGGGTAAGTGAATAAATGATCTCCCTCTCAGGAGGGACCTTTGAGAAATAGGAAGACAGGTTATTGTATTACCTTTCCTCCACAATCGCATAAACTGCTTGATTTAAGACTTGTTTTAGAAAGATCCAGTACTGCTTAATTCAAATAAAAGTACTCATCAGGTTAGTCCTAATACTTTGAGAATTGTGAACTCTGCTATCCAGTAACAGTAATAAAATAATAGTTTTCCATAAAGCTGCTTAACTTGTTCACTGATGAAGTAACTTTTCTTGGCGTTTTGGGTTCTGATATACATTGTTTAGTTGTTTTCCTTTTGGATCTAGACCTTGCAGCTGTAAAAATGTTAGAATTGTTTGAGATGTTAAATGATTATGTTAAAGTTTTAAAAAGAAAAGTATAAAAAGCTATCAAGAGAATGGGACTAGAGCAAAGTTTCTGAAACTGATGATTGACAGCCAGTATGTTCAGAAGACTTGTGAGGAAGACAAAATAACTGAAGACCATTACAGTTCGTTTTTTCCAATAAGCACAGCTAGATGAGATTCATTATGCACTGGTTCATGTGACCACAGATCTTTTATATAACTTGCTGGGCCATGAGTGTTCAACTCTCAGCAAACATTTCCCTTCTTTGTCTAAAGAATAGCAATGAGCAGAGTTTAGGAGAGTACTAGGAGAGCTAATTAGAGCTCAGTCCCTATTTCTCCTGGCCTTTCGTGTATGTTCCAAAAGCTTTAATTTCTGCAGATTTGTCCAGAGTTTTTGTGATATGAGGAATTGCTTGTCAGTCTCTCAGCCATGGAGAAAAACAAGAAACACCATACTTTGGCTTCAAGTCAAAGGAGTCATGACATTTTACAAGGAGCAAGAACATTGTTATCACTGCTGCTTGCTCTGCACTAGCTAGTGAATTTGCTTGAACTGCACAAGCAAGGATATGAATATTTCTCTGCTTTATCAAACAAGTTCCGGAAGAATCTTCTTGCAGAAACGGTTCTTAGTTCCACAGGGCAAGCCAGAGGTTAAGTCTGCTTCTCTGAAGACAGGCATTTTCCATTCTAAAGAATGGAGAGATTCGGGCTACATGCGGTAGCAGTGATGTTCAGATTTTTTTTTTTTTTTTTTACTCAACCTGTCTCATCAAAACAGAAAATGAAGCTGAGGAGCTGACCAGGACACCTAACATGTAGTTCACTTTCTGCTTTTCTAATGTCCACATCCCTTGACAATAGAAGGCCCATTTCCCAAGACCTTTACAGCTGTGATGGAGCAACTTGGAACTGAGAGAAATAGATTGTACAAGTCACAGCACGGGAAGCAGATGGTGTTTCACAGAGCTACAGCAGCTAGGAGACCTGCAAAGGCCTAGATGGGATGAGCCCATGGGCCTAAATCCACATAAGCCAGAGTGGGCAGGTCTAAGAAGGTGAACCTTTTGACTGAAGGGAGACAGCATCAGAAATTTTTTGTTGAGAAGGGTAGCCTGCAGCCATGTAAGGGATTGATGGCTGTCTTTGGTAGGAGGAGAAGGCCCAGGCTAGCACTGCTGGCAACACAGGACCAACAACAGCATAGTCCTGTATTCCCGCTGGGGGTGGGGTGGGGGGGGAGGTGTTGCAGGAGGAGGGGGAGAGTGTGTTGGGGAGGTGGAGATTGAAGCTTGTTATCAAAGGTAAGATTATTACCAACACAACAACTGAAGAGGAAGATGTCCCAATAAGCAGTCTCTGCTGTGGAGAAAATATCAAGCTGCCTTGTGGAAGAACTGGTGGAAGGTGAGACTGGGGCAGGACACACTCAGAACAACTTTGCAGGTATTCTGGGATGCATTTAAAAATGCATGAGAATTAGTTTGGGTAGCTAATAATAAGCTATAATAAAAATAAGTAAGAATCCAACACTAGGGCAGCTGAAACACTTGACCTATAACTAAATGAAGGAGGAACCTCGGAAACGATGACTACAAGTACTGACACAGAACAGATGACCTAAGAAGGTCACAAGAACTGTAGCTGATGAAGTTCAGTATACTAAAGTGCAAGGTAGCTTGACTTTAACTTTTTAAAAAGGTTCTGTTAAGTTTTTCTGAAAGCTGTTAGAGCTAAATAGAATTGTGCACCCACTACTTTTCTTACAACCGTGTGCTTGTGCAGATGTGTTATATATGCTGGTTTTATCTTCAAGAACCCAATTATTCCCCTGTCCATTTCCTCCTCAAAGCTTAACAGGGGGAGGTATAAGAGAAAAAAAAAAGACAAAACATCTGCATTTCTAACAGTTCCCTGTTTTATTGCGGTACATCAAAGTAGGTTAATATTAAGTGTGTTACCGACATAAAATATTGGTGGTAAGTCATTTTTTACATTGTTGACTTTTCCACCTTAAATATTTCTGTGCAAAAGAATCTACATCATTGTTCTGTAGCAGAGAATCTCTTACAATGTCCCCTACAACATTGAGGGCGTTAAACAAAATAGTGAGAAGAGGCAAAAAGCAGAATCTTTCCCCCGCACGCACACTTGTCAGCTTTTATACTCAAAAACACAAAAGTGATTACATCTATGCCATGCAAAACTGTACAATATTACAATGAAAAACCTTAAAAAAATAAAATAAATGATATGAAGCCGTCATACATAAAAAGGTAGGTATAATTACTCTGAAATACCAACACTGGTTTGGTTGTGGATTTCTTCCCTGTGGATGAAACTTTTTTAAATGCAGAGTGAAAATAGGTTATACTGAGCTGTGGCTGGAAAGAAAGATAATGTATAGTTTGAATTTAGAATGGAAAGTCTGTAGTAGACCTGTTTCTGAGGGCATCTATCAAATAGAGCATGGAACACAGAGTGTGCAGATAAGTGCAGTTTGTGTTAGTACAGAAAATTGTCCCATTTCCTCCAAGGAACTGACTCCTATGTGGAAAAAAACAAAAAAAGCACAGCAGAAGCTGTGCCACAGATATGTGCCACTGATTCTCAGGCTAAAGAGGTATGGGTAGTTGCGCTGTGATAGACTTTACCCTTGATGTATTCATTTAAAACTAAACAGCATACACAAAATTGAACAAGAAACTGCTTCTACCTAAGAGTATGTTTGTTCTGTCATTTGGGATCTGGCTGTGCAAGACAGTATGATGCTGATACCTGTTTCTCTGTTAATAGTCCAAGTGTCTTGAAAGGCTGATAAACTGTGAACCAGTTAGGTGCAGTTAACCTTTACTTCCATAAAAACACTATGCTTTGTGGATTTTTTTGGTAGGACAAGACCCTTTACTTCCCTCTGCTGCATACCTGAGAATAACATGCTTGGCTGTTAATTTTATAAGAATCAAATCAAAGACATAAAATTCCTGACAGTTTTGAAACTTGTTAAAATGGGCAAAATAAGCATTCATAACAACCTGCAGCAACTAACCAAGAGGAAAAGAAGGTATTTCATCAGCAACAGAAATGTTTTTTTGAATCCATCAGCCATTTTCTGCAGGTCAGATGCAACAGAGAAGAGAGTACTATAACCCTGCTTTTGGTTTATGAAATGGGGTAAGCCACATGCCTGTGTCCATGCACGTGCAGGGGAAAGCTACTGACCAAACCTTTTTCATTCTGTAACCTGGAGTCGTTAGTAGCTGCCTGAATCTTCAGATCCTTTGTTGCCGCAAAAAGAAAACAAATTAATAAAAAAACAACCAACCCATACGTTTAAGTAGTGTCATAGATGCAAGATACCTTCAGTCTCAACCAAAAGGAAATAAACAGCTAGATACCTATTGTGTACACAGAACATATGCTACAGTAAAAAAAATAAAAAAAAAAAAAGGGAGATTTTTAAGCTCCCTGGACAAATTGCAGCCCTCTACTTCTGGAGTTGAAACAATGCTACAGTGCAAAGTAGCAAACCAAACCTTAAGAGACAACTGTCTTTGAGATACCAGGCAGAAGTCTTACAGTTCAAATAACCAAGTTACTTTTCCTAGCCCACTAAGTATTTAAAAAGCTCAGCTACGGTATGCTTTTGTTTTCAGTGTTCATACCAACAAAAAAGATGAGTGTGGTTTAAAATTGAGTGTATAATGAAATGGACCCCAAATATATAAAAACTATTCCCGTCCTAGGACAACCTTTCTTCTTTCAAATAAGTGATATGGTCATTTGCTTTTCAACTGAGAGAACAGTTGCTGTTTCTCTTTTTAACAGATGCGTATAAAAATGCACAGTACCAAACTAATGATTAAATATAGTAATCCTAAAGGAGACTGCCAAAGCTTAAAAACTGTGATGTACAAACAGCGTAGGCCTGTGGAGCTCTCATCCTGTGGAGCTTAGTGTTGTAACACAGCTGACCTCTGATCTGCCTGAAAATGTCAGTTTGGGCTATCAATAGACTTCAGTAATCAATAGATTACTGTACCATAGTAAACATGTGCATTTAGTCATTTTAATAGTTTTCTGTGTTGTGGCTCTTTGGGTTCCATTTTCAGATAGAACATTAGCTCAACTGCAAAAAAAAAAAAAAAAAAATCCACAAAAAAGATGCTGTGACCCTCTCTTAGGGGACTTGTTGTACAGGCTGCTCTATCTTAAATGACTGCTGTTTAAATGCCTTCTCTGAATATCAAAATAAGATTAATGTTTAAATACAACATACAGTAAATACTAAACTAGTCTGCAAAGGTTTTGAAAAGTGTGTGGACATGCTTCACCAAAAGGAGGAAACTGGGGGGAAAAGCAGTGGTTATACTTGAAGCAATATGCAGCCTTTAGAAAAGAAGCTGATGTAGAGCTTTAATAATGCCATTAACACCCTGCCTATCTGTCCCTCAAAAAGATAAAAACCTATTCTGGAAGGAGTTTCAAGTGCTTAGCTGTTTGCTAAAGCTTTTAATATTAAATGCCAGGCTTGCAAAAGTAGTACCTTTGAAGTGAAAACAAGCAAACAAAAAAAACACTACCAACTTGCTACTCCGAAAAACCCAAACTGGAGAGAGACAGGTTTTTGATATGATGGTTTCTAAAAAAAATTGTGAATTCCTGTCCCGAAATAACATTAAATGAGCTTAAATTTTGACAAGCCTCTTGATTCAGAGTGAAAGAGAAAACTAACCCAGCATGATAAGATGGTATAGGCAATGATCTGTGTCTCGTTCCCTGTTTCACATTTAGATCATACCTGGAAATTACTGTACATGGTTTGAACTTACCTATAACTTCCATTAAAGAAGACATAAACTGGAAAACTCCAAACATCTCTGTATGGGTGAAACACTGTATTACTGCTGACTGCAAGAGGATGGAATGGTTTAAGAGCCATAGCAAGTTTCTGAAACCCACAAAAAACAGTATTCTAAATACAAAAAGCCCTTACATGTTTGAGTATGGTCATAGTATAATGCCAGCAACAATACTACTGAGAAGAGAGGCTTGTTTGAACACTCCCAAATGAAAAACACATCTGCCTTGCTAACTGAAGAGACAAGACATCTTCTCTTATCATCCATTTGTACATCAGTCTCTCACTTTATTCCATTGACTGCATGACCAGCTTCAGCTTTTTACTTATTTTTGCAACTTCAGTAGGCTCTGTCATCCACTGCAATACTTTCTGCCCTCCTGCTACTGGAACCAAATAGCAGGTGAGCACATAGAAGCAACTGCAAATTGCACAAACCCACAGCACAGGTGGGGAGGGAGAGGAAAACCAACCTTGCCAGCATGGCAGTTGTGGGTGACTAGGCATCTTTGACAACCACAGTGTGAACAGTATGAGGTCAGTCTTCAAGGTTCTTCATTGCTACAGTGACAGCACAGCCAGTAATGGCTAGCTTCAGGATAAGAGCACTCATTTGGTTGATGTGTATTATAAACTAGTATTTGGTAATGATAGTAACAGTTTTCTGTTTAGGGATGATGAAAGAGATGTGGAAGACTGCTCCCTTCCTAGTTAAACCCAGTCAAAGGCTGACCCAGGGAAACAGTCTTCCTGCTGAATCCTGCGGCACTGAGTTTCCTTGCTGCTGTAAGAACCTCTACCATAGTATGCCATAAGATATCTCAGCTGCACAGCTAGCACACAAGGAACCAGGGCAACCACCTGGCTGACTGGTGCCCTTGGTTGTTGGGGCAGGGGGTTGCTTTCCAATCATTGTCATTTTTGCAAAGGATGGGGAGTAACGTGAAAGTAGGAATTATAGCCTCAGTTATGCTACTGCCAGAAGCAAAGAAATGTTGTGAAGTACTGCAGGGACTTCTCCTGGCAGTGCAGTGAATGCTACGCAAAAGGAGTAGCTGACCTGCAAAAGGTTTTAGGCCAGGGCTCCAAGTCCGTATATCACCGAGCATGAAAACAGGGACAACACAAATCTTAAATTAAAGGCTCTCTTAAATAAGCATCCATCTTCTGCTGCATACACAACGCTTTTTTTTTTTTAATATATACATACATATTTTACTCTAACATCTGTGTATTTATTTAAACTCTGTAGTAAAATATGCATCATCTTAATCAATAAGGATTTGCTGGCAACAATCAGATTGACATTCAAATGTGGTGGCTGAAAGCTTTTATGTGCCTCTGACATACTGATCATTCCCCATGCAGGGGAAGGGGGTCTCTGTGCTAGTTTTGTACAGTACAATGAACTATTGTATGAAAAAAAAAAAAAATCCCTCTAAATTTTCTGTTGTTGATGCTGGTCTGGTCTATTTAAGCTACTTTTGAGGAAATTGGGGGCTGGGGTGGGATAAATATGTTTTTAAAACAGCTGTAACCACAAAAATGAAATCAATACTAATACAAATCTACAGCATCTGATATTTACCAACACCCTAACTTTGCTCATTTGCTGCTGTCAAATCTAGAGAAGGGAGGCAGTGCTGAACGGTGTTGAAAACAACCAGCTTCTACCTTCGTCTCTATCCCACTCCCAGATCACTTTCAGATGGGAAATGGGGAGGGTTAAGATGATGAAGGTGGGAACTGGAACAATTGAAGGGGACAGCCATTGGACAGCAAGCTGCTGTGATGTCAACTGAAAGCTGAAGCAGTTCATGAGTCCCAACTCACGTGGTCAGAGCTCTCCAGGGAGAGACTCTTGGTCTTGTGAGGAGAAACTGGGCTGGGAGGGCTGCTGAGGTTGGAGCTGTTTGATGCAGTGGAGTGTCTCGGAGAGTCAGAGTCCTGCAGCCAAGAGACACAGAAAAAAACAGTAAGTAACAAGACAGAAAGTTTAAGTGACTGAGGGTGTCTGAGCAACAGGTGACTGGATTCAGAGGCCTGCACATATTTTGCTTGTGTCCAAAAACACTGAGGAATTTTCTTTCCTCAGAATTTCTCAGCGGGGGGTGGGAATTAAGAGTAAGCTGTCAGATCAGTCTGCTTACAGCAGGCATAATTGATGCTGATATAAGACACAGCACCTGTGGGATTCTTGCAGTCTGCACATTACTGAGGGCCTCTTCATCAGCCTGTGCAACTTCAGGTTGCTTGTGAGCTACAACAGCTCCTGCCTTTTTGAATCTTCATGGTACAAGCTTCATCACAGTTTCTTCTATGATGCTCCCAGAATATTAATTCAAACCATCCTAATCAAGTCACTCTAGTAAGATCTTCCAGACTACAGCAAATATGTCTGGCCTGAGTTTGGGTTGACACTTGCCTTTCTGTACCACGAAAAGCATGTGTGATCTCCAATTTTCTCATTCCTCGGTTAGAAAATGGGCCGGTGAAGTTTTGCTGGCAAATTTCAGATTGAACCCTCATACGTAAAACATTCTTGGTTGGAGGGACTGAGTTTAGCACTGGGCAGGATTGTCATCCTATCATAATAATAGTCTTGCTTTGCACAGAACATAAATGATTAAACCGAGTCTCTGCTCTGAATGAAATTATTATATGATAATTCTTAAATTACCTCATTAACTTCAGGCACTCTGAGTACTTCATAGTACTCTGAGTACTATGACAAAATGCCTGCTGTGAAATGTTTGCTAATATAGCTTAAGAGTCTTTGCAAATAAAGGGCAGAAGGAGTATCACCACTTCAAGCTGTGAGATTGCTATCAAGCTGTTAGTCTACTGGGCCACTATTTTTGGGAACCTCACTATGGCTTGTATCTCCAGATATGGAGTGCAAATAGAATTTTCTGCACATTATATACCAGGAACAGAGTTAGACTAGAATCATAGAATCACCTAGGTTGGAAAAGACCTTCAAGATCATCAAGTCCAACTGTCAGTCTGACCTACTGAGTCCCATCACTAAACCATGTCCCTTAGTGCCATGTCCACATGTCTCTTAAATACCTCCAGGGATGAGGACTCCCTGGGCAGCCAATTCCAATGCTTGATCACGCTCTCTGTGAAGAAATTCTTTCTAATATCCAATCTAAACATCCCCTGATGCAACTTGAGACCGTTTCTTCACATCTTATCAATTGTCACCTGAGAAAAGAGACCCTCCTTGCTGCAACCTCCTTTCAAGTCTTTGTAGAGAGTAATGAGGTCTCCCCTCTGCCTCCTCTTCTCCAGACTAAACAACCTCAATTCCTCAGTTGCTTCTCCTAAGTGTTGTTTTCTAGCTCCTTCACCACCTTCATTGCTTTTCTTTCCACACACTCGAGCAACTCAATATCCTTCTTGTAGTGAGGGATCCAAAACTGAAGGCAGTATCTGAGGTGCGGTCTCACCAGTGCTGCGTAACAGGGGACAATCACTTCCTGACAAAAAGTCTTTTGTCAGTACAGCTTGAAACACACGAAATACAAGTTTTCATTTTCAACAGTAATTTTTTTATTTCAATAATGATTCCAAACTCATAGCTAATCAGGGAGTTACACCAACCAAACCCATGACATAATTTAACTACCTCATCTTTATCAACACACTTAGATTTTTCTCCTCTTTATCCTATCACTCACCTCTCGCTCATAGTCTCTCGTTGGTGCATCACTGCCTTGGTCCAGGCCACCAGAGGATAACGAACCATCTGAGGGCGATGCCATAGGCTGACGCTTTACTCCATAGCTACCTCCTGAGAATTCCCTCCGCAATGCACTGCCGTTTTGTGCAGATGATCCTAAAACATCCAGAGGAATTAAACTGTGTTACGGATGCCCAGTCAAGGTACTAGAAATTTATTAGCTGTTTCTCTTTGCTATTTCTGCTTTCCTCCAGCATGTCCCAAGATGCTCAGCTCATGGCTTGCAGTTGATGTGGGCTTTTATCTTGTCTGCTGCCAGATGCGGTTTTTCCTAGGGATTCTCTGGTCCCTCCCTTGGCATGTCAGGATTAGCACACTACACAGCACAGACACAGTCACTATGCCCCTAACAAAGACAGCAGTTGAAGAAACTGCTGTCGTGGCAGCCTAGTTCCAGTGGCTTCTCCCCAGGGAGTGGGTAGGGTCATACCAGCATATATAGACTACAACAGACCTACATTCTTTCTGCAAGCTGTTGGCTATTTTCACATGCTCCATTATTTAGTCACTTGCCTGGTCTCAGCACAGGTCACTGTGCTGACACTGGCACACAAGGGCAGCATGGCAGCACTAGGAAAGGTGTTTTCAGTGCAATGCAATGCAACTCTTGCTCAGCAGCCAGTTTTCTACTGGCACTAGCAGCAAGAGAGGCATCAAGAGCTCTATGTAGTTCAGCAACACAATTAATAACCGTGGAGCTTGTAAACAACTTGTCAATGATTTAAAATACCTAACCAGCAGCAAAGTAGTCCCAAGGGTAAGAATGTCATTTTAATTCTAACTGCAGTTTTAAAAATTTGACAAATTTCAAATGCAGGATTCTCAAACTCCTAGCTGCTTATTCATGTGCTCCTTTGAAAGCAAGATTATAATACTGTCCTCGCCTTCAATGGGAATACAGTCAGCCATCACGTCTGAAAATCCTGTCTAGTGGCAGTACAGATGATAGAAGCAAATGAAGGTAGCTCTTCCCTAAAATACTTGTGCATAGCCCCAAACCAACACAGATCTGTTTGCTTACTTGCTGCTAACCCACTGCTTGCGCTCATCGATCGTCCTGGTTCTGTGCGGGATTTTGTGATCGATGGGATACTGACAGAGCCACTGAATACTGTCCGACTTTCCTGAGGCCGAAGATTCTGCAATGCAGACACACACAACAACATGTTTCTTATTGACTGCTGGCTCAGCCTTGGATATTATGAAGGAAGGACCCAAAATACATGAAAACCCCAACCTTACCACAGATGAGTTACCTGAGCAGCAAGTCAGCAAAACTTGCAAAATAATATTCTGCAGTTTAGTGCAGAGACTGGAAGCACACACAACTGATAGTGAAGTACTGAATTACATGGACATATGCAGACAACTGAAAAAGTATGTCTCATAATTCAAGAATTTCCTTGAAAGGATAGTTTGAAAGCCTAAGTTGCTATAGACATAATTCAAGATTTATCGCATAATGCATTCTTTCTGTGCACATGCTTCCATGGATTTTTATTAAAATTTCTCTCTTTGATACCATCATTTGTGGCTTGCATGCGTAACTTTATACAGTAACTATACTAATCCCTAATGCCTGCAGAGTTATGAACACATACTGGATCAATCTTCCATTACTTAGGTGATTCGAAAGGTATTAACAGCATTTCTCCAGATCTAAATCAAGTGAACCAAAGAAAGAGCATTTCTCCAGACCTAAATCAATTGAACCAAAGTCAGAATCAGCCTTGTATTTTCAGCCTGCTCAAACAGGATGACCAGGGCAGCTGCCATCGGTTTTTCTACATATTTTCATTAACACTATCAACTCTTAGGCTCTTTTGCAGCCTAAGAGTTCCAGTGAGATATTCTAAATTGTTACTGGACTGAAGTGGTCCTTTACTGAGGGAAGAAATAAAACACAATGCCACTACTTGGATATGACATAGGTTATGTCTTCAAATGAAGGGAAAATGATACTTTGAAGTAATTACTTGGAGATTTTATTTCTGCTTCTGTTAAGTTATAGCTAACTGTGGGGGAAAAGACTTCTTAGCTGCTTATTTAGCCCATCTGTCCATATATGAGCTGACTTTTTAACCCGGAATTTCTAATGTTTCTAATGCTTATTGTTTCATCTCTGCCTAAACATGAGACTAAGATGATGTGTACTATTAAGTCATGTGCATTAATTAGAATTAGGTTTAGGGAACCTTTACAGATGCAGAATGTGAAAAGAACTGCAGGTAGTGCTGAGCATTACTTTATTTCCACTTTACAAAACACTTCCTGCAATAATGGTTAATTTCTTCCTAACCATATTTAATTATTTCCCCATCCTCACCCTGAGATAAGTTAACCACAATAAAACAACATTTTCTATTGCAATGCCTATTTAGGCTGGGATGTTATGAAAATTTCAGACCAGAACAAAGATTCCCACTCCCCCAAGGGTATTCTCAGAGACCTTCAGATACCATGCATTTCTCTAGCTATATTTTAAAATGGATATTTAGATAAAGGCTTTGTAATGAACAGGTATTACAAAAGGCAGACTTTATCAGATAATTGTTACCAATCTGCTGTCAGTCCAGTTTTACTGTGACCCTTACAGTCATTGCTATTACACTCAAATCTTTGCTTTTCATCCTCCCAGTAGGCTAGAAATGGCTGTTTTTTAACATGCAAAAAACAAAGAAGAATTAAAAATCTCTCTCAAACACCAACAAAAGAGTATCAGAGACCTTACCAATGGAAAAGCCCTGTTTAATTCTTCTCTTAGCCACTTCTGCACTGTTGTCAATGGGGATTTATACCCAAAGGCTTAAAAAAGTCTCTTTTAAATCACTTGTGGGATCGTGCTGCTCCCTCTTGCTTACCTTTGTTTTTTTTTTTTTTTTAATGAGAATGAACAACTTACTTTGTAGCACCAAATACTACATTTCTGCTTCTGTCCTTCACTATGCAATAAATGATCTGAGTTACAGCTTAGACTGTGAGCAACCTGGCTACGCATAAACAATAGAAAGTCCACCAATGATACACAAAGGAACAAATGGTCTAGGGAACAGGTTATTGTTGTGTCTTGAGAAACATAAAAGAAAGCCAAGAGCAGCACCAGGCAAATGTGTGCACTGTGGTCAATAATACACTGGCGTTGCATGGAAGGTGCTTTGTACTTGTATAAACTTACAATATTTAATTTTGCAAGGAGAGCAACTATATTTAATGATAAGGTAATTTACCTCCTTAGCAGTGACTTAATAGACATCATACAGGCAAGAGCGGAAGGAAGGAATGGGTGATTTAAAAAGACTAATTTATTTTATTAGTCTAATGACAATCATTTTTCATGACCTCAGATTGCAAAGTCCATGTAATTCCTTGTAGAAAGTTACTCCACAAAGCAAATCTTCTATTGTTCTTTGATCTAAAAATAAAATAAGTACATGCTGGAGACCCTGGCATTTTGGACCAAAAAACCCTGGAAGTGATATGCACATGATGCAGAAAGGGGATTCAAAGAAAAATAAATGACAGTTATTAGTGGTAGTTCTCAAGCAGGAAAACACAGCAAGTTAAAAACAAAGCAGAAAAAAATGAAACCTGAGCTTGCTTTACTTAAAGAGAGAGACAAAAACCCCTTATTTGGAGTAACAATCCAAATCCTAGCAGGTAAATTCATCCCCACTTCCAAATGGAGAAAGATGAGAGAATTTATCTTTCAAGAGAAAAAAATCAGTAGCAGAGAAACTCCCTATTCCCAGTTGGAGAACTGTGTTACTGAACCCTAGCTCTTGTGCCCATGCTAACCACTCCCACACTGCCTTCTCTGACTGTGGGGTGAGAACATACAGGGCCTAACTAAACAGTTACAACACCCATAGGAAATTGTTTGCATATATTTATCTGTCCATCATGCTTCTTGTTTTGTTTTCTTGTTTTAAGTGGTGTTCTGTTCATTACAAGATAAATCTGAGCTTTTAATTCTTCCATGAAATGACATGATCTAAAAGCCTATTTTAAAGGTTCATTTTCAACTCTCCTTCAGACCCCATGCTGTTTTGGTTCCAACATCCTGTTTGGTACCTTGGTCCTCCAGTCCCTCCAAAGGGACTGCTAGCCTTCTCCAAACACAGAGAGGGATATGAACAGACACAAAAACAAAATCCATAGCCTTGCTTTCCACAGGCACCTTACGACCTGAAGCCAAAGAGATAAATGCTTTCCTTCATACAAGCCTAAATTTCCAGTGCTCTAAGGAGGTAATAGGCACGAGATTTCAACACTCCCAGCTGCCCAGCTTATTCGTTTCTCCAATTTATGCTAGTGGGCTACAATGTTAGGATGAAGGATGCTTCCAAAGCCAAAATTAATATTGTTCCTGTCTGAAATGCCTGGGGCCCAATCCTTACTGACTTCAGGGAGACCAAGAAGGTAGAGGATGGGTCACAGTCTGTTGATACAGCAGTGTATAGCAAACATAGAAAATTCTATAGCACAGTTGAATTAAAAAAAAAAAAAAAAAACTTTTAAAAACCAGAGCTGAAATACAGCTTTGGTGACCCTACAATGGCCCTCTAACAGAGAAACAAATTTCATGTCTGCTTAACAAGACTTTTTTTTTTTTTTTTGCATTTTGATAGAGCATTCCTCTTGTGTATTTGCATCTCTCCTTTTACCAGAAAAGCCAGGATGGATGCAGACCTGTCATCAGAGAGTATGTTTTCCAGAACTCTGCAACTTCGTTTTTGGATATTAATGGTTGTGAACATTACACAACAGTGACACATGACTGGTTGAAGTTCAGGTGTGCAATTTTGTTTTGGAACCTTATGGAAAAGACACTAATTTTCCTCCTGCATTTTTAAATTCTTTCTAGTGTTGTATGCAGGTATGTATCTAAAACCCTTTCCAGCGAAAAACCCTTTCCAGGGGTCTAGAACAGCAAAGCAGTCTGGCACTGAAGGTTTGCTATGCATGTCTGAAGAGGGTCCAAAGATTACCATTTCAACCCAGGCCATTCTATGATCAAGTTCTATGATCAAGTCTATGATCTATGATCACAGAAACCAACAGCAGTGTTTCCATGATGGTGGTGGGCACAGCTCAGACACACACAAACCCTGAGCAACCATTCACCATTATACACATCCACCTCACAGATTATTCCTGATTTATCTGCAAATGCGTCCCAAGAAGAACTACAGGCCACAGCGCAGTACACAATTACAACATGCTAGCAGGTACATGTGTGCTTATTTTAGTATGGCTTGTGTTACCATAGGACATAGCAACCTCACATATTCAGACCAGGATGCACAATACATGAAATAAGAAAGTATCATTTCCATCCCCCAAATTTTACATTCCAACTGGAAGGATATCTACAGCACAGTATCTTATCTCAGTTTCTGTTTAAAACTACTAGGATGAAGAGGATCTATATGAACTAGATGATTTTATCTTTAATTTTTGATTTTCCTGCTTGTACATGTTCCCACTTCATTCATTTAATTGAACCTAGAAACTGTCTGGGCACAGTCTGTGTCTCTCTCCATCTGTGTACAGTACTGTGTAAAATTAGAATCATAGAATCATAGAATATCCCGAGTTGGAAGGGACCCATAAGGATCATCGAGTCCAACTCCTGGCACTGCACAGGTCTACCCAAAATTTTAGACCATGTGACTGAGTGCACAGTCCAAACGCCTCTTAAATTCAGACAGGCTTGGTGCAGTGACTACTTCACTGGGGAGCCTGTTCCAGTGTGCAACCACCCTCTCAGTGAAGAACCTCTTCCTGATGTCTAGCCTAAACCTCCCCTGCCTCAGCTTGACACCATTGCCGCGGGTTCTATCACTGGTGATTAAGGAGAATAGGTCGGCGCCTGGCCCTCCACTCCCCCTCGCAAGGAAGTTGTAGACTGCGATGAGGTCTCCCCTCAGCCTCCTCTTCTCCAGGCTGAACAGGCCAAGTGACCTCAGCCTCTCCTCATACGTCTTCCCCTCTAGGCCCTTCACCATCTTCGTCACCCTCCTCTGGACACTCTCCAGCAGTTTTACATCCTTTTTGTACTGTGCTGCCCAGAACTGCACACAGTAATTCTTGCACTCCACATGATTTCATCATAAACAAAAACAGTTTGAAAGTTTGGTCCAACAGAGACAGATCCAGAACCTTTTCCTAATGCAACCTGATACACAGCATCCTGTCCCTGCCATTGATCCTGTCCTCCAGCCACTGACTGCTGGAGGACATACACTGTAGAACAGAAGAATTATTCAGAATTCCCACATCCTTCCTGGTGATTAAAATGCAATTTTCACAGCAAAAGGTTCAGCCCAGTTGTTAAACACTTTTTTTTTCCTTTTAAAGCCACGAAGTATCTGTTTCTTGGCATGTCAGAGCTGTGGAACCACCAAAGCTGACAGCAGAAAAACAAATCAGCTGGGAAGAAAGTTAGGGGGTGAAAGAAATCACTTTACAAAGTTAATAGCCAATGTTAACAGTCAGGCAAAAGGAAAATCACACAGTGTTAGTACAGTGAACACCTGACTCAGCTGTTCATACCCTCAGAGTCATAAAGTTTGGAGTACCCAGAACAGAGCGTGGAGACGGGTGAAATGCAGTGTTTATGGAATCATAAGACAGGAATTTTTCAGCTGAATTAACAGTCATGTGGTAGATGTGTTCAAAGTTGCTCGGAGAGGAGATCAGATGAGAGTGATGATGAGAGAATTGATAAGGGGAATGCTGCTATCAAAGACAACAGAGAGAGAAAGCAATGAAGGATGGTTGTACAGGTTACATCAGCAACAGCAGTCTGCAAGAGCAGTCAAACACTGAAGGACAGCCAAACAGCAACCCTGCTCACTTGTCAACACACAGATTCTTACATTGTCACCCCCAGTCCTCTGAGCACCTTCCTTACAGGGTATCACATGGGCCTGCCACCCTTGCTGTTGCTAAAACATTAAAAAAAAAAATAAAACTTTTAACTCATTGGGAATCGATTCTAATATTTATTATAATTTGATATTTCAAAGAGCACCACAGTTGTAAAAGGTGCTTTACAGACAGTTGAGAAGCATCAGTTCCCTGCCTTGAGGAGCTTACAATCTAAAATAGACATAACACAAAGAAAGGTGAACACAGGTGAGATGGCGTGGGGAGAAAAAAAGATGAGAATACACAACAGTTAAAGATCGTAAGAGATTTCCTTCTGTTATTCATGCATTTTAGTGATTCCATTAAAATTAAGTATCACCCATACAACAAACACACAGTATTTCTAATGGGAGTGAACAGTGTTTCAACAGGATAGGGACACAGACTGGGTGGCAAGGTGAACTGGTTAGTGTCAGACAACTGGGACAATTTACCCTGTCACAGACAGACAACACAAGGCCTACTTCCTTCTGTATACTCACTAAGCTTTACAGAGCTTTAGTGATGAACAGACTTTGCACTGCTGTCTCTGCACTCCAGAAGAGTAGGCCTTTATCAGATAAGGTGCAAAAGTATTGGGAAATTCAAACATTTTTAACAGGTCAACTGAGCAATGTGTTCCCGAAGTGTGGCATAAAGAAAAAGAGGAGAAAAGTAATCCTGCAAATTAAACAGGAACAATTTCTAATTGATCTCTACAGAATGTCCTGACAAAAGTGCTCTTGTTATTCAAATTCATCTAAATCCAGATTTAACAGAAGAGCATTTTTAGGCTCGATCTCACTCCCTGTGCCATCTGTACATTTTCAGCAGGTCAGCCTGCTGAATGGATGGTTTGCACAAAGGCCACCAGCAAATCAGAACACCATCTCTGATTTTCTCTTCCCCTTGTCCAACTGGTTTTATCACCTTAAAAAAACAGATCTGAGTAACATTAGAAACTTTAGGACTTACAAAAATAAAATATGGTAAAAATTCAGCTTACCTCTCTACTAAACCTAAGGCACTACTTTTTGTATGTGGAACGTATTAAAGTTTGGACAAACATTAAATCGCATCCCAATACACATTATCAAACAGTATTGTTACTGTTCTCTTCATTTCCCTCAGCTGGTAAAATCCAACTTTTTTTTTTTCTTAAATGCACAGGTATTATGAGGCTTTGCATGTTAACCGAAACATCAATGACCACATTATGGCATGTAATACATAACATACATTAAATTGTTATTAGTGAGTTTAGCAGCATCTAAATACGAGTATGAAAAGCCATCATTCCAATAATGGTCCATGAAAGTAGACTTTGCCAAGTTACCTGCTACCAACAGAACTGGCAGCAAAGCCAGCCACATTCTTAAAAGCCAATAAGGGAGAAAAGGGGGTGTCTAAAATCACAAGCTAAAAAGCAGAGGATAAGCCAACTGCAGACCATGGAAAATATTTAGCCAGCATTCATGAATGTGAAAAAGCTACGATATGGCAACATTTTAAAAACAATCCTTCATGGAACTCTCTCCATGGACTCTGCCTTTAGATGCATGCATTTGGTTCCCACTTTCTTTTAAGAATACCAAATATGTTTAAGTATTCATTTACTGATAGTTTCTCACTTGAAACAAGCAAAGCTTCACAAATAATCTGTAATGGAAGTATAATGGCTCATGTATAATGAGGTCAAACTGAAGTATAACGTTCAAATATAATTGTTGCAGTTGAGACTAGCTTTTGTATGTGAAATACTTAGGCATGCAGAATATGAAAGCAAAATCAATCCTGTAAATCTGATGTACACAGAGAGGTGGTCTGTGCTGCAGTAAGTGCAGTTCCAGATTTCAGATCTTCACTACAAAGGAGCATCCACGATAAAGTGGCTTCAAGGGACAAGAGGGCAGAAGGGAGGCCAGACTGTACGGCCAGTTAATTGGTGACAGGCTGCTAGGGAAGAAAAACATGTACATAAATAAGTTTGGGGATATACTAACAAGAACGATTCTAAATTGTACAAAGCAAGACAATGACCCCAATCCAGTATCCACATCAATAAAATACAAATATGTACTGATTACAGCTCTGCTAATAGCAAATAAGAATTTCTGGTTCCTGTTATGTTGTAGCCCACAAACTTGTTTGTCAAAGCCAGACCCGTAAGTAACTGCTAGCAATGAAGAAAAGAAGGATGCAAACTTACAGTTGTCTGATAACATCTAATATATTCTCTTTTAAATCTGATCTCACTCTGAGCCTTGCGCATATTCATTTCTGTGCAAACAGAGCTGTACTGAAGCTAAGAGTGTCCGTTATGGAGAGAACACAGGACCAGGTGAAAAGACTGCAGTTTGCCATAAATATGTCTCACTGTTCATGTCATATGCCTGTTGCATACCAAAACCTTGGAAACAACACACAGAGAAACCATCTTTTCCCCTTGTGTGGCTGCATCAGCAAGGACACTCACATGCAGACAGACATGCTGTGCATATGTAGGCATCTGTTTTGTACACAACATATCAGATAGCCAGTAATAACTTAAACTCTCCATTTATCTTATTTTCAATTTGTACTTTTACAATACAATTAAACTCTCTGAAGCTGGTCTTCTAAAAGACATCATTAAGGAAAGCAGTAGGCTGAGAGCAAGCAAGATTCTGTTGGCTTTGCACCCATTAGGCAGTTATGCCACAGGTTAAGGCATCACAAGTGTGTGACCCTGCCTGCCCTCCTGGCATGGTGCAGCCTGGCCACACAAGGGCCACTGCCACTACTTCTAATTCTGTACTTTGTTCAATTTTAGGCACTTCACCTGAAAAAGGCAGCAGAGGCAGGTAAGTGGGACTGCAGAGATGAGTTTTGAATGGATTCACTGTATATATACATACATATTTATAGTGTATATAATAAATATAAATAGATAAATACATACATATAAATAAAAATTGTCACTTGCTTTAGAAAGTTCATCCATGGATGTTAGATAAAAGCTAGGCTGAGCTGGCTATTAGTTTGTGACAATCTCATCCAATGCAGAGATTAAAATATGTATTCTATATTAAACCCTATTAATAAGAACCCTTCTGCCTACATAACACTATACTGACTTCAGTGAAAGCATATACTGGATGAACAAATTTGTATCAGTAGATCCAGCCAAATTTGAAATTGCTCGAAGAAGTCAGAAGAAACAACAAGTAAAAAGGTTCAGTCCATTACTTCCATTCACTTTCTGTATTCCAATATCTCATAAGCAACATCTCCTAAAATAGTTGGATGAAGACAATTTGAGAAAACTATTAGCCTTGCACTACTTGTTCCCCCTAGTGGTAGCACCCTTTAAATGCAAAAATGTATTCTATCATCCCCTTTGGTAAACAGAAATAAGCATTCACAAAGTAAAATACTACAATCTTTCCCATATTTCTTTAATGATAAATACTTTTTCTTCTGAAACATACTAACCTGAGCCATACACAGGACTGGAAGAGTATTCTTTACCTTGTGTACTGATTCTCCAGGGAATGTTCTATTTCCATCCTCTCTTTATCCTGAACTTACATCTTTCAAATAAAATATTAGACTCAAAATATAATATTACATGCAAACACAACACCTTTGCCTCTGTTTTTGTGCATGAGAAACAAAATAGGCAGTTTGGTACAGACTAGATTGAGACTTAGTCCAGCCAAATAGGAAATTGCTGGAAAAGAAAAAGCTGTGTGGGCAGAAGCAGCTCTTGATAGAAAATTTATTGCCTAATCTCAAGTTACACTTTCAAGCTCACACACTTCCAAGTCCCATCAGTGATGCTATTCTGTATCTATTAAGTTAGGAATACAAATACAATATGATTCTACAAGGAGCTACTGGAATAATAAATATCAAATTTGCTTTATGGGCAGTGACATCTCTCAGCATTAAGACTACTTACAAAAAAGGAGTTTTTAATAGTAACTTTAAAAAGAAGCTGCAGCAGTGGAACAAGTGCAGAAATCAATTCCATACCATAAACATTTTCTAATGTCTTCCTATCAATATAAAGTGTAGAAAGTGACTCCTAAATTTCATTCAAAACATCATATTGATTGGTAAGAACCAAAGTACCAGTCCTATTTCCAAATATGACCTTTGAGCTAATACAAGGCTTTTGTAATTGGAATGAATTTAAAATTAAAAGCCATTTAGAGATGACATAACTGAAGAAATATTAATCCAGGTAAGAGTCTAGAAAATCCCCATCTATAGATAAAACCATTACTTATTTTACATTTGCCTGATTTGCGGCTTTATTAAGAATCCTCTCAGCTTTCCATTCTCAAGAACTTTCAACACTCATGTGAAATACTATGTCTTCTGCCCTACCTTTAGCAGTAGCAATTATTTTCTCTACCTGAGGAGAGCCAGAAATATTTGAAAGAACCCACCAGTAAAGGAAGAGTTAAAAAGAAATTCTGATCTGCACCCTGCCCTGAAGCAAATTATCATTCCTTATTAATCATTAGACATATATATAGACACATCCAGGTGAGATAAATGCCTTTAGCCAACTTCCCTTGGATTTGTCTCGTGTTTTCTAGAACCAGCCTGCTCTTTCTTTTCTTTTTTATTTCATTTATAAACACATACACACACACACACACAAAATACTGTTGCTCAATTGCATTAATTTATTATAGAGAGGCTTCTCTAAGTGTCTCTAGCATGAGATTTAAAAGAAATCCCTTCCTTTCCTTGCCTATCCTCATACAAGTAAAACACAGTGTCGAAGGGCTCATGTACAAGATGCAGACTTCATAGTAAAGTATTATATTAAAGTACCATTTTTTGCAAAAGTGAGGTAAAATGAGTATCTGGAGACCAGAAGTTAAGCTCCTAAGCTCCAAAGCTAGTGCAACTGCATGGCACATTTTCTTTCCCAGTCTTACTGTTGTTTCCTTTTAGTTTTTCAGATACTGAAATGTCCTCCTACTTCCTGCTTTCCATGTAAATTCCAAGTAATAGTGATGATCATTTTAGACAGCACTACTGTACTAATGATATATGTCTATGCCTATGTCTTATGGAGGTACTCATATCATCTGTTTAATAATATCATATCATTTTCCTTACAGAGTTAATTATCATATCCTGAATCACATCTATTGTGGATGAATTTAGAAAGCAATACAGAACACACAAATGAGATGCTCTGAAGTAAGCAGTATGATAATCTCCTATGAGCTAAATATTAATTTGTCTGTAGCTCAGCAAAAACTTCACTAACTTCCAGGTGAGTATTTCCTAAACAAGGCTTTGTGGAAACAAACGTTTGCGCTATTACAGGTTTCCTTTTTTTTCATTTTTCAACTGAAAAGGTTAGTTTTCATGTAAGTAGTTCTGTTTCATTGAGTCTAATTACTTTGGAGAGAAAATGAAAAATAGCATCTTACACATGGAAACAAATTTGGGCACTACACATTGTTAAACTGCCACCGTTTCACTGTCTGAGGAGAAGAGGCTGTAGAGAGAGAGAGGCTAAGTTGGAGTTAAGGATGGGAAGAGAAGAAAGGAATTGAACTTATAGTAATATAGCTCATGGAGAAAGGAATTTCTCTTTCCATTTCCACAAAGAGTCCAGGCCCAAATCCTCTTAATTTTTTACCTTCATAAGTGTTATAAAAACTATAATCAATACTGAGAGGCCAACCTGCCTTAAAACCCAGGAGGGATTAGTTATTCCCTCCCCCACTGTCAACGCTTAAGTGTAATCCTCTTCATTTAAATTTTATCACAAACAGTAGAGCCTGTTCAGCTCCATTTCCCTAGTTACACTGCTCCTGATATGAAATAGATCAAACACTCTGAACACACATTTATAATTGTAGTTGTCTGTCTTTCTCTTATTTGCAGCCTCTGTTGCAGACAGTCATTCTCACATGTACTTTTGCACTTACCATTGGAAGGTCTTTGAGAATCTGTATACCATCTCCTGGACCCATATGTGCTATGTGGTTAAAATTAGTTGGGTTAGAAATTAATTTATTTCTCATTTCTGGATCACGTAGCATCTCCCTGGAAGAGAAAATACGGTTTAGATATTTTGTTCAAGGCGAAGATAGACATTTCAAAAATAATTATAGCTTTGATTATCAGCTACTTTAAAATGGAAATTAACTATTTGACCATGTTAACAGTAATAAACTCTTGGTATCATCACTGGCATGGACAAGCAAGCTGTCAAGCTTCCAGCTTGAAGAGAGGGCTAGGGGCCAGAACAAATGAATGCTGTGTTGCAGGCTAACAGCCCACACCCAATAGTCACTAGAATTCAAAAATACACAACCACTGTGAGCTGATAAAAAGCTCTGTAAGATGAGCAAAAGCAGAACTCACTTGTAATGCCGTATTACAAAGCAGAGACGAAAATGAAGGAGAAAATAGAAATAAATTAATACTGAAGTACCTCTCTCAGTCTGTGGTCAGAATTGCATTAAAAGCTCTCGGAAATGACAAGGATGCATTTCAGAACTCAGAATAAATAACATTTTAAAAGACCAAACCACAATCAGCTCAGAAAAGGGAAGAACAAGAACTGGAATTTTTTCTCCACTGCACACAGATTTTACTTATCTTAGAGTCAAAAAGAAAAGAAAGCTGAGAGCCACTGGTGAAAGAAGTTGGAAGTTAGAAACCTGAAGTACTTAGTTCTTGGAGTGTAGTTTAGCACAGTAGCAGGCCTTCTTTAGTGAGTGATATTGAACGGTCAGTAACATGCTTTGTGAACACTGAATAGTGCAGACCTATTTTTACTGCCGTTTAGGAAAGTATTCATGACCTGTTAAAGACTTCTATTTAGAAATATGTTGTGCAGTCCTATGTCCCCTGAAGGTGAGTTTTCTGAAATTTATAGAATGTTTATGTAATTAAATACATAAATCTAAAAAGCATGTTCCTTGTAATACTGCTGAGAGTAGAACTGCCTTTCTAGAAAGAAAAGTAGAACCAAAGTCTGAAAGTAATTAATACATATGCATAATTATCAATGCAATCTCCTTTTGCAAAGTGTTTATTACAGATCTTTATATATACAATATATGTGCACACATGTGCCTATATAAAGTATGTGGAAACATGCATTCCAAATTACAGGTGTTTCAGACAATTTGAATTAACGAAATTACTTGTGTATCCAGTGTATATCCGTTTCCAAACTGGTATTAACACAAATAACACAGAGGATTAGCACACTAGTGAAGACACAGAAACATCTGAATGGGCATTCTAGAAAGCAGCAAGTGAAATACTACATTGGCATCACTCACTGTCCTTCAGGGCCTACAGGGCCTACAGGCATGTACTACTACAGGACAACTACAGGTTGCATACTGACCTTCTCTGCTGCATCCTCTCCTCCTCTGGTACTCTGAATGAATAGCGGCGCTTGTTGTTGATGTTTCGAACCATTTGCTTCCGGCTGTTATCTGATGTCTCAGGAACTACCAGCTCATCGCCCTCTGGAATCAATACAAAAATGATCCAGTGGGACACTTCATTAGGTATTCACGGAATCTGAATTCCAAGACATTTTCTCTTTCTGCTTTTGCTAGTGTAGTACACCACCCATTTCCCATCAAGCCTGAGTAAATGCTCCTTGATTTAGGGGTCTTCTTGGTCACTATCTACTCTGTTACACAAAAGCAGACTTAACCCTTCTTCACACACAAGCTGCCACAACAGTATTTCTCAAAATAACATCCATTAATTCTTTCAAACAAAACCTTTGTCTTCCCTTTTCAAGGAAAACATTCTTGAAAAATCTTCACAGTATATAACATACTTTCACACATGAACAAACCTACAAGGTTTCTTCTCACAGTGAAGAGCCAAGAGTTTGGAAACATTTAAATGGACAGGAAAGGATCTCAGTCCTCTCAAACTTTCTTTGGTAGTTCTCACTGAAAGTCACTAGAACAGTCTTGTTTTGACAGTCATCTGGAAACTCAATGCAAGATTCTGTTTCATTCATTCCCTGATATATTTGAACTCTGATATCTTTTGGTGCAACTGTAGGAAGAGGGAAGATTTTTTCCACATGTGTAGGTCTGGCCAAGGCATCATTAATAAAGACATGAAAAGTACAGCAATGATAATCATACAACAGGAACATTATTTTGAATGAATGCTGCAGCTGCTCTGTCCTGTTTTGTACATATGGAGACTAAAGTTAACACTTAATTATCTTGAACATATCCAACACCTACTGCTGACCACCAGAACAGTTTTTGTATGGAACTGGAATCTTTTTTTCCTTAAGATCAACTGCAGATTTCATGAAATGTCCACCATATTGTTCCTCTCTATGACTGCCACTCCTTTTGCACTAATTTGCTAGCAGACAATTTAAATAAACAATGAAACACAGTCAACGGCAGTAAACATTTCTTGAGTGTTTATTTCCACTGTTTTCAGAATAGTTGCTAAAATATATAGCTTCTGATTGCTAAAACAATGCACAGAGTACATCCTCTCTCCACCTAAAAGCTTAAAGAAGAAAAAAAAACCCCAAAACTAAAGCACATTACTCAGGAACATGCTTATGAAGTGGGCTCCAACAAAGAAAAAAGGCCAAGAAGACTCATAACAAAAATTTAATTCTGAAGCTAACACTTTGGCATACAATCATACAAGGCCCTAATAAGAAGTTATGAATATATAGTATTATATTGCTATATTGTTTTCTGATCCTTGGAAAAGATTTCTTTAGGTCAAGTATAATACTAATTTCAGTCCAGCACTGCCAAGATCATTCTTAAAGCCTTAAATTGTGCAGGTAGTTTTAGATGGTGTTTTGGCAGGTGATCCCAGATTTGGGGGAGCAACTAGTCATTCTCTTTTTTATTTCCAGACTTTTTAAAGTTTTCACTGAATATTCAAAAGGAAAAAAGGAAAAATCAGGCTACCTGCCTACCACATATCTGTCTCATTGCAATCATTGTGGAATATATAAGCATGGCTTTCTCCCAAACCAAGCATACATACATTTGAGAGATCACTTTCTACAATGCATGGATTTAGGCCAAAGAAGAATGCTCTTTCTAAACAAAAAGTTGCTTGATAAAAATCAGCTCCTCTTTACTTACCTGCCATTTTGTTTTTGAAATATATTAATCTAATTGTCTCCAATCCTAAAAGGTTGAGTGATCCTTCTGTATTCAAGGGTCGTACCTGAAACAAGGAAAATCAGTCTTTAATTGTAACTCATATTTATATGGTGCATCTTATTCTGAAAGTTCCAAAGAGCATTATAAACTTTATAAAAGAAGCACTGTTATAAAGCCAACCAGGGAGCAGAACAGTGTAATTGGCCAAAGCAAAGCCTACTCCACAGAAGAAATACAGGCTGGAGGAAGCAGCTTCCAATGACATATGCCTTTTCTCAGAAGTAACAATTGTGAGTCATTATAGCCACAAAGCAGAGGAAAGGACAATTTTAGATTTTAAACTTCTGTTTGGAGATCCAGCACACAGGCAGCTGCCTAAAATTCCACTTAAAGGCCTAGGCTTAACAACATTCCTACCAGCATTTAAACAAATAGTTCCATATGAAGTCTACTTCATGTAACAACACAGTTTGTCTATCAGATGCACAAAGCACTGAGCTTTTATTTTGTGTTAATATCATGTCACAATTACGCTTTGTGACTTAAGAGTATATACAGATTGCTAAAACCTACTGATATTTCTGATCTAAAGCTTTGTGAAGAAAAAAATAAGTTCCATTCTCCAAATAATCTGTTAATTGTTAGAAACAACCCCTTTTTCCCTTTCTTTTTACCCTCTTCCTTTCCCTTCCCCCCTTCCTTTCTTTCTTTTTTCACCCTTCCTTTCCCCTTCCCCCCTTCCTTTCCCATTTTCCTTTCCTGTTATCCTTTCCATTTCCATTTTCCTTTCTCCTTTCCTTTCCATTTTCCTTTCACAGAATCACAGAATGGTTGAAGTTGGGAGGGACCTCTGGAGAGCATCTGGTCCAACCTCCCTGCTCAAGCAGGGTGTCCTAGAGCATGTTGCATAGGATCATGTCCAGGTGGGTTCTGAATATATCCAAGGAGGGAGACTCCACAGCCTCTCTGGGCAACCTGTGCCAGGGCTCTGTCATGCTCACAGTAAAGAAGTCTTTCCTCGTGTTCAGATGGAACTTCCTGTGTTTCAGTTTAATAGAATCATAGAATGGTTTGGGTTGGAAGGGACTCTTCAGGATCATCTAATTTCAACCCCCCTGCCATGGACTGGGACACCTTCCACTAAACCAGGTTGCCCAAAGCCCTGTCCAACCTGGCCTTGAACACTTCCAGGAATGGGGCATCCACAACTTCTCTGGGCAACCTGGTCCAGTGCCTCACTACCCTCTTAGTGAAGAATTTCTTCCTTATACCTAATCTATGTTCTTTTAGTTGAAAGCCATTACTCCTTGTCTCATCACTACACTCCCTGATAAAAGAGTCCCTCTCCAGCTTTCTTGTAGGCCCCTTTAGGTACCGGAAGGCTGCCATAAGGTCTCCCCAGAGCCTTCTCTTGTCCAGGCTGAACAACCCCAACTCTCTCAGCCTGTCCTCATAAGAGAGATGTTCCAGCCCTCTGATCATCCTCGTGGCCCTCCTCTGGACTTGCTCTAATAGGTCCATATCCTTCTTATGTTGGGGGCCCTAGAGCTGAATGCAGTACTCCAGGTGGGGTCTCATGAGAGCAGAGTAGAGGGGGAGAATCACCTCCCTTGACCTGCTGGTCATGCTTCTTTTGATGCAGCCCAGGATACGGTTGGCTTTCTGGGCTGCAAGCACTCATTGCCAGCTCATGTTGAGTTTTTCATCCACCAACACCCCCAAGTCCTTCTCCTCAGAGTTGCTCTCAATCCATTCTCCACCCAGCCTGTGTTTGTGCTTGGGATTGCCCCAACCCAGGTGCAGGACCTTGCACTTGGCCTTGTTGAACTTCATGAGGTTCACATGAGCCCACCTCTCAAGCCTGTCTAGGTCTCTCTGCATGGCATCCTTTCCCTCCAGTGTGTTGACTGCACCACACAGCTTGGTGTCGTTGGCAAACTTGCTGAGGTTGCATTTGATCCCACTGTCCATGTTGCTGACAAGGTTGTTAAACAGCGCCCGTCCTAATACCAATCCCTGAGGAACGCCACTTATCACTGATCTCCACGTGGACATCAAGCTGTTGACCACAACTGTTTGAGTGCAACCATCCAGCCAATTCCTTACCCACTGAGTGGTCCATCTGTCAAATCCATGTCTCTCCAATTTAGAGACAAGGATATTGTGCAGGACAGTGTCAAATGCTTTGCACAAGTCCAGGTAGATGTCAGTTGCTCAGATGACTAATGTCATCTATGTCAGTTAGATGACCGTCAATCTGTGCCTGTTGCTTCTCATCCTGTCACCAGGCACCACCAAACAGAGTCTGGCCCCATCTTATTGACACCCTCCTGTCAGATATTTATATACATTGATAAGATCCCCTCTCAGTCTTCTCTTCCACAAGCTAAACAGGCCCAGCTCTCTCATTCTTTCCTTATAGGAAGTCGCCTAATCATCTTCGTAGCCCTCTGCTGGACTTGCTCCAGGAGCTCCATGTCCTTCTTGTACTGGGGAGCCCAAAACTGGACACAATACTCCAGGTGTGGCCTCACCAGGGCTGAGTAGAGGGGGAGGATCACCTCCCTTGACCTGCTGGCAACACTACCCCTAATGCACCCCAGGATACCATCGGCCTTCTTGGCCACAAAGGCACATTGCTGGCTAATGGTTAACTTGTTGTCCACTAGGACTCCCAGATTCACAGAAAATGGGTGTATGGGGTTATTCCTCCCTAGGTGTAGGACCCTGCACTTGCCTTTGTTGACCTTCATGAGGTTCCTCTCGGCCCAACTCTCCAGCTTGTCCAGGTCTCTGCATGGCAGCACAGACTTCTGGTGTATTAGCCACTCCTCCCAGTTTTATATCACCAGCAAACTTGCTGAGGGTGCACTCTGTCACTTCATCCAGGTCACTGATGAACAAGTTGTACAAGACTGGACCCAGTACTGACCCCTGGGGGACACTGCTAGCTACAGGCCTTCAACTAGAATGCATCACTGATCACAACCCTCTGAGTTCTGTCNTCATGCAGTCAGTTCTCAATCTACCTCACTGT
>VXAA01003921.1:0-29262 GCA_013399115.1 Anseranas semipalmata
GTGAGGTGAATTGAAAACTGGCTAAACAACTGAACCCAGAGGGCAGTGGTCAGTGGTGCAAATTCTAGTTTGAGGCCAGTAATGAGCAGGGTACCCCAGGGCTCAATATTGGATCCAGTCCTGTTTAACATCTTCATTAACAGTCTGGACAATAGGGTAGAGTGCACCCTCAGTAAATTTGTGGATGACACAAAACTGGGGGGAGTGACTGACTCACCGGGGGGTGTGCAGCCATCCAGAGGGACCTTGATAGGCTGGAGAGGTGGGCTGAAAAAAATCTCATGAAGTTCAACAAGGAGAAGTGCAGAGTCCTGCACCTGGGGAGGAACAGCCCCAGGCACCAGTACGTGCTGAGGGCCACCTAAGTTGGTAAGCAACTATGCAGAAAAGTACCTAGGAGTCCTGGTGGACACCAAGTTGAACATGAGTCAGCAATGTGCCCTTGCTGCTAAGAAGGCTAATGGTATTCTTGACTGCACTAGGCAAAGTATCACCCGCAGGTCAATACTTCCCCACTTCTCAGCACTGGTGAGGCCACACCTGGAACACTGTGTCCGGTTCTGGGCCCCCCAGCACAAGAGAGACATAGACATACTGGAAAGAGTCCAGCGGAGGGCCACCAAGATGATCAAGAGACTGGATCAATTCTCCCATGAGGAGAGGCTGAGAGAGCTGGGACTGTTCAGCCTGGAGAAGAGGATGCTCGGGGGGATACTATCAATATCTATAAATACCTGAAAGGAGGGTGCAAAGAGAACAGAGACATGCTGTTTTCAGTAGTGACCAATGCCAGGACAAGAGGCAATGGACACGAACTGGAACACAAGAGGTTCCATCTAAACATCAGGAAACACTCCCATCCCTCAAGACAGTCAATAGCACCTCCCAGTTTAGTATCATCAGCAAATTTACTAAGGATGCATTCAACTCCTGCATCTATATCATTGATAAAAATATTGAGCAGAATTGGCCCCAACACAAAGAGAAAAAAATATATATTTAAATATGCTAGAAACTGAAGGAATAAGTAAGAACAATTGGAAACCAAGCTGAATTAGGCATTCCAGAATATCTCAAGCAGATTGAAAATAATACCTCAGACATAAACAGAAAAAAGAAAAAACTGTGACTACTGTGCAGTGAGGATGGTCAGAAACAGGATGATATATAAACAGATACATTACCGTGGTGTTGACCAAGTTAGATAAATTTCACAAGATCTAGGCTGTTTTAAATGATAAAAGATTGGCATCCATCCTTCTCTCCATGATTCCCCAAATGTTCTTCCTATTCTGAGCACAAAACATTTTTTACATAAATTTCATGTGTACATATGACCCCACTAACAATCCCTGCACAGTCAGACTCGATCTAAGTGTTATTCCTTTCTGACTAGAACAGCATTAACAGTGCAAGCCATTTCCAGTGAAATGTAAGTTGTGGTGGCTCAACAAGAGGGAAAGTTGACAACATTGTAAACAACTTCTTGTTCAGCACTTCAAATCAGCAGTCAGAGGCAGAACTTTTGAGAACAAATATGATATTGTAGAGAGACTATTGTATGAGTCAGGAAAAGACAGTTTTGTGGTATATTCTTTTCCATGACTTTTAGACTCAAATAAAGAATGCAGATCAGTGCTGACACCTTTGATACAGCTACAAACTCTCTACAAAGTAATTCAGGCCATCTAGTGGGGTATCTCCTGTCAATTTTGCTCTTAATAGGAAAAAAAGACATGGCCAGCAGTGCATATACTCGATCATTTCCAGCTGTGAAAACACATGTTTCTACTACTTACTGCTGGTTCAACATTTTTCAGTCTGCATGGCTCCCAACAGTATCTGTCAGTCAAACCAAAAGTATAAATCAAAGGAATGCAGTTAGCGGAACAGTTGGTTCTTAGTCATCAACACTGATTTTTCACCAGTTGCCTTTGGATAAATTAGTATAATAAGTCAGAAAGAGAAAGGAGTGTGAGAACTGCTAGAGATAAACCAGTAATATCTGGGATGCAAGCTATTCACTGGAAACTTCCCACTACAGGAAGAAGAACATGAATGAGGGTTTCTTCATAAGGAGCTCATAACCCACTTTCGTTAACGCTTCCAAAACTAGCCACAGTGCTAAACAAACACATTTAACCACATTTTTTATGCTGATAGTAGAATTGGACCAAAACTTTTAACCTAATGAGGAAACTAACTTTGAATAGGTTTAGGACTTAACATGAATTGGTAATTTATATCTCAACACAATACTTCCCTCTATCTCCTGCTCTGACACATCGCTAAAGTAAATTCTGTTACAACTAGAAGAGACAGATTTTTAATGAAGATGTACATGTCTGTATATATATATGATTTCTTTTAAAAGCTTTGTATTCATAGGTTAGCTTTTCATTTATTTTCTCAGTGTGCATGCTTCCCACGAATTTTAACGCCTTAAATACAGTTTAAGTCACTGATTTCCCAGCCAGCTGATATAATGCAACCTGTGTTATTGGCAATCAAAATTACTAACTGTGTTCAAATCTTCACTTTTGGCATATCACTTTCTAGAGGTGTCATCCAGAGAAAACAGGCCTGTGTACCATGCCTCACTAGTGGCATAAAGAAAGACACTATGAAAGAAATGATATCATTATCATTATTTTGTTCATTGCCCAATTACAGCAAACCAATCATTATTTAGCACCTGAGCATTTCGGAAGAGACCTGAACAACGTATTAGCAGGCTAAAAGCGATCATAACAGATGGCATCAATGTAGCCAGCCTATGGACAATTTATGTTTACCAGGATAGCTTCCCAAAGGCAAAAACCCCAGCTGAGAAGATCCAAGAAGCTTTACATTCAGCAGATACACATCTGTAGTTAAAAGTAAAGATCATGAGCTGGACTCATTTTTTAAAAACATCTTTTGGAGTTATTTGAATGCAGAGGACTCTATCAAATGAAATACTAATGAAGAGGGTTTTGTTTGCATTTTTCTTGCCTTGATAAAAGTGATTATGTAAATCCACAAATGTTGACATGTTTTCTTGACATTTTTAGGAAAATGTAAAGATTCTAAAATTGCTAAATTGTACATTATTCAAATCATAAAACAATTTATGCAGAAAAACTGTTTGTTTTTATTTTTAACTGAAAACAGAAGTCTTCTAAATGGATGGGGATTACATTCAGGATAAAGGCACATAAATGCTACTGCTAACACATACGCTAGGTTTGTAGATTTCCATTATAGTTAGTGGTAGTGTGGTGGTTTTACCCTGCTGGCCAGGTGAACTCCACCACAACCACTCACTCCCCTTCCTCAAAGGGAAAGGGGGAGAAAATACAATGGAAAGGGCTCCAGGCTTGAGATAAGGAAAGGGAAATCACTAACCAATTACCATTACGGGCAAAACAGACTCAGCATAGGGAGATTAATATAATTTATTACCTATCACTAGCAGACTAAAACACCCTCTCCTACCCTGCGAGCGGTGCAGGGGAACGGGGAATGGGGGCTGCGGTCAGTCCCTAACGCTGCGTCTCTGCCGCTCCTTCATGGTCACTCTCTGCCCCTGCTCCACGTGGGGTCCCTCCCATGGGATGCCGTCCTTCCCGAACGGATCCTGTGTGGGCTTCCCACAGGCTGCAGCTCTTCCAGAACTGCTCCCATATGGGTCCGTACCATGGGGTCCATCCCTCAGGACCAAACTGCCCCAACATGGCTCCCCCACGGGCGGCNCAAGGGCCTCTCCATGGGCCGCAGGGGAACTTCTGCTGCGGTGCCTGGAGCCCCTCCTGCCCTCCTTCTTCACTGACCTGGGTGCCTGCAGGGCTGTTTCTCTCTCATTTCTCACTACTCTCTCCCAGCTGTTGTTGCACAGCAGTTTTTTCCCTTCCTTAAATCTGCTCTCCCAGGGGCACCACCAACATTGCTCACTGGCTTGGCTCTGGCCAGCGGCGGGTCCCTTTTGGAGCTGGCTGGAGCTGGCTCTTACCTGACGTGGGGAAACTGCTGGGCTCTTCTCACAGAGGCCACCCCTGCAGCCCCCCTGCTAACAAACCCTTGCCACGTAAACCCAATACATAAAGTCACTCGGAATATATATGCACTTTCTTGTCCACTGAATAGCTAAGGTGTTTATCTAGAAATGAATTCCACCCAAAGTATTAATATAATCTTATTTTTTCACTAATATGATACCTTTAAGAAAACAGGTGAAGGAGCTATGAAGAGTTAATTTCTCTCTTTAAAACATGACACTTGGTATACTGTTGTAAGATATTACACTATGAGAAAAAAAAATATATAAAAATTGCATAGCATTTTTTTTACATCAGCTATATCCCTGACTCACAGTAAACATTTAAATAAAGATGAAGATTTAATTTTAAGCTAATTCTAAAGCTGACGTGTACAGAGCAATAAAGAACCAGGCATGACTATATAAACAAATAAAATATTTGGTATATTCTTTAAGTACATAAAAGTTGCCACTTTATAAAATGAATATAACGATCGAATCTCTTTCCTAAAAAAAAAAAAAAAAAAAATCAGTTCTGTACCATATTGTTATTTAGAGGCTGCATTAGATTTGTACCTCTTAAAAAGAGTGTTCTTTAAAATATATCCCACAAACAAACTTGTAAGGCTTCACATTTTAAAAATATTACAAAAACAAAATAATAAATAATGAAAATTGACAGGAAAGATTTTTTAACCCATGCTTTGAAGTAGAATTAAAACTGCTAAACAGGTTTTCTGTACCTATTATTTTTTCTGTCTTTTCCCAGTTATTTCAACTAATCCTGTTTTAATTCCCCAGACAATGAAGCAGAATGAACAATGTTAAAATCTCTTTCGTGTCTTCCTCTTGAAAACAATCAAGATACAAATTCAAAAAATCCAGATGTAATTATTGTTACTCAGTGAATTAGCAGGAAAAAATTGCAAAACTGTGGCCAAGAATATAATGATAAATATCTCCCCATTTCACATCAACAAATAGACTATTTGAAAATGTCCACAAAGACGTGCCTGCCAAAAAGGCTAGTCCTTTTTGATATAAATAGGGAATCTAAAATTAATGAGAATATGCCAATAAAAAACAGTAGATTACATAGAGTAACCTTACACTATTTCTTTAAAACAGACCTCAATTCACATGTAAAATGTAGGTAGTAGTTGTACCACCAACATATTCAGAAATCAGAAAATTTGGTTAACTTGTTCCTATAACACTATTTATTTTAAATGACTTCTCTAAGCACTACTTTCTTGTCTCCTTTTTGACTGGCAGTATGCTGCTACTAAGCCTGTATTCCTCCTATCCACTTCCTAGAAAATATCCACCATTTGTTCTCATCCTATTTTTAATAATATGATATTATCTTTAAACCAAAAGGAAAGTACCTATTTGTTACCTGAGTATTTTACTTCCAACTTGAATAAACTGTAGAATCACCTGTTTGTTAATTATCATAATTTCAGTCCTTTAATAAACTCTAGAAATGTTTTGTATGATGTAGAATTACGGATTTTTTTTGCTCATTTGCAAATGATTACAATTTCTGTCACAACTTTGAGTAGTTTGCCAGATACGTTAAATCCTAACAAACCTGCAAGGCGTGATAAAAAAAAAAAAAGAGAGAGAGAGAGAGAGAGACAGAGAGAAAGACAAATATTACCTTGTTTTGCCTAGCAAATTCATTCATAGGTTTATCCTAGCAAGCCTTTTTTTTCCTTTTCCTATCTTAATACAAAACTACGATATATTTCTGTCAGTGTCACTATGTCAGCTGAAGACCTTGGTTACTGTGATTTTTTACACTATATAACATGTAGGTTGTTCTTATTATCATATGTCTCCAGAAAGCAACTTAATCTGCCAAATCCATCTCTGAGCTTTGCAATGACAATATGACAATGCAGTGCTATTAGAACATCTTCTCATAAAGCAACAGTCTCTGCTATCTGAATGGTAATTTGTACAGGCATAACCCTATGTGTCACAGACCGCTTCTGAGTGAGCAGTAAATTTACAGTTGCATTTAATGGAGAAAGATGGTACACTCTGATAACATTTTTTCATTCCTCACAACTCCTATTTCTCCTCTACCCTTCCTCTACATACGCACGTTTAAGATTTAATCAACAGCTTCCAATTAAGAGAGAGACATTTCTAGAAATGTTGTTTCAAGGGGGGTGTACAGCATGTGAGTATAACCAACCAAGACTTCACAGATTACTGTCTAAGAATTCCCTCCCAGATACTACCCACTACCCACCCTGCCACCCGCCAAAAACAAGAACAAAAAAAATCTGTAGTTACTGTGTGGGATTTAGGGAAATTTTATATTGTTATGTTTCAAACTTTCCCAAGTGACTACATATGCATCTATAACAGAGCTTGTAAAACTCCAGCACAAAACTGCAAAGTCTATTTAAAATAGATTTAGTGACACTGGAGCACAAAGAACAGGAGGGTTCTCACTTGAGTAACATTTGCAAGCATGTTTTTCTTTGGCAGGGGCATCCCATTCACTACTTCCTTAGCTGTCCTGTCAGCTCTGTCAAAAACTATGAATATGTGAGGTAATCTCTAGTGAGAGCACATGGTAATTGAGAACATGTGAGAGAAACAACCCTACAGCCACCAGGGTCAGTGAAGAAGAAGGGGGAGGTCAGTGAGGAAGAAGGGGCACGAGGGGCTCCAGGCTCTGGAGCAGAAGTTCCCCTGCGGCCCGTGGAGAGGCCCCTGGTGGAGCAGGCCATCCCCCTGCAGCCCATGGGTACCACACGGAGCAGATCTCCACGCTGCAGCCTGTGGAGGAGCCCATGTGGAGCAGGTGGATGTGGCCTGAAGGAGTCTGTGGCCTCGGAGAGGGTCCCGTGGTGGAGAAGGAGGTCTGGTGGGAGCTGCTGCCATGTGGGGGACCTGTGCTGGAGAAGTTTGCTCCTGAAAGACTGCACCCCGTGGCACAGACCCATATTGGAGCAGTTCTTGAAGAGCTGCAGCCTGTGGGAAGCCCACACAGGATCAGTTTGGAAAGGACGGCATCCCGTGGGAGGGACCCCACGTGGAGCAGGGGCAGAGAGTGACCGTGAAGGAGCGGCGGAGACACAGCGTTAGGGACTGACCACAGCCCCCATTCCCCATTCCCCTGCGCTGCTTGGGGGGAGGAGGTAGGAGGGGGTGGCTGGGGGAAGGAGGTTTAGTTTGCTTGTAGTTTCTCACTGTTCTAGTCTGCTAGTGATAAGTAATAAATTATATTAATCTCCCTATGCTGAGTCTGTTTTGCCTGTGACAGTAATCGCTGAGTCATCTCCCTGTCCTTGTCTCAATCCGTAAGCTTTTTTTCGTCATATTTTCACCCCCTGTCCTTTTGAGGAGGTGGAATGAGAGAGCAGTGGGGGGGAGGGGGGGGCTTAGCTGCCCATTGATATTAAACCACCACATATACATAAAATCAGAATGTCAGAGGCCTTTTAACCATCCTGATCCTTCATGCATTTCTTTATTGTTGCTCACCTTATTCACTGTATCAGAAACAGGTTAACACAAAACATTAACAAGACACATATTCTGAAACTAAGGTTAAACAGATAATAGATGATTACTCCTAGCTTGACATTGCTGAGCATTCAAGTATGGGATTGGACTCAGAATACATTATTTGGGTCTTTTTCACTCCAAATCCTCTTGACACAAAAAATAAACCAAAGCGTACACCAGGGTTTTCATGACTAGCATTTGTTCCATTCTATAATTCTCCCAGATAAACAACATTCTAGCAAAATTTGGGCAACCTTGTTTTTGTATAGAAGAGGGGGAAATAGAAAGGGAGTCATAACTTTGGCTAAGAGTGAGGTGATTTTGCAATTTGAAAAGAAAGACATGGAGCTGATACCTTCCAAATATAGATTACTATACAGAGATTACAATTTTAGGAAAACCTAAATGGACATGAAAGTATTGTCTCTTGTTTCTAAATACTTTCACTTAGATTTTTTTTGGAATACATAGCACTATTTTAGACATTAAAAATACTGCAGTCACTCCATTCAGAGGGAAGAGCTTGGATCAGATCACAGGCTCAGATTATAATAAAATTGATTTAAAGTATATTTGTTCTTGGTTACTTTCATCCACTGCATAAATTATTCAGATAAAAGCAAATTATTGCTGATTCTTAACATATTTCATAATTCTACTCAGTAACAAAATGTGTTTAAGCACTTACTTAAAGGAGACAAATATTGTGACAGCCCATTCTTTCAGTAAACTGAATTTAGTCCCTATACACATGGTCCCTTCATCCTTCCACCACCCCTTCTCTTACACCTATCATCTACAGTTCTGGCCATCTGTCTTCACTAAAGATTAATTCAAATCAAAATACAGAAAGGGCTAAGAAGGGTTAGTCTACACAGGTAGACAGAGAGATTCACATGCTTCCAGCCAGGCAGATTGAAACCAAGCATGGCTCAGATGCTGTGCAGCTGCAGTAGCACTGTTCTTGAGCTAATCATACCCTGCCTCTCAGCATGAGAATGACAGTGTATCTTATAACTGGAGAATAAATGAAAAAGACTCGTTTTGCCTAACAAAACAAACAGTGAGGGAGTATGACTGCTATCTCTAAACACAGTGGGGGGTAAACATTAGAAAGGCATAAGAGTTATTTAAGCTGAAGGGCATTGTTGCCACAAGAGCAAGTGATAGAAACTCACCATGAATAAGTTCAAGCTGCAAATCAGAATACTTCTATCCAGCAGAATATGTGGGTTTTGATCTGCCTTCCAGCAGAAGGCAGGCTTTCCTGCCTGCTAATAGTTTTTCCAATTTTCTCATGGGAATTCATAAATTTGTGAAAGATCCCATGAATTAGCTGCCAGCATAGTGGTGGTTGGACTGAATGACTCTTCCAGTTCTTCGCTCTCATATTCAGCTGATGCATGTCCGAATAAATATTTCTGCATTATCCCATGTTCTTGCATATTGTCTTGCAACTAGCATACCTTCCTATTATCATATCATGGATCTAACTTTGAGCATTGACTAGAAGCTGAAGAGACATTCCTAGTAATATAGTTTAACTGTATTCTTCACCCCCTTCCTACAGAAATGGCTGTCACAGATTTTCTAATCTTAACTCATTCAGATTACCTGTGCAATTTGAAAAGTCCTGTACCTATTCTTAAGTGTAACATTAATAAAGCCAACAGTGTACTGCAGAAGTATATATCACTTTCAAATAGCCAGAATATTATTTAAGCCACACACTGATTAGCCAGGTTCAGTTGCACTCATATTTAAAGCAAATGTGGGAAAAATGCGTCATCATCAAACTCTGGACTACGAAACCAATGCACCATTTAATAAAATTGATCACCTCCAAAGAAACACTGACGTCTGCATTCAAATACTCCTGAAAATTTTGGCACCCACAGGTTTATTTGATAGATAAGGAAGTCCTACTAGAAGATGAAATTTGCCATTGTTATTAATTTTTTTAGTAAATGGAAAATGGAAGTACTTGAGGAGTATAACTTTAGCCAAGATAGATGGTTCCCACAGGGTGTTTTTACAGTCAGAAAAAGAAAGAGAGACTTTTTCAAAGAGGAATTCAGATCAGGAGTTTAACTTCAGTTTCCTGAAATGCCCTTTGAAGACATGTCTGACCCAGAAACACTGGAAGATCATTAGGTCTGGATGCAGTACATTTAATGATTCCTGAATAAAAAAAAAATATCATACCACTCCCACAGTCCTAATCCAGCTCAGCTCTTTAGGTCATATTTTCCTTACACCTGCTACTAGATCTGGCATTTGCTGACTTTCCATGTAAGTAAAGTGCTGTGTTTTTTTTGTTAAGAGCTTTCCGTATCTCCTGTTAGTTAGACCAGTCCCAAGTCCACAATGCCAATGCACAGCCTGTTTCCCTTGTGCATCCCCTTGAGGTATGAAGCTTCCAGTGGGCAGAAAATCCTTTGTACAGGACCAGAAATGTGACAAGAGGACAGCAGGGGCACCAACTCTCTATCTTATGTCCCAAAAGGTACAATACCTCCTTGGCTCAGGGAATCACTCTGTAAATTGGAAAGAAGTGTGTTGTATAAGCATTGCTTATAATCCAGACAAATAAAGGATCATCTATTATTTTCTGCAACTCAGAAAGAGGAATACTGACACGAAACATTCCTTGCAGATATAATTTACTGTTCTTCTCCTCATTTACTGCTTTAGAGGGACTTTCCTTAATTTCTTCAGTTTTCTACATATGCCTGATAATATGCTAGAAAGTATTTCATCACATACCAACCAGTTTGGAAAAACATATGTTCCAATTGGGACAGCAGAAAACAAGTCACTTTCCTCTTTAGATGAAAACTGAGTTACACAGAATGGCAAGTCTATAAGCAATTATTGACATCTGGAGTTCAAAAATCCTACATCTAACCTAAACACTAGTCAGACAACCAGATTGTTCTTTCCTTAGAAAACAAAGATTTTTTGATAGCATTCCATGAGTTCATGCATTTCTGGATATATCTTTAAAATTTATTTCTCTGTTATTTCTACTGTTATTTGTATTTAACTGTGTAATTACAGGTATCTTTGTAAAATATTTCTGCATTATTTTGTAACACCTTCTACATCAATTCAAAACTATATATTGGTGCTCTTTGTAAATATCTTTAAGAATTTCATTTTAAAAGAAAAAAAAACTGTTCACAATTCAAATATTATAGAATAACTATTAGCATTTTACTGATACACTGCCATGGCAAATTTGAATTAGACAGAATATATCTAGCCATACTTAGAGGTCTGAAAAAAAAAAAAAAGGCTTTTTAATCATAATTTTGCCTCAAACTGGAATTTACTTTCCATAATTATTTTGATTTTTCTCATTAGTTCTCATGTGTGCTACCATCATCTACCTGGGGGATATTCAAGCTACATGAGTCAATTTTCCATTGGTAACAGCCATGAACACAATATTTTGCAGATCTATAAAGAAGCAGAGTACTTTTCAGTGCAGCAAGAAAGTCAAGATCTTTTTGTTATTAAAAGACATCACTCATATTTGTGAAACAATGTATTTTTTTTATAAAGTATATAATAATTATGCTATCAGTTCTTATTCTTCATCTTGCTTTGACAGCAAATCCTGATAGCTATGAGGGGCAGTCATACCAAAAGTTATGTTTTTTTTTTTTTCTATTGTGCAGGGGTGGAATACTCCCAGTCCACCCAGAACAGATAGCTTCTCTGTAATATATACAAGTCTATCACCACGTTCTCCCTGATTTTGCAAAACTGATGCATTTTGTATGGCTTCAGCAGAAAAATCCTAGATGCAAAGGCAATGTCCTATTTCCATCTTATGTTTCTTCTCCAAAATGTGGTGTACTTCCTTAAACTTACCTTGAGAAATGTCAGCTAAAATAATCAAAATAATCATCCAGATTCCTATGCTTGGCCTGTAATATTTTATTTCAGATAGTTACAGTTCAGTAAATAATAATTAATAATTGTAACCTTATAATTAAAAGTGTAAAGCTATATTAATAAAAAAAAAATCATTACCTGGACCATCCAGATTTTTTGTTGTTTTTATTTTACACTGAACTTCAGTAGCAAAAAGTATTCTTTACATAGGAAATATGCAACAGAAGCAAAACTGCTTTCAGAAACTGCTGCTGCAGAGCACTGTTCTTCTAAATTAATTTGTCAAGTCTTTTTAAGACTGCAAAAATGACTGAAAACCAGTGGAAAGATCTGAAGTGCAAGTTTCAGCAATTGACTGCATCAAGCACAAAGACACTGCCAATTATTCACTTTAACAGCTTATGTCCATTTGGCATTTTTTCCAAACTGATATTAATTAGAACATTACTACTTCAGAGATTATACATATTGAGACAGTAGGGGCAACTGAGTCTATCCACTGTTCTTCCTTCTGCTCCCAAAAAGCTGTCAGAAAAAGCTGTCCTTTCCCTTTCTCATTTGGAGCAATGGGGTTCCATTTTGTTTCTCCTTCTCATGGTACTTGTGGCCAGAGCTCTTCTTACAATTTCAGTCTACTTCAGATATTGACTTTTGGGTTAAAGGAAAAAATAAAACAAAAGTTAGCTTAGACCACCATAGCAGAACCTTGACCAGAAAAGTAGTAGCAGGTTTGGCCTCTGCTGGAGCACAGCGTCACAGAAATGGAAGTTGATAAATTATTAACATGAGGAGCTTGGCAGAAATTAATACTATTTAAGGAACACTGACAGAGAATGGTGACCCCACTTTTCTGAAAATGTTCAGGTCAGTGATGAAAGAAAGCTTCATTCAATTAATAATGCAATTCTAATTTAAAACACAATAATACAATACTTAGCATATATTAAGTTTATCAGCAGGGAACATCTTAACATATTCACTAATAGATCTGAGACATTTTGAAACCATATAAATAAAATGTAATACATACTTTTAAAGGAATGTTTCTTTCAGATCTTTCCCAATAATGCTGTTTCTGATCCTCATAATACCCTAACTCTGCCAGGACATACTAAGATAAAAAAGGTGAACAACTGCTTTGAGTTTAGCAACCCAGGCTCTACATGAAAGCTACTTGATTTCTGCCTGAGTGACCTCTCACTCTGCCTGAAGATAACATAAGTTAATTGGGTCCTATTTTGTCTTTTTTGGTGAGACACTTGACAGCAATTCTGACTTTTGACAGTGGACAACAGCTCCTCATAATACTGCTATTGCATCACAAGAGATACAAATTTATCTAGATATTGTGTATGCCATGCACACCTCAGAATCACTGATTTTTACAATAATTACTGAATCATGTTTGGATGCTGGAAAGAGAGTATATTTCTGACATAGTTGCTTTAATTCTGTGTGCATAATCATGCTTCTCCTAATTAACATCTAAGCTCTTTCTGTTCTTTTCTCTGTGCTGAGATGTCTTCAAAAGAATTATACTGCTAAACTCTGTCAGTCTAACCTAAATTTCATTAGCAGTTATGAAATCTGTTCTACTGTGTCCTAGAGAGATGTATCAAACAAGGTCTCCACAAAAGTGGTCAGGCTGCTTGCTAGCTCACTAAGAATGTAAGATGTCTGAAGTCATGAGTGGTAGTACCCAGCTGAACTGTCACAATTTGTATATAAACTGCTGAAAACAAAATACTACAAAGTCTGAAAGAACCAAACTAACTACCAAACTCAGCATCTATTCTGTCCACTTCAAAGGCTTTGGGTGAAAGAAAAAGCCCAGTGCACACTGAACAACATAGTGGGTATAATCTCATCCAAAAACATCCAAATTGATTGTTGGTGAATCGTGTATATGACAAAAAGATGTGTTTTTCCACTATTTTGTAAGCTGGATCTTGTGTTGAGACAAGATGAGACACATTTTCTCATCTTGTCAGAGAAAAGAAACAAATTAATCTCAGGTATAAAAATAATATGAATCATACATTTAAAGCATCTGAATATGGAATTCAGTTTATACGGAGATGTGTGATATCAAGATATGAATGAACTACTTAGTTGGGATTTGCTTTTGACTAGCACTACATTTGAAGAAATTAACTTCTAAAATTTTTATTAATCTGGTCCTTCAAAATTCTAAAGATATTGGTTCTTTTCAATCAACCAGTGATTTTTTTTATTTTTTATTTTTTTAGTATACAAGAAAAACAGAAGACAGTGAGCCTTATAGCTGACTTGTAATAAAAAAAATTGGGCCTCAGGGATTTTGTTTGTTTGTTTGTTTGTTTTTTAGTGGCCTGCATGTTCAGGTAATAACATTAGACTTGAGTCAGGATTATAGATAGAGTTGATTTGTTGGCTGTTCTGACCTACAACGTAAGTCTAATTCCATTACTGAGGGATTTTTTTTTTTTAAGGGCAGAATAGCTACCAACATATGACAGAAGGCTTATTAATAAAATGTGTTGTGTCACCAATGTCAGTTACTGCCTATTATAATCCCTGAGATGTGTGATCATTTTGACTGTCTGTAAATTAATAACATGTTGTTTGCTAGCTTGATGGACCCTCAATTAGCAGAAGAAATTCACTGAATTTCACTCCTCTTGAATGAAATTAGGATATCTTAATTAAAAAGGAAACTTGGCATTATTAGTGTCAAACAATTTTAAAAATCTGATATCTTCTGATTCTCGGAGTCATTTTAGGATTCATCTCTTCTTCAGACTGTATCTTGGTTATTTTATATTTTAAGGAATATACTACTTTTTCCTAGTAAACAAAGAGAACATATAATCATGTCATTAATACTTGTCATCACTAATTTCAATACTTTTGTTCCCATGTATACATAGCCAACAATATCAGCAGCCACATCATTTTTGTAGAAGACACAGTGCAGAGAAGATTTGTCCATTTCTTTGGGAAGACCGTTTGTTTGTTTGTTTGTTTTTAATGTGGAATAACATAATCAACTTGATCTGTATTTGGATTATGCTCTGCTATAAAAATATCCAGCGGATGTGGATGCTGTTGGCTAGACAGGGGATGGCTCCTTGCAGCAAGATACTTATGCACGCAGTTCTCTACAAAGAAGAACCCCAACTCCAAATGTCACCCCCAAATGGAGTGCTCAAATGAGCAGCCTAGGCTAAGATGGGGCTTTGGCTGGCAGGAAGGAGATTGAAAAGTTTCAATCTTTGTCTAGTATTAGCTACAGAGGGATTTGGAAGTTTGGGGTTTGTGCTCTTCTGTAAAAGAGGATGAGCAAACATCCCTAGACATTTTGTGGGGATGTTTTTATCTATCCACCCACTTAATAAAAAAGAAGATTTTTATATTGAGTGGCAAAGATACTTAAAGTCACAAGCCCAAAGATATGAGGCATTCTAATTAAAGTATTAATAGGAGGTTATGTGCTAGGATTGCAGTGCAGTATAGCCGAACTCTGCAAGGAGACAAGAAAACATTTTTCCATACTGGGACGTTATCACCCCAATAAATACAGCTTTCACTGTGAGGTTTAAAAATGGCTTTTTCCATTTACAATTAAACTTGCAGGATTAGCTAAAGGACCTGCTACAGTTTGTATGTACTCGTTATTTTGACAGACCTTGCACGTCTTTCTTATCCAAGCATAAAAACAATTGGATACCTGTTCTGCAGAGATATCAGTTACTGCGTGCAATAACTCCATAAACACTTTTTATATTAAGGGGGAAAATGACCTTTTATTGATATGGCAATGCTTAAAAAAAAAGGTGAGCATAATGTATAGAAATATGCCACCTGTCAAACAAGAGTCTTTCAGCTTTAAGAACAAAATAGCTAGAGATCACTGCTAATTTAAATATATACATGCACATATACATATACATAGATATAAATTTATTCTGACACCTGTATTTGAGCAAAGGTGTGGGTTGGTTTTTTTGTTTTTGTTTTTGTTTAACAGAAAAACTCAAGAAAAATATTGAAAATAGAATTATTACTTCTTTTCTGATGATGTGATACAGATATAGCATAGAGTACTGAACTACTATATCATCTGCTGCAATGCATGCTGGGCTGCTAAATGCATTTTTTCTAAACACGTACTTTCTCCAAACATGCAACTGCTGTGTCTGCAAACCTAACTTAAAATTTCTTGCCTTAACTCCAACAGTTAATTCATAGCCAGGTGCATTTACGTATTTATGACAAAATTATCTGAGTTTGCTACAGCATTAAATTTAACATCTTATAAGTCACTGCTCAGGAGATCATTTGAAAAGTTAATGAAGATGATTGCTGCATGTAACAGCACTCATCCTTTAGAAGAGATGCATGTATTTGTTTTATGATAAGGCAAGTCAGCTAGAAAACACATCTATCTCCTGTTTTAATTTTAATTTTCATTGAAAATTGCCCCTCATTTTCATAGAAAACAAGCTTTTTTGAAGTTGTGAAGGAAAGAAGAAAAAATAATATATTTTTTTAAGAAACCAAATTTGAAAATTATACTTTATCGTGCATATTCATTCCATTCACACATTTTAAGGATTTAAATTCTAGTGTGTGAAAGGTATAGCATGCAAGATTTTATATTTGAATACAGACTACAGTGAAACCAATTGCTGCATTATCTGCAATTGTAGCATTACAATGACCATTGAACAATCAGTCATGATAAAGCCTAGACTAGAAAAAAAGTAATGGTAATCCATTTTCTTGAGGATCCTCAGGCAGACCCTTAGGCCAAGTCATAGGGCCTTGTGCTTAGAAAGGCGAAGGGTTTTCTTGCTCAGCCAATGTGCCTGCTGTGGTTTACAGTGCCCCAGAGGAGGCTTATATGGAAAGGTAGCAGGCAGTCGTTAGAAAGAGTAATGGAGCTAACAACCCTTCCTGCACTCTGATGGGGAACATGCCTTTACCTTTACCCCTCCTCTTCCATACCATACAGCTTTGTTTTGTCCTTCATTCAGTCAGCCATTAAGCCACAGGCTCTGGCACCAAACCTGTAAGGGCCCCAAAGGACAGTATTTTTCACAAAATTATGTTGATATATTGGAGGCCATTATGTGCAGCTAAAACCAAGATTCATATAGATTTTTTAAAAAATCCTCTGGTCTTCTTACTGTCATCTCTCCAGTTCTATTATGTTTCAGAAAGCAAACTCAAAGCAAAAACATATAATGTATCCTCAGATTCTTTCAGAATGTTTAAAAAATTTGTCATCTAGCTATTTGCAGCGTATTTACCTATATTTACTATACTAAAGCCCTTAAGTAGACAGCAGAGACCACTCCTTTGTGGAGAGGTTACAGCTAACAATTTCTAGCACCAACTGCTAAGTTTCCACAAAGCCCAGGTGTTCCCTTACTGTTCTGAGATATTCAGAGTCCCTTGATTTCACCTATAAACTTGCTACTGCTGCTATGCTATTATTTCCCACACATCTGCAAAAATACCAGCAGTATACACACAAGAGGGCAATACGCTTTGGAAAGGTTCCCAGTGGATCCATCACTCTAACTTAGTGGCATTTCAACCTCGCAAAAAGGACATGAAGAAGTAATGTGGAATGGTTGTACGTTCACTTTATAACCTGAGGCTTTGTGTAATAATTTAATAGCAGGTTGCTGGAGCTATATGCTTACTTGCAGAGGGACAGATAGATAATTGTCACTTTTTCCTCTTCGTATCACTCTACTTATTTCAGTTGATTTCTCAGATAGTTACTGAAAATTTGCATATAGGTGATTAAATCCTCTACTCTCAGGTAAAACTCATGTCAACATCATTATGGTCATTTAACAGTCCTGAACTGAAATTCAACATAATATAAATATAGCTGTCTAAACATAAATGTTTTAGTTATATTTCTTCCACATTTAACAGTGTAATTGTGCTCATAATAGGTTTCAGTGGGACTACATATGGAATGATGTACCATTGGCAGCAGCTGCAGGTTCAGTGTATTTAGAGTTTGTACATCATTCTTCATTATGTAGTATCTTATTTAATGCCTGCAGATTGTTCTGTGTGATGTCTGTTGTTGTCTACCAAAGACAATCTGCGATATATATTTCCCTCTCAGGTTATATATGAGAATGGTGTGGGATATTTTTCTTATTTTTAAACTCTCAAAAGAAATGTAGTGGAAATAATGGAAATGTAATACAAAATAATTTCCAAAAACTTATGTCAATTAATTTAAAATGTTGTAAATGACTGAACCATTTACCATTTCAGAGTTGTAATTGCACTGAGAAACCTCTGAGATGCTTATAGACCCTGCTGCCCTTCAGTGGGGCTGACCACTTGCAACCCTTGAAATTTTATTATTTCTCTTCTATTACTAAAAATTCTGTTCACTCATTTGATAGTGAGTTTCTTGACCTTACTTCAGAGGAGGCTAACTAATATTCTATTTTTACAGAAAACCTTCTAGTATTTGAGATCTTAGATACTCTGCTGAAAAGTAAATTAATAAAAATAAAATAATGTTAATCTAGACACTGTTCTTTTCCAAATCCTCTTTAGAATTTCATACTGGAAAGCAGTCTGTGCACTGCTACTGTTTAGCCATTTTGAAGAAACTGAAGGATAAAAAAGAGAGCTAAATTACACTTCTTTTACACTTTTTTTTTTTTTTAATCTCCTATCTGTGAAAGAAAGATTAGAAAATTGATGACATTTAATTTCATACTTACTGTTTTTTATGGTCTGTTACTAACTGACATAGGAAAAGAAAAAACAGAACCAATTGATGGAATTAAAAGTTTATTTACTTCACAATCCTTGCCACAGGTAACAACTAAAATCTGATCATTTGAAGTTCAGAAGCAAGCCCACTTGTTGTTGCCTGTTCTTACCCTGTAATGCTTATGCCACTGTACCTAGTGGAGAGAAAATGTTTAAGTCACCTTTTCTCACAGAACTCTTAGTATGAGCAAAAAGAATGTAATTATGAGTACATTTTTCCACATGTATAAATTTTGATTGGAAAAATATGTTTTCTTTTTCTAATGACAGACAAAAAAGGATGTTACCTAGAAAAGGAAGGTATAGGTGGAGTCAGTCAAACCTATAGTTTGACAGCTTGTCAAAAACTCTCTGTATGTTGCAAGGCAGAATGAGGATATCAGAACTTGCTGACATTGACATCTCAGCAACTGAAAGAATACGCAGTTTTGTTCATTCTTATCTTATTTTCCTGTGTCCATTAAACTTTGTATTGGAACTGCTGCCTTGAGAGCAGTCAATCATAATTTTCCCAGGGCATTGTCATAGACACAACAGTCAAGTACACCAGTAACAGTACTAAAGTTAATTTTGTTTTAGTCAATTTAGGAATGCTGCCACACTAGATTAGACCATTTATCCATTTAATCTGGCAGCGTGCTTGTAGCAATGGGCAATATCTATTGTTGTAAAAGAATAATCTCATTCTGCAAAAAGCCAAGTGTAAATTACTACATTCACATGAGAAACAATTCTTCCATTACCAGCTCAATGACTACCCTCTGTCTAAAAGAATGAGATTCTAATATCTTTGGCACAAACTCTGCAGTTCTTTATCAAGGAAAATGAACTTAAATTCAGTGCTTGCCCTAATAACAAGCCAAAACAAATTTCATTGTTTGAAAGTATGAAAGTAAAAGTTGTATTAATAGCAGAAACATCCACAGTAACTACTCCAGTTTCTGAGGTGGATAAGCTGGCATGTACCATAGTTTTAGTATCCTATAACTAAGAAAAAGAAAGCTTGTGAAATTATACCAGTTAGATTTGAATAGGGTTGTAAGAAAGAATTCCCTAATGTGCATAGAATTTATTTTTCTGAGTACAGAGCTTTCACATTTTACATTTGAGGTAAAACATCTGATCTTCTAAGTTAGGCATAAAAAATTATATCATGTAAATCATTAACAATTTTATCACCTATTTTTCTGGCGAAAGTAAAACTGAAGATTTATCCAAAACTGTGTATGACTACCTAATAACCATTAAATTACCTTAGCTTTCTTTAAACTAATGTTGATATCCCACCTTAGTTAATACATTATATGTAATGTCAAAAATATCCTTATAAAATATTTTCCCCGTTGTAGTATCGCTTTCTTTTGAAAGTGATCTGAATTTGCATACTAGCTTTAAAATGCCTGTAGCAGTGGACATGATATAAAATTTTGGAAGAACATCTCAAATGCATCGTACTTCTGTAACAGTTCCTGTCAAGTTTTTAAAATTGCAGTTTGCGAAAGGATAGATATGGGTTTACCTGACAGGTCGTATTATTATAATGATCTTAAAGAAATACCATTAGCTTTTCTCTGCACAGTTATCAACATATGACAAATTTCTCTTTGACTTTCCTCTATTCCTTTCTAGTTATCTTTCTCCTTATTGAACTACTTCCTCACATTTTTATACTGCATTTAGGAAGTTAACCTTTACTGTTTCTAATTATTTTCCAGTAAAGTACAGTACTTGAAGTAATGTACATAGTCACAACACTCATTTATTTTAAAGGATTTTACTAGTGTAACTGAACTTTTGAACTCAGATGTTGATTATTTGCAAATTCTTTACTGAAGTAATTTGGCTTTACAAAAAGCTACCAGCAGTGTTCAAATAATAAGGAATTACTGTAATAGTCTGACCAGTTAGTTTTAAGATAAAAATTTGTAGGAAAAACTAGGATGTCAGTCCCATATTTTAATAAGCAGTGTGCTGCCTGCTGTTTTCTTTCTTTTCTGTTCTACTAATACTTTTCAGTTCTTTTCCTAATACTTTTCTGATAGACAGCTTGCTTCTCATTTCTATGCTTGCCCAGTCAGAATGACACTTTTTGGTAAACTGGAGATTTAAACTCCATTATTATTCTGCATTAAGCTGCCGCAGAATGCCAGTCAGGCATTACGATTTTTTTCAGTCCAGCTGTGCTGAACTACAAGTAGATATGAAGTAATTGACCTTGTTGTTCACTGAATTGTACAATGCTTTGCTACCTACTGTTTTGTGCCACTCACTTCACTTCATGCATCTTCACAAGTCATGACCTTTATGGTGGATATTACTCTCCAACATAGACAAAAACCATCTTTACAAAAGTAAAACATTAACCATGATCTGCACAGCATTTCATCAGCAGAGAGGCCAAGCAAACCTGCAGTACTAAGATTAGAGATTCCAGATGAGATTCTTCCAACAGGGGCACAGAAAAAAAAAGAATTGCTTTTATGAAAGTAAACACTTGGAAAATCTCCAGTGGACAAGTTAATCCTTCCTGTTCTCTCAGAAATACATGATGTTTTCTTTTGTAGTTGGGAAAAACAAAGCATATTGAATTTACCACTCACAAGAAAAAATAAAAATAATTTTAAAATAAATTAAAAACACAGAAAAGCATATAAGCAGTCCAATTGGATAAATTCTAAAAAAAATTACCACAGAATTTAATTTGGCCTTCAAGAATTGCTAATTCCATTCAATAAAAGACTGATTAAAAAAAAAAAAAAGTTTATTAAATAAAGCCAACAACTTACAAGTGTATTTTATTTTAATTCTAACAGATGGGGTAATTCTAGGAGATTGAATTGAAATACGTATCTAGTCCCCTTTAATTTCCTGACTATAATATGACACAAGGTATTGGCAGATAATCTTTTTGAAGATGCTACTGTAATTTTAAAGCTTATTTGAGATGCACATTGAACTGGGTGAGGTGCCACTGCACTGTCAGGGGGCTGCAGGGGCCTCTGTGAGGAAATGGCGGCGCTGCCCTGTGCTGGACACCACCATTTCCAGCCGCTCCAGCAGCCCCACGGCAGGGCACAGATGGGCCCAGCAGCCACCCTTGGGGCACCTCAGGGGAAGCAGAATTAGGAAAGGGCAAAAATACCACACAGCAGCAAGGCGTGAGGAAAAAATGTAAGAGAAACAGCCCTGCGGACACCGTGGTCAGTGATAAAGGAGGGGTAGGAGGTGCTCCAGGCTCCAGAGCAGACATTCCCCTGCAGGCCCTGGAAGAGGCCATGGAGGAGCAGGTACTTCCCCGTGGCTCATGGAGAACCCCATACCAGAATGGATGGGTATTTGCTGTAGGAACTGTGGCCTGTGGAGAGCCCACACTGGATCAGTCTTATCCTGAAGGACTGCAGCCTGTGGGGAGCTCACAATGGAGCAGTTAAGACCAGACTGGAGCCTGTGGAGGACCCACGCTAGAGCAGGGGAAAAGCATGAGGAGGAAGGAGTGGCAGAGGCAGAGGAGGTGGAGGAGTCAGGAATGGAGTGAAGTTGAGCCTGTGCAAAGAAAGGAGGCATGGGGGAAGACGTTTGAGTTTTTTGTTTCTCACCATCCTACTGTATTTTAATTGACAAGAAATTAAATCAGTTTTCCCCAAGTCAAATCTGTTTTGCCTGTAATTGGTGAGCAATTTTCCTGTCTTTATCTTGACCCATGAGGTTTTTCATTTTATTTTCTCCCCTGTCCTGCTGAAGGGGTGACATCTGGCCTACATCAACCTACCACATTCTTCTCCACCAATCACAGCAGCAAATTAATCTGAAGGACATCACTGATCCACCGCACAGTAGACACAACATGGTTGGGACATAAAAAGTGAGAACAAGCTGCTCATTATTTTAGATAAAACTTCATTCTGCAGCCTGATGACAAAAACGCCTACCTAAAATAACTGATTTTTATTTTTTTCTTAGTAATTAGAAACCCTCTCTTTTTAGGTTTATCTTACTTTCAGTATTTTTCACGTTTTTTCATCTTTGTTGCACTATTTGTGCATATGAAAATGAGACAACTCTCCACAGCCCAATCTTTTTTTTCTCTTTCTCTGTCCTTTCTAGCTTCTAAACTTCTTTGCTCCAATCCTTATGCATTCTGATAGTATTTATGACTTAATTTCCTATTTTTTTCACATCATAATGTTCTTGATTTTTTTTTGCACAGAATACAAGAAAAGAGAGAGAAAACAATAATATGACCTCCAGAGGTCTCTTCCAACTGCAACCTATGATTCTGTGATTCTGATCTCCCAGGAGGCTGAACAACATAGGAAGAGTATGTACTGCAACAGCAATGAGTGACAAAAGCAGTAGGCATAAGGCACAATAAAATAAGACTTTTGTACAGAAAGCAGTCAGACGTATTTCTTTCCAAAGCCTTATTCAGTGTAGCTGTTCCAAAACTCAGGAAGACTATGGTCAGGAAGTTATGGTAGTGTGTTGGTTTTCAAATGGGACAATATTATTGATCCCAAGTGAATAGCCAGTCAGTTACAAAGTAAAACTAGTCCATTTAAACTACTGAAATAAACGTAGCGTGAGAACCCACACAGAGTGGGTTGTGACATCTGTAGTGGAAGTGAAATAACTTGAATGCTTGTGATTGCCTGATCAAGGTGTAAATGTGCTTTGGAAGAGGAACAAAACTTGTAAAAGTCTCAGGGTAAAGTGATGCAGTCAGTAGTAAAGTGGTTTTAGTCACTCAGACGCTGTTGACTCATCCTAGGTCTCAAGAGGAGATTTTTCCTCTGAAAACTCTAATATCTAAAAATAAGTATCCTCATAAAGGAGATAGAAAAGAAATTTGTTTACATAATGTTTATCCCAAAATGAGACATACTGATTGTTCAGAGTATCTTTTATAAACAAGAAGCACCCTAGAGTTTTCAGAAAGGCAAAGTATTTTCAAAAAATCCCTTACATTTTGGGCTAATTAAAGATATTTTATAAATACTTAGCATTTTGTTTTAGTTTATTTTAAAAATATGGTTCAAAAGAAATGAATTATGACATAATATTTTGTTGTTAAGCCATATAAGCAACAAAGAATACTATTACTAAGAATATCCAGTCATGAGGAGAAAATATTTGTCTATTTTTTCAGGGTAGTTCTATATAACCTTACATGACAATACAAAAAAATTATCTGTTTTCAAAACTTTTTTTTTAATTATTCTTGTTCATCACCATTATAAAACAAATGAACAAAAAATGTCCTTAAGTGGATAGGATTTATTATTTCTCTTTTCATGTATGCCATAGTTAATTCTATAACATTGGAGATTTGGGATAAAGTCATTTTAGTCCCTCGTGGTCCACAATGTGTTAAAAGACCTATCTTGTAGATGGTATGCTAGGCACACACATTGCTCTTCATTTAAATAAACTTGAGGGAAAGTCAAAGCACAAAGGTAGCTGATTTTTCTTTTTTATTATTTAGAAAGGAAAAACACCTCAAAAAGAATAAAATGTCCTTCTACACTTTAAAGTGACTTTTGTAAAAAGCATATTGTAAGTGACTTTTGTAAGGCATATTGGTTGTATATATGCTAGTTAAAATAATTTCTTCCAGAAGCATGTTTACTTGGGTTTAGAAATGTGTTTCCCATATTTCTTCTGACCAAGACTAAGTATGCACTTCAGGATTCTGATCTCTGATTTCTGTCTCATGGAAAATCACAACAAACATTATCAAACACAGTCTCAGTAAAATGTGTACAGTACAATCCTATGTGGAAAGACTACACATAGATAATAAGACAACAACCAGTTTATGAATAGCATGAAATACAACCTTCAAACTACTCTTAGTTAAAGAATGACTGAGGAAGGTCCTGTTTAACAAACTTGGTTTCCTTTTATGACAAGGTCACCCACCTAGTCGACCAAAGGAGGCCCGTTGATATAATCTTCCTGGACTTCAGTAAAGCTTCTGATACTGTCTTTCACAGTATCCTTCTGGACAAAATGACCAGAACACAGTTTGACAAAAGCATAACAAGATGGGTGAACAATCGGCTGGCAGGTCAGACCCAAAGGGTTCTTGTAAATGCAGTTACGTCGGGGTGGTGACATGTCACTAGTGGGGTTCCCCAGGGTTCCATTTTAGGACCAGTCCTCTTCAATGTTTTCATAAGCAACCTGGATGTAGGACTAGAAGGCTTTTTGAGCAAGTTCACTGATGACACAAAATTGGGTGGAGCCATTGACTTCATTGAGGGTGGTGAGGCCTTGCAGAGAGACCTAGACAGACTAGAGAGCTGGGCAATCACTAACAACATGAAATTCAACAAAAGCAAGTGCCGGATTCTGCACCTAGGAAGGGACAACCCTGGCTATACGTACAGATTGGGGGACGAGATGCTGGAGAGCAGCCCCACAGAGAGGGATCTGGGGGTTCTGGTCGATAACAAGTTAAACATGAGCTAGCAGTGTGCCCTGGCAGCCAGGAGGGCCAGGGGTGGTGCACCCTATATCCTGGGGTGCATCAAGCATGGCATTGCTAGCTGGTCGAAGGAAGTGATTGTCCCACTCTGCTCTGCGCTTGTGCGGCCTCACCTCGAGTACTGTGTGCAGTTTTGGGTGCCACAGTATAAGATATGGAACTGTTGGAAAGTGTCCAAATGAGGGCTACTAAGATGGTGAAGGGCCTAGAGNTAGGGACCTAGGAGTTGGACTTGATGATCCTTGTGGGTCCCTTCCAACTTGGGATATTCTATGATTCTATGATTCTATGAAATAAGATTATGGTGATGCAGACTAACAATAGAGTAATATGGTAAACGCTTATTTGCCATATAAAGACAGATGTGATTCTAAATACAGATTGTTATTTTCGTGTGATTTTAGTTTTTAGAATAAAACTACAATATGGGAATGGATGAACAAATAGAATAAACAGTGGTCAAACAATATTTGGATTACATTCACAGTATTTTTTTATAATAAAATGTATGTCATTCTGCATAGTCTAGATGACTGTGCACCAAGCTTTTATTTATTTATTTATTTTAATTTATTTTAATTTTTTTTATTTTGGCTCAGTATGAACCTACAGGTGACCCTGCTTGGCAGGGGGGGTGGACTAGATGATCTCCAGAGGTCCCTTCCAACCTCAGCCATTCTATGATTCTGTGATTCTGTCAAATCTCTTCCAGAATCCAACCAGGAAAAAAAAAAAAAAAAAAAAAAAAAAAAAAAGAGGGAGGATTCTCCAACTCTTTGGCATTATGGCCTGTTACAAGAAATAGAGGATTCTTAAGGTCCACAAACAAACAAACAAGCACACGAATGAAAAACAGGAGAGGTAGGTAAAACAGAAAAGGACTAGCAAGGAATAACATATTGGATTATCTACCCGTTACAAGTCTTGCAAGATTAGCTAAACTATGTGTGTTTACTTTGAGAAGGATAGCCTGAAGCATAGTTCTACTAGAAGGAGGTGAAAGGACCCTATTCTAATGTTGTAGTCTCCAAAGACTGTCAAATCTTCATACTTACAATGCAAAATTCAATGCACAGAATATTCTGCCTTACCTTGGACTATGAATGAAAAGGAGAAAGGCAGATAATTAAACTGTTCCTATGAAAAATCTCTTTCATCACAGGAATCTCTTTCTCATGGAAAGACACCATCCATATCTCAGTTCACACTGAGACAACATTTCTATGTAGAAAGATTCCATAACATATATGGCTCTGCAATACTTTGAAAAAGGAAAGCACATTGATCAATTCATTTTTGAGGCTCTAATCTATAATCCTATGCATGTAATCAGAAGGCTTAGTAGGAATTAATAGTTTTATTAGCATAAGAAATCCTTTCCTGATTATTATTATCATATATTTTGAACATGATAAGACTTTATTTTTAATCAATCGAGAAATGTGTTTTCTGGGCAAGCACCAATTTTATGAGACACTTGTACTAATTCATGTGGATTTGTTCCTCATGGCAGTATAAAATTCATTCTCTCCTTGAGGGACCTGAGGGCTCTTAAACCCACATTAGCAAGTAGACGTTCAGAGTAAACTATGGAGGTACAAATACTATTCTTGGTGACATAGATGTAATTCTAAAACTGTTTGGGGTATGAAATAATTTACCTCAGCAGCAAATTAATTCACATTTCTCTTAGTAAAATCTGCATTTTTAAAATAACATGGCCATGCTAGCACCTTGGCCAATCAGAAGTATTTAAACGTTCAAAGATAAATTCTCAGGAGACAAAGATGTCACAAGCACTCTCCTTCCTATTTTATAGTGGCATCATAGCAAATCCATTACATCCAATGAATTAGTGGGATAATTGTCACTACCTTCCGAAAATCTGTATCTGGAATATCTAGGAGTCATTAGATATGTTCAGTAAAAAATACACTTAACTATATGCATGTAGTGTTCTGAATGAAAGTGTGTTTATATATTAAGGGGCCCTATATTACTTATGCTAGGAAATGTCTTCCTCAGCTAAAAGAAGTTTAAAAGATCATCACCCAGCAGACTGTCAAGAGTTAATAGAAGATTTTATCTTATATAATAGAACAGAACAGAACACAAACTAAGAAAATAAGCGTTCCCTAATTTTTACTTATTCAAGTGGCCCAAAATAAACTTAATTTTAACTTTGCTTTGCAATGTTAGCACGTGCTGTTCATTTTCAAGATATGAAGGTATGTGGCCTCAAAGCCAAAGCAGGAAGCCTAGAAAAGGCAGATGATGAGGGTTCTGACTAACCACCAAATCCTTACGTTGTCGTCTTTTTTTCTTAATTTAACAGAAGTAGGATAGCTTACCTCAAAGAATGTGCCATGTGCCTTACTTAATAAATGTTAATAAAATGCGCAGAGACTCAGAAAATGGTATATTTAAATGCCAAATATTATGATACATAGCATTCTTCATTTTATGCAGAGCATTATATTCAAAAACTCATTTCTTTATATTACACTGGCATATCTAATTTCTAGACTAATAGTATTCTGTATGGAATTCGTAAGTGTTCCACAGAATAAAACAACACATTATTCTTTTTCCTTCAAAATATTTCACACATTTTTGCAATAATTTTGACAGGGCACAGAGGGTTAGAAACATAACATACTTGACCATCTCCCTTTTATCATTTACCACATGGCAGATTTAGCTACACTGAATAAACAAAACTGACATTCCTAAAGAATAAAGAGATGAAAATAAATGAGCTTGAAGTAAGCTGCTGCTTAGAATAATAATGTGGCTTCCAAATGATCCTAATCTTTAAAACCAAGGTATTAATTAAATAAAAAGTAGTGGCATCTTAACAAAAGCTGCATTCATTTAAAATGACAGCACTAAAACTGCCTGGTAATAATTGTCACACGATGTCAGTCATGTTTATGTATGTGAAGTATAAGACTTCACAAAAACATCAAGTGATTCTTAATATCATCTGTACAGTATCGGCTGTTTTAACAACCAATAGAGCCTTATGCTTTAACATGTCAATGGAAAAGGTATCACAGAATTACTGTTCAGATTCCCAGGTTATCTGTTTTGCTTGGATCTAAAAGCTTCAGAAGCATTTTAGTCTAGATTTTTAAATGATGTTCTCATGAAAGAAAGACCTATGGAGTGATTGATAGCTTTTGTGCAAGAAATTGTCTTGTTGAATATTTTTGTTTCAGCCTCGGCTGTACTTCTTGAAATCTTTCATGCTACAAAATCCCTGAAGATAATCCTGTCTCTGGGAAGGATTCAGTAGTATGAGTTTTCAGTGTGGTTTTTAATTCATTTCCTAGGAATTATTTCCTTGTTAAAAACATGGTTTCCTTTCTTTGAAGTGTGTCAATGTAGATGTCTACATTTGTACTTCGGTGTTTTTCACACATATCCAGAGTATTTAGACTGGAAGCCTGAATCATGGAATACCAGAATCATGGAAGTCAAGTTCAGAAATGTGTATGTGCATGCACCAGAGTGTACAGGAAGCAGAGAGAAGGAGACCTATAAATGCAGGCACATCTTGAAGAAAATCAAGCCTGTTCCAATGCCTCACAACCCTTTCAGTGAAGACGTTTTTCCTAATATCCAACCTAAACCTCACCTGGCGCAACTTGAGGCCGTTTCCTCTTGGCCTATTGCTTGTTGCTTGGGAGAAGCGACCTCACTACAACCTTCTATGAGGTAGCTGTAGAGAGCGATAAGGTCTCCCCTGAGCCTCCTCTTCTCCAGGCTAAACAACCCCAGTTCCCTCAACCACTCCTTATAAGACTTGTTCTCCAGACCCCTCACCCACTTTGTTGGCCTTGTTTGGACAAACTCCAGCACCTCAATGTCCTTCCTGTAGTGAGGGGCCCGAAACTGAACACAGTACTCGAGGTGCGGCCTCATCAGAGCCAAGTACAGGGGGACAATCACTTCCCTAGTCCTGCTGGCCACACTGTTCCTGATACAAGCCAGGATGCTGTTGGCCTTCTTGGCCACCTGAGCACACTGCTGGCTCATATTCAGCCAACTATCGACCAATATGGGAGATCTGGTTACCCAGGATATGGAGAAGGCTGAGGTATGCAACAACTTTTGCTTCAGTCTTCACTGGCAAGAGGTCTAGCCACATAGCCCAAGCCCCAGAAGGCAAAGGCAGGGACCAGGAGGATGAAGAACTGCCCACTGTAGGAGAAGATCAGGTTTGAGACCAGCTAAGGAACCTAAAGGTGCACAAGTCCATGGGACCTGATAAGATACATCTATGGGTCCTGAGGGAACCGGCAGATGTAGTTGCTAAGCCACTGTCCATCATATTTGAGAAGTCGCGGCAGCCTAGTGAAGTTTCCAGTGACTGGAAGAGGAGAAACATAACCCCATTTTTAAAAAGGGAAAAAAGGAAGAACTGGGGAAATACAGGCCAGTCTCACCTCTGTGCCCAGTAAGATCATGGAGCAGATCCTCCTGGAAACTATGCTAAGGCGCATGGAAAATAAGGAGG
>VXAA01003922.1:0-31674 GCA_013399115.1 Anseranas semipalmata
CAGAGAGCTGCCAGAGGCTGGCCCAAGTGTGCCCTTCTGCAGCCAGAGCCTGACGTCCCTGGCACCTCTGCAGCGGTGGAGGTACATTGCTCAGCAACGGGCCAGGGCAGCCCCCGCCTCCTCTTGGGGCTTCCTCCAGCTGCAGATGGGAACGAAATGAAAATCCCCAAATGAAAATCATCTGGCAAGTGCTCTTGGAGCTTTCCTGGTGTGCAGTGAGGTGCTGAGCGGTGTGGCAGGACAAGCAGGGAGAGATCATGTGAAGCCATGGCTCAGACTCAATGAGGCTTCTGAGAGCAAGCCTGCCAGGACAGACTGTCCCCACCATGCCCTGCCCTGCAGATGCTCTGCTCCAAGGGCTGGCAGCAGCAGAGGCTGTGTGTGCTTGGAGAAGCATTCAGCTGCCACAGCCCATAGACTTTCCTTTCTCTTTCAGGGAACATCCTCACTTATAGTGCGAAACCTGCATGGAGACGCTCACAGGACAAGTGAACACAACCAAGCCCCATTTAGACACTGTCCCCCTGCCACTGAGTGCAAGGGAGAGACGTTGTTTGGGAATGAGCAGCCCCGGGGGCTCAGCTCTCTCCTTCTGTACAGCCATGAGGACTGAGTTGCTCTGCGGGAAGAACAGCAACAACCCCAGTTCAGCGGAAGTGCCTGTTTGCAAGAGGAGGAAAGGCCACTCCTGCCTTTCTTTTCCAAGCTCACCTGCCAAGTGGCAAGGTCTGCCTTCATTGCCAGATGGCACTGGTGGAGTCCATTGCTTGGGATTAGCCTGCAAGAAACATGCTGCTCTTACAGAGCAGTCCCTGGGGAGAAAGGGCCACCAGCAAGCTGCATCAGCCACCAGGACATCTGGGAGAGGCAGGGATGGCACAGAGGCTTTGCTGTAGCCAGCAGTCTGGGATGTGCCCAGCAAGCCATGATGCAAGTGCTCCTGGAGGCTCTTGCTGTGATCCCAAGAAGCTCCCGAGAGGCACAAGCATCCTGAGCATTGCAGGACTTAGACCGCCTGCCCTCCTGGGCTCTCAGCCCCGCACAGAAGATTCCCACCACAAGGGAGGACATGCCAGTACTCTTGGTGGCTTCTAAACCCATCCCTATTCCCTAGCAGAGCTCCCCTGCAGCCTGTGGATAGGCTTGACACCTCCAGCCCAGCCCAGCCCTGCTCTGCCTGGCCCTTGCTGGCCAGGAGCCCCTTTGAACATCTCTGCCTGTCCTCGTGCCCCAGGGGCTGCTGCACTGCTGCCCACCAGCGTTCTCCTCTCAGCTTCCCAGTGGAATCACAGGACCCCCCTGCAGAAGCACTCCCCACTTACTTGAGGTGCCCTGCACCCAGGCACAGCCAGAAGTGGGTGAAACAGAGCCATCCCTGCCTTTGGCTGGGCCTCCACCAAAGCCTCCCGGCTCCTGGCATTCAGTGGCCTTGGCTAGGCAAGAGAAAACAAGTGGAAGATGAGAAGTGAACCTGGCCCTGTGCTGGAGAACCAGGGCTGCCCAAAGGTGCTCTGCTGACAGAGCTGGAACAAGGGAGACGCTCACAAAATGGCGGCAGCTTGACTCCTTCACCAGGGGTTTAACGGAGGGAAGGCAGGCCTGTGCACAGAAAAGGGACAGAGAAAGAGCTCTGTGAGACCCAAGCTGCCTTTTCTCTCTCCTGCCAACCTGGGGGCAGTTAAAAGTGGTCCCCAAACCTCCAGCTATGGCCCAGCAGCCAAGCAGAGACCAGAGCTCCCTGGAGAGCTCCTGCCTGCAATGTGCTTGGGCTGCTTCCCTGCACCTCTCCCTGGTGGGAACAGGGGAAAGAGAGGCTTTCCCTTCCTGCTCCCCAGAGAAACAAGCCCATGGGCTCTCTGCCCGCAGCAGTGGGGCACTGCTCCCCACCGTGGGAGCTGGGTTCCTGCCCGCAGCTCCACCAGGAGCATCCCAGTGAGGCCAGGTCTGGCCCATCTGGCTGAGCTCCCAGGCAGGGCTGACCCAAGGGGTGCATCCACCACAGCTCCTTCACTGCCCAGGAGCTGCAGACAGAAAGGAGAAATACTGCCAGGCCCTGTGCCGCACCACCCCAGCCTGTGGGGATGCAGCACCCCAGCTCACCAGAAAGTGGCCACGCAGGAGCCAGTGGGACAGGTGAGGACGAGGGAAGCGCTGCCCTCACTGCTCCCCTCCTCCTCCTCCATGGCAGCCCCTGCTGCCTCCTTCCCACCGCTCAGCACCCACAGCATCACTTATTACACACAACTAGTTTAATCTAGTACGTACCTTGGGGAAAATCTTAACCAAATGGATCTAGATTTGCAGCCTTTGTTCAGAAATGTGCTTCATATTTGCAGGCTGCTTAAACTCCAGGTAAACCCTTTCTTTAAGGGAGTATTAACTAAGTGTTAACTGATTGTTGCAGGGAGCTGAAATAATTCAACCTAATATAATAGAAAAAAAGCACAATAATTATCCACAAAAACAGTCAATATACAACGTCATTTCAGAATCTCTTTGGTCACAGATGTAATCACAAAAAAAAAATGACAAGAGAAATGGCCCACAAAAAAAGAGAACGAGACAAAACTGTACTGGAATAATCTTAACTAAAACAATAATAGTAGTTGCATAGAAAGTATAGTTAACTGCAGAGTAACTAGGTTTCCTAAAAGTAAATCATAAATATTCAGTAGTGTAAAAAAACATGAAAAAAGAAAGTTATTAAAACTTGAGTAAATCAAAGCGTACTCTTCTGTATAATCCTGAGACTTTGTTGCTTGTCTAGAACCTGATTTTGATGTTGCTTGCATTATTGTATAAAGCCAGTGTAACATCATTAAATTTGGTTACCTCTGATTACTGTTTTTCTAAATTAGCTTAAAAACTCCTTTACCTCCAGTATAACACAGGTAGAATATAACAATGCTATTGCCTTTAGAGATTTCCATCTGATTGCAGCATATGAAATTCACTGATGGTAATTTACGGTTGTGTAACTGGGGAGTTCTTATTTTCAACTGGAGTCCTGGGTTCTAGGTTCTCACAAGACAGTTGTGTGTAAACTGTCCTATATTTGCTCTTGTGGCGTAAGGATTTTCCTACCAGATGGGAAAGTCAGAGAAGAACAATACAGGAAGGGGAAAGAAAAGGAATTTAAATTTGATGGATTTCCCCTTCTGCTCTATAATTGTTCCTGTGTGTTCAGAGGATCTACTTCTAGGCTATGGTTTTCTGCTTCTGTTACTATTCAGGCATAATTTTTAGGGAATAATTTTTCTGTTGAGAGTCATTCACCCTCCAGTAGAGGGACATCAATCTACCGTAAGTTACAGCTTCTATCAGAACTGTGATATGTTTCCAGCATTTTCCTCTGTGTCATCGCAGTCTCTGAGTATTTCTCAGTATTTCAAAAATACTGATTTTGGCAGTATGTTGAGTTGCTCAAGACACTGAAGCTTTAATTATATTGTAAATTACATTCTCCAGAGCTGCGTATTCTGCATCGTCATTCTTTGAAGCATGGTGAATTATCTCTTCTGAGAGTATACGCTGCTTGATAAAGAAATGCTTTTCACATGTTTTATTTTAATGTTTGGTTATGCCAAATATCCCCTTCTGTGTCCCAAAGAGGAGTAAGCAGAAGCCTGTAAGCCTATTATCGTCACTAAAAGCCAGCTACAATGTCTCAATTTTTATTACTTCAGTAAAGAATAATTTCCTACCTATGGGTCTAAGTTCTGCTCTTCTAGTGATAATGAAGTCGGTAAAAGCACTGGCTGGTTCAGTAGTTCTGCTTTCAAAATATTGTATGCTAGCCTTACTGAGAGTGGCAGGATTTAGCTCCTTCTTAGCAAGGATTCTCCCATGCTTTGCCTTGTGATATTTGCTGCATTATCAGTTTTGCAGTCTCTTTAGGGCAACGTTGGTCCTACTGTTCTCAACACATTGTCAAATTTATCTGAAATAACACTATATTAAGCTATTAAGAATGCTGATTTTTTTTTCTAAGAAATCTTTAAAATCTTCACTATGTGATATTTTTCAGTCAGTGGCTGTCTTTGTAAGGGGATGGTTGTCCCATGTTTGCAAGTGTGGGACATGCATAATCTTTCAGGAGAATTGGACATTGGAATCCATCACAGGTGTGAATTGCACTGCATGAGTTTGATTCTATAACTGGTGAAGCTGGCCTCATATCCAGTTACACTATTAAAGTTTCTTAATTTGTATGAACCATCCTTTAAACACTGACATAGTTTATTTAGTCCATTACGTCAAAATGCCAGAGCATAATTAGGTAGATGAAAAGCAGTACTCCTACTAATACTTGTAGAGACACTTGACCATTAAGTTTAATAAATGCAGTATTCCTATGATGAGGTTGCTACAGGTGTTAAAACCTGCTTTTTTTCCTTCCAGTTACATGTATGTGCCTTGTTTGTAAAGAATTGTGTTCATCAGTTGCACCTTATGTTGTATTGCATCACATGATGATTTTATACTTAAAAGTTTATTTGTTGTTTTTTATTTTGCTTTCCTTCACTTTACATAAAATTATCAGTTGTTTTAAATAATCTGTGCATTAATAACTGACATTCCTTCCTTTACAATCAGCCTTACAGACTATAAGAATCTGTCATGTTTCAGTGCATGTCTTTCATTCCTGTACCCTGCATCCACAGTCATTGTTTCATCAGTCAAAACTGAGATGTCTAAAGTAAAATGAGAAGCAGTGCAGAGAAAACCAAATGTTATAAAATAGGTTGAAACAAATCCATTTTCATGCTTCTCCTCCCATTGTTAAAATAAAAGAGCCTGTAATGAGCTCAGTGAGAATTCTTCCTGAGTGGGAAGATTGTAAAAGTGACTGCAAGCACTAATGTGGCTATCCACTCTCTTAACCATGGGACTGCCGATGCCTAAAAGCTAGGCATAGCTTGTGTCCTGCTATTTTCCAGCTGTCCCTGTTTGCCGTAATGGCCACTTAGGTCCAGAGACAGTTGAATAAAACTTCGAGCAACCCAGGCTTTAGTCAGATATGCTTAAGGCAGCATAAAACAGACATATTGCTAGCTTTAACTCCACTTGGAACTGTCCATCTCTCTACTAAATCTATATGATAACAACACGAACCTCAATCCTTACTGAGATAAAAGGAAGGAGTATGTAAAACTATCTCCAGCAGCTACAGGCTGTGCACAAAACAAAATTTATCTGGTTCCAAGAAAACGACGTAGAAGGATTGTAAAGAGCTCACAGACAACCTTGGAGAAAAACACCATTCAACTCGTCTTCAAGAAATGAGGGTGAGTGAACATGGTGTTGCTTCTTTAGTAATTCTGCAGTAGGGGGTTCTATAGTATGGAGTATATATATGCCTATATGTTATTCCCTTTTTAGGTAGTTTCTTGAGAGAACTTTATGTCCCATTATTCAATTTCAGGTTCAATCTTTAAGCCATATATCTATAAAATTTCTTTTTTTTTTTTTTTCTACCTTATGACAACACAAGTCTAAGATATTAAAAAATCCTGTCTGTGTCTCAAGTGAGTTTTCTCTCAGATTATGCTGTCAGTTTAGTCCACCTGCTCAGCTTCAGGCAGTTGTATCTGAGACGTTGTGCTTTGGTGTCCTTTGCTAAGGGTCTTCCTGTTAAGATCTCCCCCCATTTTCCCATGTCAAGGGCCCAAATTCAATCATCCGTACTCCTGTCTTGCCTTCCTCTCAGCCATTTTCTAGTCTATTCGTATCCTTATGCCTCCTATCATTTCAGTGCCTGAGCACTTTTCCGAATTGAGTAGTGTAACTAATGCGTATGGCTTATTCTCTCACTCCTTTTTTTTTTTTTNNTTTTTTTTTTTTTTTTTGTATTGTCTTGCCATGACTTTATAAAGATAATACACACACGGAAGATGATAAAATTTGTGATGGCCTCTACTTGATGTGGCCAACTCTTTGACATCCTTTTCGCCATCCTGTCTCCTGTGAAAATGATTTACAATGTGCACTATAGGGATTTCTTAGTACCATGGATGTTGAATCTGGTTCTCACCTCAGAGATAACAATGTCAATAAGGTGATTCCATTGCACTGAGTACTGCAAAACTGCAGAATAGTTGAGGTTAGAAAGTCCAACCTCCCTGCTCAGGGTCAGCTAGAGCAGGTTGCTCAGGACATTGTCTGTTCAGATTTTTAATATCACCCAAGACAGAGGTGTCTCTACAAGTTCTCTGGACAATCCGTTCCAATATTTGACCACTCTCATCCTTTCTTTTTTCCATATGTTTAAATGGAATTTATTGTATTTCAACCTGTGCCCATTGCATTTTGTCCTGTCATGGGGCACCATGGAAAAGAGCTTGGCTCTGGCCTCTTTTTGTCCTCCCTTCAGGTATTTATGCACAGTGATAGCATCCCCCCTGAGCCTTCTCCTGTCCAGGCTGAAGAATCCCAGCTCTCTCAGCCTTTCCTCATAGGAGACATGCTTCAGTCCCTTTGTCATCTTCATGGCCTTTCACTGGACTCTTTCAGTATGTCCATGCCTTTTGTACTGGGGGGGCCCAGAACTGGATGCAGCATTCCTGATTTGTCTCATCAGGGCTGAGTGGAAGGGAAGGATCACTCCCCTCAGCCTGCTAGCTGTGCTCTTCCTTCTGCAGTACAAGAGGCTGTTGGCCTTCTTTACATCAGGATAAAAAAATATCCTTCACTCCCTAGGAAGGCAATGCAGAAAGTGGAAGTCTGATGTGCTCACTGTAGCCTACATTGTTGAGAGAAGACACTGTGTCCATCTGTTGGATGTAATATTTTTTTCAGAGCTGATGACTTCATGCCTGAGTGATAAATATTGCTGTAAATCCATCAGGAGATGACAGACATACATTGCAGAGGTCTGTTCATAGTCTGCCAGGTTATTACAGAATCAACAGTTGAAAGAAAAGTAAATCAGAGATCCAGTCCTACTCCAAGGTTTTGGATTGAGGTGACTGCTCTGTATGTACCTTCTCTTAAATGAATCTTCATGTATCTTCAGACTGTTCAAAGCACTGTTATGTGCTCACCAGCATAATCTTTCTTATGACACATCAATTCTTCATGCATAACCTGCTCTTGTCCAACCACAGCATCATTCTGTTTGCATGCTGTGTGTACATGTGGTGAAGGTTAAGTAGAGCTTAAGTTTTCTGACATGGCCGGAACTTTGCTGAGCTTTGTTACAGCCAATGCTAGGCTGTATCTCAGTTCACACCCTCTGGTAGGCAGTGTTTTAATTCCCTACCTATTAAATGTGGAAAATTTCACATCCAGGAAAACACTCCTGGCCTAACTTGGAAAACTGCCAACAACTTGGAAAAATCTCAAATACATAAGTAGCTACATTCTCCTAATATGGAAGTTTTGTTCTTGTTTTCAAGAACTGACACCCTGATACTGTAAATACTTGGAGCCGGCATAACTACCCACACTGAGAAAGAAAAGAATTCTTCCACAGCTTTAATGTTATTCTTAAAACATTTTCTCCTGTTTGCTGCACTTCAGGGTGGAATAAACAAGCTGTTGGTACTGCAAGATGAGTGGGTAATGGCAATGTGACGTTTCCTTTCTCTCATTAACCTGGTAATGGATAATTGGCATCCATTTTAGTGAATACTAGCCCATTGTTAGCCTATATTGGAAGGTCAAGGGAATGAATATTGATATGGAACTAGCTACAGGATGAAAAGAGGTTGAGTGGACTGGAAAAGAAAGTGTTTAACTACCAGTGTGCAATGAGCAGTGGTTGTTTACCCAGTTTATTTGTATGACCAAAGCAAGTACGAAGTGGGAGAAAATAATGCTGATTTTTATGTGGCCTTTGATCCTACTCCTTACATGTCTATATCTGACTTTTTCATGAGACCGTTAAGTTTCTATGTGAGCATTTGTGGCACATGCTGATTCTTGAGGTAATGCATAACTGTGCCACGTTCATTGACTGCAATTCATAAATAGGCTGAGTTCAGACATCTGGAAAATACAAGCACTGTGGGTGGGCCATGGGTTCTTCGCTGGTACATCAGTTATAATATTTTTGGCAACTCTTGCCAGCTGCATGCTCACAAAGTAAAAATGTCTTCTGCATCCAAAGATTTCTCCATTATATGCAGATGCTGTAAAAGTTAAACTAATGAAGTCAATGATTTCTCTTCCTTTTGGGAATCCAGCTGCTGCACATGACTTCTCTGAAATTCTGTTAATGAGAATGCCTTACATGAAATTAATAACTGTCTGTCAAGCATAGCCTCTAGCAGTTGTGTTAGACATTGGGATTTTTGGTATAATCACTCCTGAAGTGTTGACATATACAAATGATTTTCATGCTAGCCTGAGTTTATTTCAAAGACATCGCAGAATACTGTCTGTACAACAGGAATGCAGTGACATTATTTTGCTTCTTCCACTATATAAAGAGAAATAAAGTCATTACACATATTCTTTCCATCCTTCTACTGAAGTATTTTTCCATTGAACGGTCTCTTGTTATGCTCTTACTTTACTTTTCACTTAGTTAAAGATCTCAGGTACATGAAAATAGGTCATACTGACTCCACTCAAAGTATATGTATGGTAGGGACTGAAAAGAGTATTTGCATAGCTCATTTAGAAACAGAATTAAAATCTAGCCCTTGCATCCTCCTTAGGAATAACTTCCTAATAAATCTAGATTTAACTTATGCTTAGGGACAAATTGTAAAATACGATCTTTGCTAAGCTTCAATTTCTAAAAGCAAAGACAAGTTTTCTAAGGCATGGTTTAATGAAAATGTTCCTATTGCTTTGTGAAGAAGAGAGTTTAGTTCTGTGCTTGTACAAAAAATAAGTAGCAGCAATGAGCAAAGCATACAGTTGTATTGATTAGCAGGCTAAATTTTATTAATTGTTTGCAAATTGTTTGCATATTTAGAATAAGGGTGTGGCTGAACCATATCTACCTATACTTGAAAATGTGTCCCTTTTGAAAATGGCAGTTTCTTCAATAACGTGTTGGTACTGATACTATAAAATATAATGAGTGTTGATACTGATGGATAGTTTAATATATTTATTGACTATAGCAGTGAAGAAAAATACCACAAAGAGAATAGAATTACTGCAATCATTGTACTCACAAAGATATTATTATGGTTATTAAGTGCTGGCAGTCTCTCTCACATAAGCATAAGGGTCAATACGAGGCCAAACTGTTCATTCCCTTCAGAGCTCATCACAGAATTTGGCACAACTCAGCTGACACATCAGATGGGGTTTCACGGTCAATCAACAAGTGAACTGTAAATGGTGACTCAAATATTATGTAAAAGTATGCTGGAAAGGGTGTGAGGTTAGCATTTGTGAGAAGACCTCTTAATAGGTAATCCTTAGGAAGGTCGGTGTATCCGATGTTTGTGATATCTAGATTCCTTTACCTACATGAGATATCTGTGATTACATGTTCTTGTTTGTTAACTCTGCAGGAGTTCAGGTCTTGTTTATGATCTACGCATGGCTGACCAAATCAGACTGGCAGCTTCGTACCCCAAAACTGTTATCTTTTTAACTTTACAAGTTTAAATTTCCATCCACATCCAGACTCTACTGTATCAAACTAGAGGTTTTACAGGAAGTAAGAGAAAGTTTGCAAACTAATTTTTAATATATTAAATAAACTAACCTTTGAACTTTCACAATGCTTTGACTATGTTCTTTGTTTGAGGATTGGATATCTGATGATTTTGTCAATTCTTTCTTTTGTATAGGCCAGCAAATATTAGACTCAAGCTGCCACTTTTGCTGCAACACTTCTGTTCAGTGCTCACCAGTATTAGTGTGCCTGGAGGAGCAGTACTGTTGGTCTGAGGGACTACTGTGCTAACTCAGATATACTGTTGCTAGGACTCTAGCAAGTTTGCTCAGGCCAATGTAGACATCTTAAAATACATCATGTCTCTGTTTCCTTATCATTTAGGAAATCTGACTGCCTACAACATCTGTTTACAGTGTAGTGGAGGAATATCATTGTTGACTATGTTTTTCAGCAGATACACAACATATTCACCTGAGCAGCTTGTTGTTATTCTTCCCTTATTCTGTGTGCACAACTTCTGCTAGCATCAACAGAAATTGCATTCCCATATAAAAGAGAGACGAGGTAACTGTAAGTGGCATCATCCATGTGCAAAAACACTAGCTTTATACAGTTAACTGGGAGCTTTACAACTGATGATTTTTGACTGAGTTATGGGAAAATAGCAACTAACATAAAATGAGCAGAAAATTTTAGAAAAAATATAGAATTTTGGACTTGTGTCTTCTGAGAAACTCAACATTTGTGAATAGAGCTTTGTAGTGTCCCTGTGAGAGAGGTGTAAGTGTTGCCCTTGTTGTAAAGTTAAGAAAGTGAAGCAAAGAGGGCTAGTGAATAATGTAATGTTTCTCAGGAAGCCTAAAGCAGATCTGGGAATAGAATATAGTTGTCTGAATTCCAGACTGGTGCTTTAATTCTGGGACCCATCTGCATGGGCCTCTGCATGGCCATTTATTGCAGTTCTGTCAGAAAGGCTGTTTCCATATAAAATGCATCCATGGAACCATAATAGAGAACAGCTAGAATAAGGTTTTTGTAAACATGTTTACTAGGGCAACAACGTCAAATTTGCTCTACAACTTTTTGCAGAATATTCTGGATGTGAAACTAAATTTATAAATGCCAGCTTGTGTTCAAGTCATGCAGAAGTTCAACAGGAAGACAGGCCGAGAGAATTGGGGTTGTTCAGCCTGGAGAAGAGAAGGCTCCAGGGAGACCTTATAGTGGCCTTCCAGTACCTAAAGAGGGCCTACAGGAAAGCTGGGGAGGGACTCTTTGTCAGGGAGTGTAGTGATAGAACAAGTGGGAATGGCTTTAAACTAAAAGAGAGGAGATTTAGATTATATATAAGGAAGAAATTCTTCACTATGAGTGTGGTGAGGCAGTGGAACAGGTTGCCCAGAGAAGCTGTGGATGCCCCATCCCTGGAAGTGTTCAAGGCCAGGTTGGATGGGGCTTTGAGCAACCCGGTCTAGGGAGGTGGTCCCTGACCATGGCAGGGGGCTTGGAACCAGGTGATCTTTAAGGTCCCTTCCAACCCAAACCATTCAGTGATTCTATGATTTAGTCGATACTAGAAATGGAGGAACAACCACAAGATACAGTGCTTATGTTGGCAAAAGAATATCATTAGCTCTACCATGTTATACAAATATTTTCATCTGCATTTCACTGCAAGAGCAAAATTTGACATAAATTTGACAGGATTCCAGTTGGCAAAAAGTAACATGTTAGTAAGTCAATACCAGTGAGAGACCAGTGTGATATCTGCTCTGACAGAAAGATAAATTATTCCTATCCCCAAAACTACAACAGGAGCTGAAACTGAGTCTGTAATTGTATTATGTTTTCAGGAGCATCATATGCAGCTGATTTGCTCTCTGCTGTTGACATCCTTGCCTTAATGTCCACCCAAGAATAGACATGATTTTTTTTTGGCCCAAGAATGCCCTTAAACAATTAGTCAGAAACATAAATATTATTAAACATGCTTTTAGTTTGGCAGTGTTCTGTATTTTTAATCATTTTTTAAGAGACCCTTCAGTCCCAGAAATATGCTATTACCTATAATGGCTCTATGTCCTGCACAATTTACCATTCTAAAAATCTCATAATTTGAGAATTTAATAGTAGTCAGAAGCAAACATACATTTGGTTGACACTTTGGACAAATTCACAATTAGCACATTGTCATAACTTCCTTAATGTTGTTATATTGTGTTCTCTTTTAGAGGGTGAATGTTAGGGAGGGATAGGAAGCATAGAAAGCCACAAATACAGGAATGTTTATAGATGCTAAACAGGATGTTAGTGAATATAATCAAACTGTTTGCAAATAGGAGTGTCTCCTGGAGAAACATAACTGTCTGGACAGGGCTTTTTGTTCTGTATGGATTTTTCTGGAAACTCCATTTTATCAGTTTTGATGGCTTGCTGTGTTCCTTATCCAGTAACAGGAAGTCCCTGCATGGTGATGATTTTTGTTTTAATTTCCCTTTTCTTCTATTTCATATTGATTCTTTTTTTTTCCCCTTTTCCTCATTCAGTTAACCTATCTCTGCTTATTTTTGTGAGCTTTTCTCTCCATTTGTACCAGTGGTCTGCCAAACATCAGCAACAATGTTGAACTCTACAAATTCACCTGGAAATGTATCTCCTATCTTAGATTTCCTTCGGGGAAAAAAGCTCATTAGCGTAATATGCTAAATAGAATTAATACAATTAAGGAAGTTATGGCTTCACTTTTCAGCCCACTCATATGGTATCCATTGTATATATATGTGGGATTTTTTATCAATAATGTTTCAGTTTGTTTCACAGACAAATGACTGATTAGATGCTTCAGAAAACAAAAGGGGCTCTTCAACAGAGTTTCCCGATCCTGGCTGAGAGTCCTGGTAATGAAAACTGTATACAAAGATGCCTCTGACACTCCTCTTTCAACAAAGGCTATGCCAGAATTTAATCATGGGCATGATGTCGCAAGGGTTTTTTTTTTTTTTTTTTTACCAAATCACCCTTTAAAACTTCTGCACCACAAGTAACAGCCAGTGCCTCAATCTCAGGAGAATACCACCTGTGTTTTTAGCCAATACTACACTTCATTCAGTTTGCAATAAAGGGGGAGAGTTCTAATATACTGTTATATTTGTTTGCTAGTCAAAATTAGCAGTCACTTGCCCACTGCAGAGGTCTCTGCTTTGTGGCTGTGTGAGAGGGTTAGTATGGCAACCTAGCCTATACCTTGGCTACATTTGTGATAAGTTCCAGAGAGCTTTTATCTGCTGTTGTAATTTTGCTGTGTATTAGCAGCATATTTTTAATGTGCATGGCTTTATTACAATAGTTATAATTATATGTTCAGGTTAGCACCTCTTACTTTAACATACTGTTTTAATATAGGAAAACCTGCTACTTGGCCATAAGTGTGACACTACTCAGACTTTGTACCATTAGCATGTGTGTCATGATATCATCCCATCAGCCTGAATTGCACCAGGCTTGTCTCAGGGAAGCAAGCAAATGGTGATCAACTAAGGCTGCTCAACTCTCTTTTCTGATGGTCCTCATGAACAAGAAATGTCAGAGTTAAAACTAGGCTGTGTCATTGCCTATGAAAACATTTCAACAAAAGAGTGAAAGGGGCATGTCTCTAGTGTCCTTGTGTTCCCCAGCTCCACAGAACTGTCCCATGGAGAAAAAGAACATTAACTTGCAGTGTTGCTTTGCAAAAATCATTGAAGGGGAAACTCTCATTCTGGGTCAGACATTAATACTGCCTTCCAGAACAGACCCAATGGAACTTCAAACACAAATCCTAGTTCATCATATTTGGTGATTCTGACAGTTGGGGCAATGTTCATGTTTGTTATCTGCTTGTCTATCCTTTTTTTTTTTTTTTTTTTAATGCACAACAGTAGAAAATTGGTATAACGGTAAAAGAAACAACTATTTTTTTTCCCTCTGTGATTATTTTCCCTGTACCATAAGCTTTCAAACACATCACTGAAAATGAAAACAGTTAACCCTGCTTTTGTGCTTAGGTTTCTGCGATCAGCATTGCTCAAAAAACTTCTGCAGTCCAAAACAAAGTGGCTCTTATTTCAGGGCTGCAGTATTCAATGCGACATAGTCATGTTTTATTGTTTAAATTTGCTGCAGTGTGGCATCAGCACTTACAGAAACAGTTAACCCCGACACCAGTGCACATAAAAATAGAAGACAGAGAAAAGTGGGCCACAGCAGACTGATAAGTGGTAGGAATAGTTAATGGAGCTCTGCTGATGGTAACACTATGGAGTGCAAAATATATTACTGCGTGCAGCAATGACTGAAGGTACTTCTGTTGGTTAAATAGTGTATTTGTCTAGAAATAGAGGTTTACATTACCACACTACAAACTGGATGCTGTTAAGAGATCTAAAAAGAGTCTGAATTGTTTGAGCCCTTTAGTCACTTTAAATAATACAGTATTCAAGTCAATTAAATTACTCTTGCAGACTACTTCATATGCTTTTACTTGTTTGCTCTGGGTTTCATTGTATATTAAGGCTTCATTTTCTGAATAGAATGCTTGGTTACATGTTAGCTGCACACTTAGCTTGCATGCCCAGTGTAAGAAGGATTTTTAAAAGATAACATTATAATTTTTTTGTTCAAATCTGGGATTTTTTTTTTTTTTCTCACTACAGGTTAATCTCAAGGATCTTGGGCAGTTATATAAAATCCGCATTGGCCATGACAACACTGGAAATGATCCCAGCTGGTACCTGGTGGAAGTCAGACTTGAAAGACTAGTCCCTCTTTCTCAAGAAGAGATTTGTCTACCCATAGAATGCTGGCTTGCAGAAGACAAGGGTGAATGTGATACATGGAGGGAAGTGGCAATAGGAAACCCCACAAAGGAACTTTTGCCACGTACGTGCTCACTATTTTAGATCATGTGTTCACTAGCCTTGTCCTGTGAGTATATGACAGCTTTTCATGTTTCTTCCAGGGCAGACCGCCCAAAAGTCAGTGTAACCATGTGACAATCCCTTCCATTACAAGATACTTTCTAGTTCCAAACAAGTGGGAAGTGTTTATTCTACCCCACTCCCTTCCTCCCCACAATCAGAATAATAGCTGTGGCCAGGATATCTTACCCATCGAAAATTCATGGTGTCTCAGAGTACCCCTAAATACTGGCAAATACTCCTCTTTAGAGCAACTAGCCTACACACATAAGGCAGAAAATCAAGGCATATCAAGGTATGTAATGTCATTTGACATGAAGTTCCTTTTAGCAAGTTTGATGTCATCCTTGCTTTTGCTGCATAAGATATTCTTTACCAGAAATCTGTGATCTGAATCATTACATTCATGTTTTCCAAATCAGACTCAAGACGCAGCCATTAACATAGAAATTGTTGGCTACAGGATGGCACTTTTGCAACCTCAAAGTTTATCCGTAGCTTTGATGCACTTGATGCACTCTGTTCTCTTCAAGTGAAGCAGAAAATAGCCCATCATATAAAGTTATTATTTAAACAGTCCTGAGCTTCTACACAGGAATAGGGAGCCAGTATAATCATTTAGCACAATGTTTGTTTTTTTTTTTTTTATATAGAATTCTCTTGACATTAACAGAATGACAATGATGCAGCTGGTAGACAATACTGTCCAACGGTGGTAGGTCTTGTAGAGATAGGCGCTATGATTCAGGCAATCTGTATTCAAAATAAAGCATTGACTATTACAAGGAATCAGTGGTGCAACATAAAAGTGGGTCATCATGCACTTAGTGAGATCAAATCATTTCAGAAGAAAATTTCAAACAAGGGAAAAAACCTTCAGAGAATATAATTCTCTGGAAAAGCCATAAGACTGGTGATAAGTGAATGTTTTCCATGGGTTTCAAGGCCAAAGAAATGATCTCCTCTATTAAAAAGGCCAGAAGATACTGAGAAACACATCAGCTCACCTTTCCCCTCTGCTCTTTTTTTTTTTTTTTTTAATTATTCTACAGAGTATTTAGTGACTTTAATACAAGATTTCAAAAACTGGGACTGATAAGAGAAGAACCAGGCCCTATGGTGTATATACCACAGTACTAAATGCTGCTTCTTCCAGTGACAGAAAAGTCATATGCCAGTGCAGTAGAAAAATAGTAGAGAAGCCAGTTAAGTTATATAAACAATTAGTTCACCATGAAGAACTTACATTTGCATTATGTGTTCTGAAATACCCATTCATAGAAAAGTATTAACATTCTGGTAGATGCACTTCATTTAGGTGGCTGTAGGTGATGGAGTAAGGTGAAACGTACTGAAAAATGAGGTCAGTGCTGTCAAAGGCTAGGAATATTTTTAAAACAGCATATTTATTTAGTCTTTTAAATCATACCATTACTGCATCTTTCATTGTTTTTGCAGGAGCATTATCTTTGTTAAAATATATGTCTCAAGATTGTAAGCAAAGATACATTAGAAAGGATTTGGAAATTTCCTGAAATTGTAAGTTTAACAAATTGCTTATTGATTTTAGGCACATTTAAATTGAATATCAATATAAACTCAGTAAGGCCTCCCAAGGATTTCCTATTTAGTTTCTCAAGAACAAGCAAATGATACACTATCCATCTGCATTTTCTATTTAAAAGCTAATTACTTACAAGTACTGGACAAACCACATCAAGTCATTTTCTCCAGCAGAACAAATGATGTACTACTTATTACTTAATGATAATCTGCTATGATTTAGTAATTTGTCTCCTGTACTTTCAATTCAATCTGGTATCTTCTAGTGGTAATGCATTTACTTAACTATGAAAATGATGTGCTGCAAACTTTAGACAAAATGAACAAACACAAATCAAGCTCAGAAGGCACTCTTTTAATTGCTGTTCTTTAACACTTCGCTATCCAGCTTGTTCTGTAGAAGAAAGGGTGGTTTTTTCCTTATCCCTTTTTTAACTTTCTCCAACCAAACTCTACTATGTACCCAACAAGGACCCAAAACTGAGGAGTTGATTTTTGATTCCTTGTCTTTTTTTCTAGCTTCTTTTCTTTGGTTCCTAAGCTATTTACAGATTCTGACAGCTTTTCTTTAACTTCCTCTCTGAAATCCCTTCTTTTCCGTCCAAATTTCTCATATTGGTAGCCTTCCTTAGTTTTTCTGACTGCCCCAGTCTCTTTGAAAAACTGACACCAACCTGGTGTCCTACTCCAAGTCATACTTTCAGTTGTTTCTAAATCTCATACCAGTCACTACTTCCATACATAATTCATGTTTCTTATGATTCCAGTGTACATCTGCCTTTCTCTTCCCTTCACTTCTTACTTTTTCTCCATTTCCAAGGCCTCTAAATTTGTGACTCCTTTTTCTCTTCATATTCCACCTTCTCTTTCTTCTCTTCCTTTTCCAGCCCTGGAGATTTTCAAAACTTCGCTTGATTTGTCTTAAAGTTGTCCCTGGCTGGAGCATGCTGTTGAACCAGATGATCCCTGGAGGTCTGCTCCAACCTGATATTTTGGTGATTTTTGCACCCAGTCTCACTTTTTCTAGCAGTTCCAAAGATTGTTTTTAGTTTACCAAATGACATAGATTGTTTGTTTGTTGCTGTTGTTGATTTACTTTACATTATCAATGTAACAAATGCACATAATCAATGAAAAGTTGTTCAACTATTTTCCACGTTATGGTTGTTGGAAATTGTGATCATGTCCTGAACTAGGTAAATAACTTAAGTGTCACCCAATGAAAATAAGCTAAAAGCTTTATTTTGAATGCTTTTGACTTAGCTTTATAGCACCATGACAACACAGGAGTGTTAGGGGAACCAGACCAAATCTGGCAGCCCAAGAGAGCTGAGGCTGCCACAGCTGCACGCCTCCAGGTCCAACCAGCAGCGAGGCTGGGCACGTATTCCCAGTAGGTACACTTGCACAGAACACGTGCTACACATATGCATTCATACATGGCCCAGCCACACAGATAACACAGACATGCAGTGCACTTGTACAAACAGACAGCGCCAGCAGCCTCATCCTGCTCCCCTCTCTGGCTGAGCAGGATGGAAGTCTGCTAGTGGGAATACATATATACATGTGTGTATATATATATATACATGCATATATACAGCATGGGTGCCTCCAGCAGCTGGGCTCACATACAGTCTGCCCAGCAGACACCCCAGGATCCCAGTCTCTCCATTTGCTGGCACATGGACATAAAAGCACCTGAGGCTGCAGCCCTGCTCGAGCTGCTGGGAGAGACCATCTCACACACACACACACACACACACACACACACTACAGTCCTTTACCCAGGAAAATTACCCAGGAAAATTACCCAGGAAAATCGTTATTTTGAATTCTCACCTGCCCTGGTGCCCCTGTGCTTGTGAAGATGGGCTGGTGGCTCCTGTGATAGGTCTGGGAGAAGCCAGAACAGGGTGCTATTTGGGCTCCCCCCCACACTATCTGTGCTCCTTTGTGGGTGTGCAGATGACCTTTATCACCCAACCTAACACGGAGAACTGGCTGACTTCAGATAGAGCTGAACTTTTGATCTGAGGGGATGCATGATACAAGAAGTTTTGAATTTTCTTACCGCTTTGTTTATTTGACTATAAACTTCAAATAAGAATGTTCACATAACTGAAGGAATACCTGTAGTAATTTGAGATAGAAGACAAATCTTGAGGCTGAGGTGGGAAAAATTCCAGCTCAAAAGATTTAGACTTTTTCACTTGGGGAAATGCACAGGCAAATACAGAAAGAGGTTAGAATGTGCTGACTGACTGAAATAGTGCAAAAGATGACAGAAGCAAATAGCGATTACTCAAGCATTATCTCTAGAAAATTTGTATCCCTGTTTAATCACTCAGGAGGCACTGACTACTTATGTAAATGGTCCAGCTTTTCTTTCCTATTGTAAAATTGATTAGTAAGTGTGTTTTCTTTCAAAGTTGAAATGTTCTGAAGATTATTGTCTTCTCTGTGCTACTCAGGATGAAATTGCTGGGGCTATGAAATCTGAGCAATAGTTCAGAAATTTTCTTCTGTTAAGTTACTTTATATTCATCACAAGGTTTGCTTTTTTTTTTTTTTTTTTTTTTTTTTTTTTTAATGCTTCCCTTTGAAGTAGCTGATCTTGTACAGTAGTGGAGGTAAAATGACTGACTAGGAAGATTTGTTCATTGGTCTACTTGGGTATTTTGAGAATTTAAGTCTGTAATACTGCTATGTTTTTTGGGCTGTTATTTGAGACTGTGGCACTGCAGTGTCAGAGCTGGCAGTTCATTGGAGACATTTCCCCACCTGTGTCAGTGCACTCTAGAGATGTGCTGTAACTGTTTTGCTAAAAGCCAGGACTATGACCAGGAGAGTAAATGAAGGGAGTCCAGAGACTCAGACTCCAAAGACTAAACATCTTTTCCCCTTATCCTCCCTCCTCCACAAATAAATGGCAATAGGAAAACATCACTGGCAACTTTTGTCATCTCCAAAACTTGAGAACAGTTTATTAGGAAACTGTATGTTTCAATTTCTCTTTCTTCTCCAGTGCCCCGAGCAGCTTCTGAAAGGCCATCTCCTGGTACTTACAGCTATAATGAGCAGATAATCTTAATGCCAGACCCTTTCCCTACATATATCTTATGCTTATATACCTGAGTACTGAGGCTGGACATGGAAAGAACATGTTCACATGCAAGGATCTAGCTTGAATTTCCAGTGCTAGACTCCTAGGATAATCATTACAGCTATTAAATCATTCAAACTTTTCCCGTGTGTTTTTTAGAATATTGCTCTAAATATCAGGAGTAAATGGAAGTGGATATTAGAAAGCCTGAGAACTATAATTCTAACTGAAATGTCTTCACCTGATAGGCTTTTGGATTTATGACTCCTCAAATAATATGTTTCACTTCTGGGGAAGATAGTACATCTCAACCACTATCAGCCCTTAAGAATTTATTCCCTTTTAGCGTTAATGCAACCCCAATCCGTATTTTGCCCTTCTGTCATGGCAAAGTGCCAAACACTATTTCTGCAAATCAGGTGGTAAGTACTGAATGATAAAATCCCATGACAGAGATTCAGTCTTTCTGTTTAATGAATCAAGCCAAAATGACCATTTCATTAAAGCAGACGTGTCGTATGGAAATAAGAACCTGAAGCAGTAGCATGTTACACTGTACTAACATCTTGGATCGCCATTCTTAAGTGAGGACTGAATAGAAACAGTCTGACAATTTTAAAGTTGTATATCATTTATCATCTCTTTAGATTTTGTGTTCTTTGGCCAATTTTTCTGTTTACACTGGCAGACTGATGGGAGTAGATTCGTACAGTGAAGCTGTAGGTGCTAAAAAACGCAATGAGCTAAGAATCCAATGTCCCTGTCATGTGCATTTCAGGGGACGTTACTCTGGGCTTGTTCTATTCTGTTCCCATGGACTGACTGCCAATTTCTGTCAAGATCGTCCTAATTGTTTTCCTGGAATGTATCCTCTGGTTTAGTTTCATGAAAAAATAATTTTTTATTTTTGCTCTATCTAAAACCACTCCATGCTGCAAACCAGAAAGAAAGGAAGAAAGAAAGGAGGGCCAATCAGGGAATTCAGTTTCTTGATTCAAACTAGTGTGCTTTTGTAGGCACACTGATGCCATTAGGCTCAGCTGTAATGTGGAGGAAGCTTATCTAATGTACTGTGAGTAATGTGATAGTTCTATTTATCTGGAATTCTTCTGCTCTTCACTAGAATTCTAAAATAATGACTGTGCTTTTCTTGTAGTAGAATTAGTTTGGAAAGAATTAACAATGGAACTGTAACTTTTACTAAGTCAGCACAAAAAGGCAAATATTTCTGCAGTGAAAACTTTCTTTTTTGTTATTCTTACTGATAAATTCTTCTTTAATCCTATTAAGATTATTATTTTCTCCTCTCAAAACATATCAAAATATTAACTTAGTCTTTAATGCAAAGCAACCTGTGCTGCTTGCTCACTGGTTATATTTTCCAAAGGAAAATATCGTAGGTGACTGAATTTTGTACATTATTTCCTCAGAAGGAAATGAGAGTCATACTGTTTGCTTGCAGATTGGGTCCAAACTAACTCTTGCCATTGGCAAGTGATCAGGAATATACCTAACCTTCTACACTGCAAACCCTAATTCAGGTGCCCAGAATAAGAAGTCTGAAGAAACTGTTCCATAACTTGCATTCTGTTGCCTTTTTATGCCCTTAGGTTACATTTTCTTCACAACCAGGGAGACAAAAGTTCCTTTCTTTCTCCTCTTTATCCAGGTAGTTCATGTTCTCATGTTATCAATGGAAGCCAGAAGCTGGCGTTGGGACTTAACAAAACACCAGAAGTCTCATGATAACATCTCGAGAGGTAGCAGTAGTACATTTTTCCAGGCTGAGCGAGTACAGACTTGATGCTTGTACACCTGACTGTCAGTGAATCCAATAGTCTTTTTGGTATTAGGTACCTGTGCCAGTTTTAAGCATAGTCATTATACTGCTTTAGTGTCTGTCTTTCATGGAGCCTTTTAGAAGCTTGCCACCTCTACCTGAAAACATTTCATCTCCCTTGTTTCAACTTTTTCATCCATGCATCCATGTCCCCGAGTTTTCTGCTTGATTATAGAGCTTATCTTAAGTTACTCTTTTAGGAATTTGTAGATCTCAATCACTTACTTTCCAAAAGGTCATTTTCTTTTCTAGTGAGTGCTAGCTGAGATTTTTTCCAGCCGCTCTGTGTTAATTAATACTCTTATATCCTTTATCAAAGTGACTGAATTTTTCAAGACCTTTGCTCTATAACTTTGATGTTCCCCACGTTAGACAGAACTGCCTGGAAGTGAATCTGACAGCTCCCTCAGAATGTTAAAATAGTATTTCCTGATTTCTGTTCAGTGGTTGGTTTTATTTTTCAACGTTTTCTATCTCTTTTTGCCTATTTTTTTCTATCATTTTTTTTCTATCCCTATTTTTTTGCCTATTTCTCTGCTTTGTGACTTCAGTTTTCAGTTGGTGTTGTTTCACTAAATCAGTAGTGTATAGTAAAATGAAATTGCTACTACAGAACAGAGGATCAGGCCATAGATTTCTAATTATCAAAGTTTTGTGATTGTTTTTTCTTACTGCAGTGTGTCTCCATTTCAGATATGGCAGCAGCGGGGGCCTTAGAGTAGATCAGTTTCTCAAAGGAAATGAAACCAGAGATACAGAGGCTGAACGTATTTTCTAGGGTCTTTTTATTTTATTCTACACACACAACAAACAATGAACAGAAACCTGCAAACAGGCAAATTTCACGTATGGTGAGTTTTGCTGTCTCAGCAGCATATGCAGCTGGTAGGTTCACTCTCCAGACTTGGTTGTATCTGTCTCCTGTGCTCATCAAACTACTGGTGTACCTTGCCTTATCTGTTACAGAATGGCATACTCTTCCTTGTTCTTACATTTAAGCAATCTCTAGCTCAGCAGCCATTAACACCAGCATCTTTTGTAGCTGTTCTGCAATCTAGAGGAACTACATGACAGTTTGAAAAAATTGCATCCAGTCAAGCCAGTCTGTACCTAGGTTTCTGTTTGTATAGAAAATGCTTAACCCCCACAAGCTATTTAGTGAATGTTTATATACTGTCCAAACACTTTTCTATAGTGGCAGGTACAGGACATTTTGGAGAATATTTTCAGTGCTTATTTTTTTGTATGTTTCTTAAAAAATGCATTGTAACATACAGGCTAGTTAAGGTAAATTAACATTCCATTTATTATCCTAATATAGCAGCCCAATTCACAGAACATTGTTAATTTATATAAAAATTTGAAGCATAAACTGGTCCTTTTGTTAAGGAGCTTCCTTTCTAAATAATACAGATTGTGTAGCCTAAATAAATGCCAGACCTAACATTCTCCAGATGGTGAGAGATGTATAGACGGAAGGAGCTATGGAAAATATTTTCTAGTTCTTTACATTTCAACATGTACATGTTTTCTAGTTCAGACTGAATTATTTAGGCATGTGGCAATAGAAATCTGTACTTGATTAGATCATTATCATCTCTCTGGTTACCAGAGAGAAGCACAGTGCTGCAAAAGAAACTGTCATTTATTTATTTGTTAATATCTTTGTTTTGTGTTATAATTATCACTTATTCTGTTCTGCTGTGTCCTGTGCTTAATCCATTTGGTTTGATCTCCCTCCAGAAATGAAAGAACTTATTTGTATTCTCTTCTTGTAATCATTTATTGTTAAAGGGTTTCTTAAAAAATCCTTGACTATGCTTTCAAGTAGTGCTTATAGTTAAGGAAGTTTTGCAGTTTTGATCAAGGAAATTACTTGTAGGTGTAAGTAGTACAGATACCAATCTTTGTATATAAACAGTCATAGCATAATCAGTCTATGCCCTTTCCTTACCTCCCACAGATATTTTGCTTTTTCAAAACTGAGAATGTAAGTAATACTATAAAAGCATGGAGGAGACTTCATGTTGATACGTCCCTGCTTTTACTAATCTGTAGTGCCTTCCACATGTAGTCCAGCCCTGTTAATCAAATGAGTGGTAACAACTGATATAATCTTTATATTTTGTTCTGGAAAAGTGACCTCTCTCCTTCCCTACTCCCTGAAAGATTTTGTGCCCTTCATGATCAATATGGCTCTTTGCTTTCTTGAATGTTTCCTTTCATGCATGTTGTGACCTGTTATCCTCTGTCCTTTAAACAGTGTCCTATTTGTCTTGTATTCTCCAGTTGCTAATCTACACAAACTATGAGTATAGTAAGATTTATGATATAGTAAGAGGTATGAGTACTCGGCCTCACCTTGAGTACTGTGTACAGTTTTGGGCGCCACCATATATGAAGGACATAAAACTATTAGAGAGTGTCCAAAGGAGGGCAACAAAGATGGTGAAGGGTCTGGAGGGCAAGACGTACGAGGAGCAGCTGAGGTCCCTTGGTTTGTTCAGCCCAGAGAAGAGGAGACTGAGGGGAGGCCTCATGGCGGCCTGCAGCTTCCTCACGAGGGGAGCGGAGGGGCAGGCGCTGAGCTCTGCTCTCTGGTGACAGCGACAGGACCCGAGGGAACGGCATGGAGCTGTGACAGGGGAGGGTCAGGCTGGGTGTTAGGAAAAGGTTCTTCACCGAGAGGGTGGTCAGGCACTGGAACAGGCTCCCCAGGGAAATGGTCACAGCACCGAGCCTGCCAGAGTTCAAGAAGCATTTGGACAATGCTCTCAGACACATGGTCTGATTTTTGGGTGGTCCTGTGTAAAGCCAGGAGTTGACATGATGATCCTTGTAGGTCCCTTCCAACTCAGGATATTCAATGATTCTATGAGCCTGTGATTCTCTGATATTAAATGACATTTGGATATATAGCTTAATTATGCTAATTAGCAGATCTATTTCTCTTTGTTACTTGTCAGACATACCTGCCATTTTTAAAACATGATTTGTTCTGTCAGAAACCTTGGAATTAGTTTTTATGAGGCTCTGCCAAATTTTTGAAAATGTGTCTGTATTACGGAGATCAGTCATGTCACAGGGTAAGTGGTGATATTCTAATGCATGGATGTGCGAGCTGCAATGAATGCTTGGCAGTATAGAAAATAATAAAAATGATCAGGACATACCACTCCTATTTTGAGTCATAGTTGTAATGGTCATATAGAGTTGGAGACAGTGCCCTTTCCAGTTCAGGGCAATTTTATATGAATTAAAAGTATTCTAATTTGGTTAAGCATACAATCTATCTATCTAATCTATCTAAATGTCCAGCCATGATTAGAATGGAAACAATGTATGGAAAAATTGCCATTAAGATGTAAACAGGAATTTTTATTTGGAAGTCATAATGAGAAAAACTGCAATGAAATATAATAGTGTGTAATTACTAAAAATATTTATTTTAAAAGAAGTTTGCATATCTGGATAATTATAATGATATTACTGTGGTGCAAAATACATTAATACAGTAACTCTGAATTATATTCCAGAATTCTTTGAAGATGTGTATTTTTTGAGTCTTTTGTCTAGACTAGAAGGAGAGACATTAAAAAGTTGTAAATGTATTTTAATTGAGAGCTGTTTTTAGAAGTCTTAGCATTCTTTGGTGATAAATATTGAAACCTTTAAAAGTAAGTTGGGTGTCCACCTTTTATAGATGAGGGATCCCATTCATCTTCTTGCCCAACATTGTATGTGAGGTGAAAATCTAAAAATCCTGGGATTCGTGATTACTATTCTCATTTTAAGTTCACATGAACGTTAGCTGCCACAAAATTCTGTTTTGCACAAATCTGGAGGTTGACAATGACTTGGTATCAGTGAAATATAACTATTGTTTGAAACCACGACTAGACACAGTTAGATGGTCTCCATCTAACTTGCCAAGAACGATTTTGCAAATTACCTCATGAAATCATGAATACTAAACACGGATTGAGAGAAGAAAACAGAGAACTAGGGAACTTTTACTTGATGGGCTGCTTTGCTGAGCAGATTGATTACTATACTAAGCATAACTACATTTTTTTAAGTTTAGTATCTTCATATTTTTTCTGCAGAGAATTACAAGGTTTGAACCTAGAACAGACAAATATACTGATAGCTGTTGCTACTTCCAAACTTGAAAGTCAGTGCAGTCTTCTGGCCAAATTTTTATGGGAAAGCTTTTGAACCATGTACAAACTATAAAGATAATTTGAAGCTTTTTCTTCTTCTAGTGCTGGTGTACGAGATCCATGTCTACACAGGGGCTAAACTTGGTGCTGAAACAGATTTTAATGTTTATATCAATCTTACTGGGACAAGAGGAGATGCTGGCAAAAGGAAGCTCCATAGATCAAAGAACAATAATGTAAAGTTTCAACATGGACAGGTGAAGTAAAAGCAATGCTACTTCTGATCAATAAGAGTAAATTATGGCTTGCAAAATATGTGTTCAACAAATGTAAATACATTTTTATTTACAATTTTTATTCAAGCAGTTTGCTGCTTTCTCACATATTTTCTTAATGCAAAATTACATACAGAATTACATCATATGAATAATTTTTATCTGATTTTGCATCAGTCATTTACTGACAGCACTGGATAGCAGAATTTGGATAGTGCTGATTATTTCTATTAGACTTATAGGTAAAATAGTAACAATAGCATTTGTGTTCTCCTGAACAGACCGCTGTGAATTTTAGAATCAAGTTCTAATTCCTTACTCCCAAGTTTTCTAGTCTTGGTGAGGCAGATATGGCTAGAAAATGTACTGTAGAAATGACCAAAAAATTCTTTGCAACTAATCATTGCATCATGCCAAAAGAATCAAATGCTGTCTCTGTGAAGTAATTTAAAGATGTTATTCACCTTGGAAAGCTTTAAAGCATCCTCACTGTCTGGCCAGGACCAATATAAGACACTCATGTTCATTTTGCAAGAGAAAAAAAAAAGTATTCTATACTGTTATAATTAAAGCGATAGCTATGGTTAAGACCTTTATTATTTTCCTTGTATGTTTCCACAGATGGATATTTTTTTCATAAAGGCTATCTCACTGGGAGACTTGGAGAAAGTTCTGATTAGCCATGATGGAGCTGCTCCAGGTAGGATTTAACTTCCTAGAGACCAATCTGTTTTCAAGTCCTTTTTAAACAAAATGCAAATTATTTATATGGCATCCTTCATTCTAAATGGGACAGAAGGTCTTACAGTGATAAAAAGTCTTCCTGCAGAGTAGTCACTGTGATGGGATGGTGAAAAACAGTGGTGATGGTCAGCAAAGAGGACATGAGTTTAATATGAAATAATCCACTCTGTTTTCATGTTTATTTATAACAGAGCACTATTAATGTGCATATAGAAAATTCATGAAAATGTTGCTCACACAGGTAAAATAATCTTTCATTAAACAAAGAGTGAAGATCAAATGGAATAGAAATAAAGATATTCAACAGCTGCTTTACTACCAAGAAAATTTGGAATAGCTATAGCATTATGTCCTTGCTCCTTTGGGCAATGGGGGAAGATTTGGTTATTAATTTAATCTGTGCAAGTCATTGTGGACCTGCTCCAGTACATGGCATTCCATTTAGCCTGTAGACCTTGACTCTATCACCCAGTACACCATACCATACTTTCCTTCTCTTCCCTCATCTCTCCCATAATAGGCAGCATAGCCATATCACAGGATCAGCATTACAAATATGCAACCAGACTCAGTTATCTTAATGGATTTCAAAATCTGTCTTTTTGGAGGATTGTCTAAACAGAAGACTGGATTGAACTCTGTGTATAATAATATTTATGCCTAGGTAGTTAAGATGGTCATTCACTGTACTCAGCCCAGACAGATCTCACAGGTCTCTTTTGAACTCTGTCCCAAACTAACCTGAAATAAGCCTGGCCTGAGGTTACTGGGAGGTGGATGAGGGAAGGGTTGAGAGCTGGAAAAGGCTGGTAATTCAGGAGAGAGGCCATCTAGAGACCCAGTCATTTCATGGTGATCAGGGAGAATAAGGCTTTCTTCAGAGGTGGGGCTGTCCTTTGGTTTAATCATATCACTTACCTGAGTGATAGGGCAGAAGGTCTTTAGTCTTGATTTGGAGACTCTTCTAGAAGGATAATGGTATTCTTGTTGAGTGAGATCAACACTCCTGCCCAACTTGGTGTCATCTATAAACTTACTGAGGGTGCACTCAATCACTTTGTCCAGATCATTGATAAAGATATTAAAGAGAACTGGCCCTAATACTGAGACCTGGGGGACACCACTTGTGACCGGCCTCCAACTGGATTTAACTCCATTCACCACGACTCTTTGGGCCCAGCCCCCCAGCCAGTTTGTAACCCAACCAGGCGTACGCCAGTCCAAGCCATGAGCAGCCAGTTTCTCTAGAAGAATGCTGTGGGAAACAGTGTCAAAAGCTTTACTAAAGTCTAGGTAGACAGCATCTACAGCCTTTCCTTCATCCACTAAGCACGTCACCTTGTCATAGAAGGAGATGAGGTTTGTCAAGCAGGACCTGCCTTTCATCAACCCATGCTGACTGGGCCTGATTGCCTGGTTGCCCTGCAAGTGCCACGCAATGACACTCAAGATAATCTGCTCCATGAGCTTCCCTGGCACTGAAGCCAGACTGACAGGCCTGTAGTTTCCTGGGTCCTCCCTCCGGCCCTTCTTGGAGATGGGCGTCCCGTTTGCTAGCCGCCAGTCGACTGGGACCTCCCCTGACAGCCAGCACTGCTGATAAATGATGGAAAGTGGGTCTTGGCCAGGCCAATAGGCTACTTCCAATGAGGGAGCATCTGAGCTCTGGATGAGGTATAGGAGGATGACAGGAAGCTTGCAGATTGTCCTAATGTGCCATGGACCTAAGTCTTGAAGGGGAGCTGCCATTCTGCTCCATGCATTACTTGGGTAAGCCCTCCCCATAGGACACCGTTTGCTGCCTTCTAGGGGCTTCCAGACTTGGCTGCAGCCAGGGAGTCAGAGCATGAGGATAAATAGGACAGTTGTCTGCTTCTGACTAAAACCTCCCTCATGCTGTTTTGCTACAATGTGCTGACAAATAACAGCATGACTCAGGCAATACCTTGTGAAACATGACAAGCTGTGAGGGGCTCAGGCAAGGTATGTGGAAAGGGCTTTGTAAGAGAACTGTACCAGTCACTAGGATGGCCACTGGAAGTGATCTAGGAGATCATCATGGATATGGCAGTGGTTACCACTGTTAGGGAAAGTATGAAGTTGGTAGCCTGACAGAGGTGAGGCTGACACAGGTCCATGCCCCAAGGTCCCACTAGTAGCAAGACTGGGTACATGTTCCCAATAGGTACACAGAGAAATACATTTATACAACACATATATGTATGCACATGGCCAGCCATTCAGGTCAACACAGACAGAAACTCAGCACTCACACAAACATAAACAGGACCAATGGTCTCATTCTGTTCCTGTCTCCAGCTGAACAGAATGGCAGTCTGTCAATAGGAAATATATACATATATATGGTATGGTTATATAATGCCTCCAGTAGCTGGCCTTAGACACTCAGTCTGCCCAGTAATGGCTCTGGATCCTCACTCTCCTCAGCTGCTGGCATCTGAGCGTGCCAGACCCCGAGGCCCCCAGCCCCACTCCAGCTTCAGGTACAAAAGCACACACAGCACACACAGACACCTGCACAGGCCCACAAACTCTGGATCCCTTTAGTAAATGGCCTTAGAAACACACACAGGCACACACACAGGCACACACAAACGTGTGTCTCTCAGGCAGCCCCCTAGACCCAACAGTCTTGCTGGCAGTTGGCCTGGACCTCCTGGTTCCTGCAGTAGCCAGTTGTCTTCTTCCCAGAGACTCACCCATTCATACCCCTGGTCCCCAGGCCACTTCAGCTAATCTCTGGTTAGTCCAGCTTGATGCTTGCTAGATGTCACACTCTGACACACAAATGCTCACCCCCTCATTTGCTGGCACCACAGACACATGTATCCCTGTGACTCCTGTTGCTGATGCAATACACACACATGCACATGGGATAGATGCTCTTCTTGGGGTCCCTAACACCTCTGTGGGCAAAAGTGCCTGTCAGGATAAAAGGTGCTCTGGACAGCTGAGCCTCTCCCATTGACTCATTGGATGGGTTTCACACCAGGACCAGGGGGCTGATGGCTCTCCTGGAACAGGCCTGGGAGGAACCATGTTGGCATATTTACTTGTGTTCCCTCACCTGAAATTCTTCCCCTGTGCTCCTTTGTGTGTGAAGAGATGAGCCTTCGATCACATAGAATCACAGAGTCATAGAATCATTTAGATTGGAAAAGTCTTTCAAGATCATCTAGTCCAACCATAAACTGATGGCCACTGCCACATCAAAGGAGATTGACCAAATCAGCTAAGCGAAACCCAGCCAACACTAGAGGATCCTACAAGCACAGAGTGTGAATTCAAAAGTCAGTGCAACAAAACATGTAAAGGAAAGGGAGATTGAAAGAATAACTAGATTATTAATAATTTTCTTGTGCAGTTTTTCAGTGTTCACTAATACATGCTTTTTATCAATGAAAATTATAAACACTTTGCTTGCCAGCCTTTTTTTGCCAGCCTTACCTTTTTTTCTCCTTGTGTGTAGCAAAGATAAAGCTCTGTGAAAAACAAACAAACAAACAAACAAACAAATAAGCAAGCCAACAAAAACAACAGGAACAATGCCCTGTCTTTTAATTTATGGGAATTGCTAGTTCTTTGGTAAAATCAAGTTCTTAAGCATTTTTTACTAGTATTGTGGTAGGCCAATAACAGTCATACCTCAATTAATCTTAATCTCATGCTGATGAATGGATTTATTAGTTGAATCGGGAATATCTGTTTTGTTTTGTTTTTCTCTATTCACATCACTAACGTCTACAGTTTGTATAGAACCTAAAAGTGTGTTAAAACTTATGTAGCTTTACTGGTAAAAGTGGCTTCTCCAATCTACCACAAAGTTTCAGGTAGAAGGTAATTAAATTCAATAGGGAGACTATAAAGTGCTTAGGTGCTTTGTGAATTAAATAGTATATAAATTTAAATTGTTGCTGTTGCAAGGCCAAAAGAAAATTCTTTATGCTATTTCTTTGGGCAAGAAAGCAAAAAGGGACTTCAATAAACATTATGATATTTCATATTAAAAAAAAAAAAGTTCTGTAAAGAAGGTCCTTTCCTCTTTTTACAGAGGACAAAGATAAACAAAAGCATGCTCTTGAAACATAGACTTTAAAAGTGGAAATTTGAAAAGCTTTTTGAGGAGGCTCATCACATGTCCAGAAGAGCACCTTCTGTTTGTTTTCAAGAAATTTGTTTCTATCAGAATTGGTAATATGATGTTCATGTAGACTTATGTAGTGTTTTGACTTTGTAGTTTATGCAAATAAGCATATAATGTAAAAGCTAAAGCATATATTTTTCAGAAGCTAAGAACACATGCAAATGGGAATATTAGATATTAATGATCTGTTAATTAATACTCTTATATGCAATAACAACTTCACTCACAGAGGACCAAAAATTCCAGCTTTCACACACATCTCATTTAGCTTCATAAGCAGATTTGTCCTAACATCCTTGTGCCTGATCACAAGGAATCAAAAGATGTAGGCTGGGATGTGAATGGTGTTGGCAGTTCACAGATGTATGCATATTCTTGTCTCCAAGCAAAATAATCCCCCCTCTTAAAATTAAAACAGAGCAAGGCAGAGAAGAATTAACGTTGTACCTCTTGCAAATGACACAGAATGATAAACTTTCATTGTATTAATTTATCTAATCTATTTAGTTGAGCTCTGTCCTAAAGGGACCTGTTTTTGTGATGCAAAAATATCATCTGGGCTTTTATTTTTATTTTATTTTATTTATTTATTTATTTATTTATTTATTTTATTTTATTTTATTTTATTTTAACAAATGCATTATTTTAGATGATAAACTTTTGTCATTTCAACACAGGCAATGGATGGTTCCTTGATAAGATTGTCATCAAATATAAAGAAGGGAAGGAAGCTCAGGAGGTTGTATTTCCTTGTAACAGGTATGTCATTCATGGAGAAGTAGAATTAGTTTGTACACTCTCGGCAACCTGGGGAAAAGTATTATGTGAAAAGATCTAGGCATACTGATTTTGGTCAGTGCCTCTTTCTCCATTGCTGAAAACCTTATATACATACCAGAATTCTTTGGAAAGCCTTTAACTTTCCTCCTAAAGANAGCAGATTTGTCCTAACATCCTTGTGCCTGATCACAAGGAATCAAAAGATGTAGGCTGGGATGTGAATGGTGTTGGCAGTTCACAGATGTATGCATATTCTTGTCTCCAAGCAAAATAATCCCCCCTCTTAAAATTAAAACAGAGCAAGGCAGAGAAGAATTAACGTTGTACCTCTTGCAAATGACACAGAATGATAAACTTTCATTGTATTAATTTATCTAATCTATTTAGTTGAGCTCTGTCCTAAAGGGACCTGTTTTTGTGATGCAAAAATATCATCTGGGCTTTTATTTTTATTTTATTTTATTTATTTATTTATTTATTTATTTATTTTATTTTAT